>CM054058.1:73162507-73735979 GCA_028641055.1 Alopecurus myosuroides
CGCGGTCTGTCGGGCATGTCGTCCGGCTATGTGCTCTTGCTGCAATGCCGCTTCCTCTGTTAATCCAAAGCATGCCGGCCCTGGATCTGATTCTGCGAGTTTCGAGGCACAGCGTGTCACGGTAGTACCATCATCGCGGCATTTTTGTACAGTTCGATCTTGCTTTTCCTTGGCTCTCGAGTGCGTTGCCGTACAGACAAACCTCCGTTCAGCATCTTCTAAAAGAATGTAATAACATTAGAAAATGGACTAACCACAGGGGACACCCATGATGCCTCCATGGCACAGCCCAGTGTCAAGCATTGAGCTTACCGGCATCACATGGTGGATCGGCTTCTGGGACCGGCGCTGCAGGGAGATGCCGCCCAAGGAGAATGTAGGCCCTGGGCCTTTGGCACGGGCCACCTTGTGAACCTGGAAAACGGCATCAAGCGCCGGAAAGTCAGGTTCAGAACGGTCCCTGTAAGACCATCAGCTTAAACCATAGTATTATGCCCGACAGATGGACATGCTCCCCAGGTTAAACCCAGTCAGTCTATCTCACCAACTTTAATAGCCACCACCCAATCTGCCGCCTCCTTCAGTCATCAAACATGCCTTGTCCGGCGGCATGGACTAACCCCACTGTCTACAAATAAGCAGTCTGCAATATCGCTTCTTCTGCCAATCTGAACCTTGCTGTAACATGCTGGTTTTCGATGTGATAATGTGACTTAATTTTAGCGAGCAGCGCGTCGTGGTTACAATCATCGCACCATTCCTTACAGTTCAATCTCACTTTTCCTCGGCTCCCAAGTGCATCAACCGCGCAGACAAAACTTCAGTTAGCATCTCCTACAATAATGTGATGCACGTCCCAAAAGAAACTAACCACAGGGGACATAATGATGACTCCATGGCACAGCCCAGTGTCAAGCATCAAGCTTACTGGCATCGCAGTGTTGATCAGTTTCTGGGACCGGCACTGCAGGGAGATGACGCCCAAGGAGAAATGCAGGCTCGGGCACGGGCCACCTGCTGAGCCTGGAAAACAGTGTCAAGCGCCCGAATGTCAGGTTCAGAAATGGTCGCCGTAAGGTCATCAGCTGAAATTGGATTATTCAAATGTTGGCTTCTCACAAGACTGTCTCTATGCATAATGGATACTTTCAGTTCAAATAAATAATTGATACTGATGCCTAAGTGCACGAGCCATATTACATGAAACTGGGATATACTGATGCAAAGTCTGATTTCAAACATGAAAACAGCCAGGACATAAATGCTACACTGGTAGATCAGCAAATGGCATCAATCGTAAACTGGTATCAAATCAGTGACATGATAGTGTTTGACACACATGTATTAAAGTAATTCAAACGGCGTATAGAAGGATGTTGAGTTCTTTCTCAGACGCATAAGCTTGTTTTGCTCAGAGGAGCAATAGAATAATATCATATATCAGGGCTTGCCCTCCCCATTTATTCTTATCTGATTTTATATTTTTCTTAGGAGGAAAGGCTTTCTTGTACATAATCTGATGTTGGCTTATCCCCAGTTACGTACTTGTTCAAGACCGATAGATTGAGAAACTGCATATTAAAGACTTCCCAAATGGAACCAAAAAAGGCATACCAGTTGTCACTTAAATATATTCAATCATTTCGTTCCTATTAATGGAAAACTATGTAAACAGAAAGAGTGGAGCCAACGATCAGATACCTCTTACCTGTGTGTCTCGCCGCGGTTCTTTTGCCACCCTTTATGCAACAAAGCTGTGACCACGGGGTTTCATCAGTCCGTTATCTTGCAAAGTGTCTCTAACCTGGACTGCACCATCCCACATGTCTTGATATGCATACAGGTTAGAAATAGTCACGTAATAACCACTATTTTTAGGCTCCAGGCGAAGCAAATGCTTGGCGATGGACTCGCCCATCTTGAGGTCAGGCGTGTTAGTGCAAGCACTTAATAGTGCACCCCAAACTCCATGTGCTTCTTTGGATGGTAAACTCTCCACAAATTTATGTGCTTCCTGCAGCCGACCAGCACGTCCAAGCATGTCTACGACACATACATGATGTTCTGGTGTTGGAGTGATCCCAAATTTCTCTGACATATTGTGATAATACTTCCATCCTTCATCAGTTAGTCCAGAGTGACTGCAAGCTGACAAAAGAGCAATAAAAGTACTTCTCGTGGCTTTCATTCCAGACTGATTCATCTTATGGAAAAGCTGTATCGACTGCAACCCATGCCCATGAAATCCTAAAGCTGATATCATGGAGTTCCAGCAAGCAATCGATTTTTCAGCACAGGATTCAAATACTCTGACAGCAATGTCGAGTCTTCCACACTTACTGTACATATCAACTAGAGAAGCTGAAACAAAAACATTATTCTGAAGATCAGACTTGACCACATGCCCATGTATGCTCTTTCCATGTCTAAGATCCCCGAGTTGAGTGCAAGCGCAAATAATACCGACTGTAGACATTTCATTTGGCGCAAAATCTTCCATCTTCTGATAGAACTGTAATGCTCTCCAACCTTGGTTATTCTGTGCAAAACCAGAGATCATACAGTTCCAGGAGCACAAATTTCTATCTCCGATACTATAGAAGATTAACTCGGCACTTTCAGTATCTGCGAACCGGAAATACATGGTTAACAGGGCATTCTTCACCCTCAAATTGGATGCAAGGAAGTGCTTCAGTGACATGCAGTGGATGGACTTTCCAAGGGACTGCAGTTTAAGAGTTCCACATGCTGATAAAACACTAACTAGCGTAATGCTGTCCGGATTTGCTGGCAAAGATGAATGCATGAACTGAAAGGCTTCCAACGCATCTCCGTGTAGTCCATTCTGTACACAGCCTACTATGGCTGTATTCCATGAAATAATATCTGATACCAACATTATACCCTCCAACAGCGCGAAGGCAGCCAATGAGTACCTGCAGCATATGTACATGTGCATCAAAGCATTAACAACTGAAACTGCAGTCACAAATCCAGACTTCAGGACAAAAGAATGAACCGCTTTGCCAAAGCTTAGGTGTTCTGAACAAGAGCATGAAGGTATAACTGCTAGTATAGTGGTCAAAGTGCATCTTAAACCTGCAGAAAGCAGCTCTTTGAACATAGCTTGTGCCTCTATTCCCAACGAGTCATCTCTTGAGTAACCAGAAAGCATTGTGTTCCATGAGATCACATCTCTTAGTGGCATTGTCCTGAACAAAAAGTTCGCAGTAGATGGGTCATCACATTTCATATAAAAATCAAGTAAGCTGTTTCCTATAGAAGAATCGTCATATAGTAGGCCATTTCTGACTATGTATCCATGGATTTCTTTCCCTTCGCAGAGTAGTCCTTGATCAGCACAGCCTGAAATTACAGTCACCAAAGTGGCAAGGTCTGGCTGGTACTTCGATATCATTTCTCGGAACACAATTAGGGATTCACTGACCTTTTCATTCTCAACAAATCCCTTGATCATAGCATTCCATGATACCAAAATTCTGTTAGAAATTCTCAAGAAGACTGTCTCTGCATCCTTGGGAAACCCAAGCTCAGAATAAAATGTTATCAGGGAATTCGGCACCGAGCAAGATGAGGTGTCTTCAAAACCAAGCTTGATAACACAGCTATGGATAGACTGACCAAAGGAGAAAATATCCTTTGCACGAGAAGACGCTGAAAGGACAGAAGACAGAGTCACCTCATCTGCCTGAATTGCCAGACGCATCATTTCTCTGAAGTACCAAGCTGAAACGTCAAAATTTCCATTGAATGTGCTACCACCTATCATAGAATTCCATGAGGTGGTGTCGCAAGACGGCATCCTCCAAAACACAGCCTCTGAAGCACAAAAACTTCCGCACTTGGCGTACATGTCGACCAGGGCATTGCAAAAGTTCAGGTCAGTGTCGAGGCGTCTTTTCATGGCGGCGGCATGGAGTGACATCCCAAGGTCTAGATCGCCTGCGCGCGAGGCCCCTGACACCATGACGACCATGGTCGTCGAATCGAATGCCCCGAGTGCAGCCATCATTCGCCGGAAAAGGACCACGGCATCGTCGAGACGGCTGCTCTGCGTCAGTGCTCCAATCGCTGCGTTCCACAGGATCACGTCCGGTTCGGCAGCCTCGTCGAACAGCACCAGAGCGGAGCGCACGTCGGCGCCCCTCCGGGTGTAGGCCGCGAGGAGGGAGGTGCGCACGGGCGGGTACAGCACGGCGCCGGACTTGAGGGACGCGCAGTGCAGGGACCGTACGGAGTCGGCGTCGAGGGCCGCGCCGTTCCTGAGCGCGCGCACAATGGAGCTGGCCCGTATTCCACGGGGCGTTCCGTCGAGCAGGTGGCGAGCGTCTTCGACGGCGCGCGCATGGTGGAGGAAGGCGACGAGGAGGTGCGGGCTTGGAGGCGTGGGGATTTGGGGCAGGAGGTTGGTTGCGGCGTGGAGGCCGGGGTTCACGGCGGCGAGCAGCCTGCGAGCTCGACGTAGCATCCACCGGCGCAGAGCGATGTGTGGCTCTCAAGGGGTCCAATGGGCGGAAGGTCCGGAACTCTAGATGCAGAGTAGACAAAGAGAATGGAAGAGAAGGCCTTGGAGGGCTCAAAGGCCGGCGTCAGTGTGCCGGGCCGGCCCAAAGGTTTGATATTCGTACAGAATGTTGTCCATGGACCTAAACTTTTTTCTCCTTTGCACAATGGAAATTTATCTGTTGCAGCACTACAGAAAATCTGTTGCAGCACTCGTTTATGTGGGCAGTAACTAAAGTTTAGAACCTGATTCTTTGAGGGACACGTCGCAGTCGTAGAAAGATCGTAAAGATTATAGCCTCCCTCAAGTATCATTGTTTGTTTATCTATACGTGTAGTTGATGGTTGTATGTGTTTACAATGAATGATTATTTACAAAATTATACGAGCAATTGATCTTTGCGCCTATGCATAATATAAGAATCTACCGGTTTTAAAACAACCAAGGCGTGGTGTTTCGTAACATCTATCACGGACGTGTATCCACGATCCACCAATCAAACCTACTCCCTCTGTTCCACAATATAATATGTTTTAGACATTTTCCACACTCACATACATACACATGTATTTAGACATATTTTAGTGTATATGTCCACTCATTTTAGTCCGAATCTGGACAACATGTGAAACCCCTAAAACATCTTATATTATGAACGGTGGGAATATTTAGCAGCCAGATTCAGGAAGTAGTTGATGTGTTCTTGGACGACTTTCATTTCGCCCATCAAGCAGCATTGGAGGTATCCAATTTCTCATCATTGATCACTCTACTTTCTCCTGCAACATCTGATGTATTTCCTGATATCTCCTATTCCAAGAAGCATCATGACTTTGAGAGGATCCATCTCATTGTAACTGGGATTTCCACCTTTTTTTGTAATCCAGAGTTTAGTCCATATATGCAAACTTTTCCCCGGAACACAATCTTTTTAAACTTGATTTGCTTCTTATAAGCTTGTGTCTCCATTTATCTTAATTTCGAACTTCTCTTGTGTGAACTATGTTTTATGTGTGTGGTAAGACGCGTGTGATACTGTATATGTGTTATTGTGCTAATCCTTCATTGTTATACTTGTCTTACCTTTCTTGTGCAATTATATTCCTTGAATTATCTGTTATTGCACCCGTTATGAGTTGGAAAAAAATAAAAGGGGAGTGTTGATCCTTGTTGATTTGTTCATTGTTTTCAGCTTATTGATTTCATTTGGTGCACACATCAAGGGGGAGCCCGTCTTTATTTTCTAAACTAATTTTGTAACATCGATTTTATTGAAAATACTTATGTTGTCATCAAACACCAAAAAGGGGAGATTGAAAGTGCATATCTCACCTAATTGAGTTTTGTGTGTTTGATCACAACATTCGTATAATTTAACACTATGTTGATGTTAATAGGGTCTCTTGATACATTTTATTGGTGGTGGTCATTTCCCAAAAAGGGAGGAAAAATCGAAGTATCTCTCTAGAGGTAGCTGTAGAAATCTCTAGGCCGGAGTCTCCGAGGTACCAGACAGGAGTCTCCGGAGTCAGGATTTCTCAACGTGAAGGCAATGTTTTGTCAGGAGTTTTGGTGGAGACTTGCGGAAATCTTCGGCCAGGCCGGACTCTCCGGTCTGCCAAAGCCGGAATCTCCGGACTCGGGATTATTCAGAGCAAACATCGACGTAGTGTCACCCACTGCATCTGTCCGGAGTTTTGGCGGAGACTTGCCGGAATCTCCGGTCTGCCAGGGCCAGAGTCTCCGAACTCAGAATTTTCGTAGAGCCCAAGTCAAAGTGGTGTCACCCACTTTATCCGTCCAGAGAGTTGTCGGAGTCTCCAGACTTTTGGTGAAATCTCCGGCCCCACAGAATCTTGCCGGAGTCTTTGGAAGACCGGAGTCTCCGACCTTCAGACCGAAGTCTCTAGTGTAAAATCTCCAGTTTAACTTCAAACGGCTACATTTTGGGAAGAGGGTATAAATACCCCCTCCCCTTCTTTAGCCTTTGGTTAGCTCGTCCAACATTGAAGGACACCATTAACTGATCTCACCTACTCAAGAGATCTCCCAATCCCTCCACCAGAACTCGTTGATCTTAGAAGGATTGAAGGAGAAGGCCTGATCTACATCTTAACCAAGACGTTCTTCATTTCCCCATCATTCAGATGAGGAATTTATGTTTAGGGTTTCCTTCTTGAAAACCTAGACTTCATTGTTACTCACTTGTTGTTTGTGACAGATTCTTGGGGTTCTTGAGAGCCCCCAATTCAGTTGTGGGTGTTTGCCTCAAGCTCGTTGTAAAGGTTCTGGATTCCACCTTGAAGGATTCCATAGTGGAAGCTGAACTCGACCTTTGTGGCGAAGTTCATAAGAGAATAGTGCGAGGCCTTTGTGGCGTTGAGTAGTCTTCACGGAGAAACTCACACCACTTCAACGAGACGTACTCCTCTCACAACGGAGGAACTCGATAATACATCCTTGTCTCTGCGTGCTTCCACTTCGCTTACTTCTACCCTTTAGCTTTTACATTGTGGTTGTATCTTATTTAGTGTAGCTTGACATATAGGTAAATTCACCGTAGTTGCATATCTAGAGAATTTACCTTTGTGTCAAGCCTTAAATCGAAAACGTATTAAAATTTGGTGGTAGCACCTATTCACCCCCCTCTAGGTGACCATACGATCCGTTCATGGACTCCCTCTCTTTGGTCCCTGTCCAATCCACGATTATCTTCGTCGGCGAACCTTAAATGAAAGTTCCCCTACCTTCTGTCATTGATACCTGGTTTATCCCAGACTCGTTTTCCGATATCTTCAAACCTAGTACGAACTTGTTATCGACAAACCAATCCACTCACTACCACAATGTTTCATCCCTGTGACCTAGTCACATGCTTGCCAGCGTTTATCGATAAAAACACCGCTGAGTGGGCCCAAACTATCTGTCCGTTATCCAGATTGACAAATCCCGCTCTTGATGACACGCCTCAACATATCCATCTGTTTATTCAGTATACACCTCTATAGCCACCCTGTTAAGTTGATGACATAGGGTGTAAATTCATAACCGCAGGGATAGCAATTAAATATCATCTCACGGTCGGAGGTTTGGGTACTACATTTTCTGGATATTTATTAAGTCAGGTGTGTGTCCATCACATCATTCAACCAATGATGTGACTCCATTGTCAATTTTCAATGACGTAATTGCCCATGATCAGGAAAACTTGATCATCTGTTACCCAATGGACTAGTTGAATAGAGGATTACTAGGGACATGTTTTTGTTTCATATCACACGTGCATTGATGTTTCGTCTTAATACAGTTATAGCATGACATAAAACAACAAATTGATATATGATAAATAAACCTTTATTAATTGCGCCTAGGGCATATCTCCCTCACTACCATCATGCAAGTTAAAAAACTAGGTGTTCTCTTATAAGTAGAGTTAATTGATTTGCCATGTCTCCCATGTTTGGTAGGTATTCTTTAAGTACCTTACCGACAAAATTGAATGCCTTTGTTTCTACAATTTCATGATGCAAGTCACGGTAATGACCCAATCTTAATTATTTGCAGACTGTAGGTCCGAGATATCAAAGACATTGAAGAAAATATCTTCTACAAGCACGCCAGTGATTACAAAATATGGAGATTATATGCAGGAAAGAAAATCTTATTCGTTAATCGATGTGTAGGAAAAGAGAGAGGGTTCTTCATGCCTCGGATGAAACCGTGTATGTTCCTTTTTAAAAATATATGTATGGAAGACTACATATTGAATAGCTATTGATCTGTCATTGTTAATATTTCTCTCTCGTTATATATGAGTACTGTTCTGTATGCACGTTGCCTTCTGTACAGAATATAAGGAAACAACATAAGTTATTGAATCTTATGTCCTCTTAATTTTCTTTACATCCCTGAGCGGTTTTATCTGAAAAATTTGTGTCTAAAGGTTAACTTATGGTAACATTTCTTTTCAGGAAAGCATCATGATCAATGCAATCATAACACTTTCTATGGTGTTCATTTACGAGTAAAGCTACATGTCTTTGATGCTCTTTAGATTTAGTTCTACTACTTGGTGATTTGTTGCTCCTGTCGAGTTTTAGCGGTGGATAATAAAACACCTGTATATTGAAGTATAGAATTAGTAGCCTCTTCTCCCAGTGCTATGGTCCCTAAAAGAGAGGATTTAGTTTCTATTATGATACTGACATTCATGTTAATACGTTTATGACTTACTTTCTTTTGGTATAGTGATATACATGTTGAATTGTCAATACAAATCATTTTACCATCCCCTATGGTGCAGTTTCTTTTCTTACCGAGACGACATGGTGTGGAAAAATTCCTTTCATCTATGAGCTTCACCAACCAATACAGGAAAAATGAATATAGATGAATTGAAAAGAACATATTTCTACTGGTTTTGGGTATTTCTTTATCTCCCGTGTTTTATTTGCTTCCTAGCATCCTTTTGTTCCCACGGTCGGTCATTTGTAAGACACAAGTGGTAAAACCAAATGTGGCGCAGCCCTTACATTTAGCTTTTAGAACTACAAAAAACACCCATACACTTGTCACCATTAGGGCCATTCAGTTCAAACCTAAATCCATCATCGTCAATGAGTCTGCTTGTTCGTCATCACTAACACATGAAGTATCAAACCAAATGTAGCCGGCGTGGGGAAGCGCGCTTATTGTCTAGTACGATATAACCAAGGAATAAAATATATTTTCGTACCATTTATTACTCACGTGTGGCTACTATTCACCAATCCCAAATTTCCCACCAGCCAGATCCAGAAAATTGTTAATGTGTTTTTTGATGCCTTCTATTTCAAGCATCGGGCGACATTGCAGGTATCTAACTTCTCATCACTGGGGCCACGAGGTGGTGCTCCTAATCATCTAATGTATTTCTTGATATCTCCAATTCTTAGTAGCACCATGACGATCCGAGAATCCAACATCACAACTAGGATTTTCACCATTTTTTAATCCAAAATTTAGTCTATGTGCAAACTTTTTCGACAAGAGCTATTTGTGAAATGAGAGCTACCGTGAGTAGAGCCTGTTGTAAGGCATAATACATCCATGCAAAGCATATATATTGAGGCTTTTATCGAAAACATATATATTGAGGCATCGTAGGAGTGCAGATTGTGCTTTAGAAACGGGTAGGATGGTGCCTGCATTTGATATCCAACCACCACATGTAATTGTATCCTTTCCAGGTCTTAAAAAGAAATTAAATATCACCATCAATGTGCTTTAGTTCAATAAAAGAAATTATGGTGTACTGGTTCATATCTTTCCAATAACACATGGATACAAAAATACGCAGGATTAGAATGTCGGTTCCATTTGAATTAAATTATTTAGCCCACAATGCAATACTTGATGTTCGAACAACATGTTGAGATTAATTGAACCTAGGAGAACACATTAGTTACAAATAGCTAGAAAATATAACAAGATGAACTTCTTGACAGTTTAGCCCATGTACCCAAAGTTTTAGGCATGAGATTATTGGAATCGCTAATGGTTTTACCATATTGCATTTGCTAATGACTGGGATTTTGAACTCGTAACCTTTGTCCCTAAAAACAAAATAAGACTCATATTACATCCCATGCATCAACCTGTTCGGTAACACTACTGACTTTACTTACCTTTGATTGTACATACAACGGTTAACCAGGAAGCCATCATTGCAGAATAATGGGCGTGGTAAACATTTGTACAATTTACTTAATTTAGTATATAACAAAAAAAATCCGAAATGGAGAATGAATTCCCCGCCTCGGCATCAAAATGATGCATATAGCGTTTTATTTATTAAAAATAACAGGAACATAGAACACAAGCCTTACAATGAAGTACACGAATCAGCCAGAGGCCACTGTCCAGGCGAAAATTCGCGACACCTACAAACTTGATAAAGGGTGTGGACCTGACCGAAGGTCTAACCCAATCCGCCTGATGGTGAGTCACGAGCCGTCTGTCGCCGACCGCGGGGCCGGCAGCACAACAATGGGACTCGGCCCGATCGAGCCCAGATCACACCCACCGTCGCCGCCAATGGCATGACATCATCCACTGCCCGCTGCCGTCCGACGACACCGCCGCCGATCTGGCCGGATGGAAGCGCTGCCAGCCCACCGGATTTTGGGTCGAGGATTTAGTAATTGCAATGGATATTAACAAAGAAACAATGCCTTTGGAGAAAAATGTGCAATTTTGATTTTTAGACAAGAGTTAACAACCCTCGGGTATTCCGAACTATCCACCATACAAGAACTACATGGATTTCTATTTGGAACACCACAATATTTATTTCCAATATATAACGTTTTACTAAATAGGCATTTGTGAGTTGCAAGTTTTCAAGCTTCAACCATGGGAATTTTTTTTCTCAAACCATGAGATCACGTCTTGATGGAGGGATGATAACCCAGTAGGCCAACGCCAGGGTGTAACTCGGCCCAAAGGATGCTGCGCGAGATCCGGCTAAGGATAAAGGAGCTTCTAGAAGGCCCAAGATCGTAGGCCCGGTAACCCGGATTGTGGGTTACGGTAAGAAAGTTTAGGGTTTTGTATGCAGTGTCCGGGTAGGATTCAAAGTACGCCTTGGAGAGCAGGCCAAGGGGTCCGGATATTATATAAGCCGGCCCCTAAGCTTAGTTTAGAGAGATCCAAGAGTTCGAGCAATATCGCTAGGTATCGAGAATCCAGTGTAATACGAGAGTTGAGTTAATATATCTAGATCGGAGACTCGGCGACTTGATTGCCGGCTACCAGATCGCATATCATCATGTTTTCCTCTGAGCTAAACCCTCTCCCAAACACCAGAGTCGATTTTCCCCAAGACAAGTTACCCCCGGTAACGTCTGCCGTGATTATCCCACGACAGTTGGCGCCCACCGTGGGGCTCACGTCCAAGGGTGTTTACATCACGGGAGAAGCTCGGAAGAACATGGAGAACCTTGTCATCGGCGAGATCTACACCGACCGCGAAGGAGAGAAGATGGTGGACGATTCCGGCTGGGGGCCAGAGTCGGATCTGCTCGAATCCGGATCTGTCGTGACAATCGGCCAGATCAACGTCTTCATCGGCATGGTACGTACGTCTGGTTCAATCCCTGACGATTTCGGGTTTGATTCTGTGTCAGGGGAGGCCACCTACGCTCAATCAGATGGAGAAGAATCGGTCGGGACGGTAGATCCGACAGAAGAGCCCACCACGAAGAGGGAACAGCAGGAGGAGCCGGCATGGACCCCGCGGGGCCGGGTCATGAGAGAAGACGATACCGAGTCTATCTTGCACCTACTAGAGGATCCGTACGAGTCTATCTATCACGTGCATGTCACAGGAATTTCTAACAAGGATAAAAAGATACTGAAACAAGCGGTAAACTCGGTCTCCTCGGCTGTTCCGAGATACCTGAGGTGGTCAGAACAAGACGTGACATGGAGCAGAAGAGATCATCCGGAAAGAATAGAACACCCGGGAATCTTAGCATTAGTGGTTGCACCGCAAGTCAATGGGTATGAGCTGAAAAAGGTCTTAATGGACGGCGGAAGTAGCATCAAGATCTTATATTGGGAAACCTTTCTACGCATGGGTCTCAAGGAGTCCCAGCTACAGAAAAGTTCAACAGTTTTTCACGGGATAGTGCCGGGTCACTCAGCATGCCCCGAGGGAAAAATCGCATTGGAGGTAGCTTTTGGAGAATCAAAGGACAATTTCCGGGTTGAATGGCTTACTTTTGAGGTGGTTAAGTTGCGCAGTCCTTATCACGCGCTATTCGGAAGGCCGGCTTATGCTAAGTTCATGGCCAGGCCGTGTTATGTGTATCTACAACTAAAAATCCCGGGGCCCAAGCAGACCATCACCATACATGGGAGCCGGGATATAGCGGCTGAGTGCGATGAAGGAGATGCGGCAATGGCCGAACAAGCCTGCAGAAAAGACGAACTCAAGTATTACCGGTCTCAAGTAGACCCGGACGACAGAACAGCGTTGAAGAGACCGAATACTGAGGACGAAAGAGCAAAGTTCAAGGCAGCATAGGACACAAAGATGGTGGATTTTACCGAGGGCGATCCCTCCAAGCAATTTGCTATAGGATCTAACTTGGACAGCGGGCAGGAGAAAGCACTTGTGGAGTTCATTCGTTCAAATCAGGATGTGTTCGCCTGGACGCCTAGCGATATGCCGGGTATCCCCACGGAGTTGGCAGAGCACAGTTTGCACGTCGATCCCAAGTCCAGACCCGTGAAGCAAGGCTTGAGAAAGATGAATGAGGAAAGAAGGAAAGCTATAGGGGAAGAAATTGCTCGGCTGCTGACAGCCGGCTTTATTATGGAAGTATTTCACCCGGACTGGTTAGCAAACCCGGTTCTCGTGATGAAAAAGACTAACGAGTGGAGGATGTGCATTGATTATACGAGTCTCAACAAGCATTGCCCAAAGGATCCGTTTGCACTACCAAGGATAGATCAAATCATTGACGCGGTAGCTGGAAGCGACCTACTGTGTTTCCTGGATGCATATTCTGGGTATCATCAGATCAAGCTCAAGAAGGAAGATTGGGAAAAAACATCGTTCATAACCCCTTTTGGGGCCTTTTGTTACAAGACCATGACGTTTGGATTGAAGAACGCTGGAGCAACCTATCAATGGTGCATTCAAAAGTGCTTCGAGGATCAAATTGGACGCAACGTCCATGCCTATGTAGACGATGTGGTGATCAAGACCAGAAAGGCGGAGACATTTATCGATGATCTAAAGGAAACGTTCAAGAACTTGAGAAGGTACCAGATGAAAGTCAACCCGACAAAGTGTGTTTTTGGAGTCCCAGCCGGAAAATTACTCGGCTTTATCGTTTCTGAGAGAGGAATTGAGGCAAATCCGGACAAAATCAAAGCCATCCAGAGTCTGAAAAAGCCAGAAAATTTGAAACATGTTCAGAAGCTCACAGGGTGCGTAGCAGCGCTCAGCCGGTTTATATCCAGACTCGGAGAAAAGGCAATACCCTTATACCGGCTCTTGAAAAAATCCGATAAATTCGTATGGGACCAAGAGGCGGATGAAGCTTTCGAGGCACTAAAAAAGCAGCTATCTGAGGCACCAGTCCTAGCAGCCCCAGGCCCTAAAGAACCTATGTTACTATACGTGGCAGCAGGGCCCCGGGCGGTTAGTGCAATGGTTGTTGTCGAGCGAAAGGAAGATGGAAAAGAATACCCGGTCCAGAGGCCGGTTTACTACGTCAGTGAGGTATTATCACAGGCAAAACAGCGCTATCCACATTGGCAAAAGCTGGATTTCGGGGTCTTCATGGCCAGCCGGAAATTGAAGCCATATTTTCAGGAACACCCCATAACAGTGGTTAGTTCTATACCAATGTCGGATATCATCAGAAACTCGGATGCAACAGGTAGAATAGCCAAGTGGGCGATCAAGATGGGGGATTATCACATCAATTACGAGCCAAGGTCAGCAATTAAATCTCAAGCTCTAGTCGATTTTATTAATGATTGGACACACACAGGCATGCCTACCATAGATCCAAATTCCGAGTCTTGGATCATGCACTTTGATGGATCCAAGTAATACGAAGGGTCAGGAGCTGGAGTGGTGCTAACTTCACCCAAAGGAGACAAGTTGAGTTACGTGCTACAGATTCACTTTGACTGTTCCAACAACGTGGCCGAGTATGAGGCCCTATTGCATGGCTTAAAGGTAGCCAAGGAGATGAACATTAAGAGGATACGATGCTTTGGAGATTCGGACCTTGTGGTACAGCAGGTCTCAGGAACTTGGGATAGAAAAGGTGCAACTATGGCAGCGTACCGCAGAGAGGTTGATAGGGCTACCGGGTGTTTTTCCGGGTATGAAGTGGAACACATAGACAGAAGAAAAAATGAGGCAGCAGACGCACTCGCCGGACTCGGCTCGCGCAGAGAGCCGGTTCCACCTAATGTTTTCCTGGATGAACTATGGCGACCATCAGTTAAAACCGAGTCTGAGGAAGAACTGGCAAATCAAGACCCGGATTCGGAGCTCGTGGCCACAGTGCGCGCTGTTCCCGAGTGGACAGAACCATTCTTGGCCTACCTATCACGGGGCGAGTTACCACAGCAGGAGGTATTAGCAAGACAAATTTTGAGGCGAGCAAAGGGATATTCTATCATCAATGGGGAGTTATACAAGAGAAGTGCAGCAGGAGTCTTTTTGCGCTGTGTAGCACCAAAAGAAGGCCGACAGATCCTCAAGGAAATCCACAAAGGTGATTGTGGGCATCATGCATCCACAAGATCCCTTGTGGCCAAAGCTTATCAACATGGTTTTTTCTGGCTCACGGCCCTAGCAGACGCGGAGCGCTTGGTGGCAAGGTGTGATGGGTGTCAAAGGTACGCTCGCCAAACCCATGTGCCGGCTATGGAACTACGGACTATCCCGTTAACTTGGCTGTTTGTTGTTTGGGGTATGGACATGGTTGGCCCCTTTCACATGTCACCTTGCAAAAAGACACATATCTTGGTGGCCATTGACAAGTTTACTAAGTGGGTCGAGTTTATGCCAGTCACCAACTGTGAAGCAATTACGGCAGTCAAGTTCCTGAAAAGGATTATCTACCGGTTCGGGTATCCCCATAGCATAATTACCGACAATGGAACCAATATGTCCCTCGGCGAGATGGAGAAATTTTGTAGAAACAGTGGAATCCGGCTTGACATAGCTTCAGTGGCCCATCCACAGGCTAATGGACAAGTGGAGAGGGCAAATCAAGAGTTGCTTCGTGGATTAAAGCCACAATTGCGAGTTCCGCGTATCAGAGCTGCTGGTGCATGGGTCGAAGAATTACCTGCAGTGGTTTGGGGCATCAACACAACACCTAACAGATCAACTCAGATGACACCGTTTTTCATGGTTTATGGTGCAGAGGCAGTGTTACCGAGTGATATCATCCATGACTCGCCTCGAGTGTCGGCTTACGTCGAGGTGGATAACGAGAAGACCCGGCAGGACGCCGTGGATATGCTAGAAGAAGAAAGGGAACAAGCACTGGAAAGATCAGCCATATATCAGCAGGATCTGCGGAGATATCATAGCCGGCGCGTGAAAACCCGAGTCTTCCAGGAAGGAGACCTGGTTCTGCGCCTGGTACAGTCAAACAAAGGGAAACATAAGTTATCACCACCATGGGAAGGACCGTTTATCATAAGCCGGAATCTGCACAATGGATCGTATTACTTGATAGATGCAAGGGAAGAGTCGACTACGGTTAACGGCACCGCTCATACTACTTCATCTATGCAAGAGAGAGAAAGACCATGGAACGTAGCTCAGCTGCGTCCCTACTATACTTAGTATAGAACAGACTCACAAGTGGAATTACACGATGTAACAGGCAGCAGGCTTCAGACGCACTCTTTTCTCATCCAGGGTACCTAAGGGGACTGGAGGGTTTTTAATGAGGCGGCTTGCTGACCTAAATTTCTCATATCAATAAAGAGATGGCTAAGCAACATATCTTTTTCACATGTTCTTTCAGTATTGTTTAGGTCTTGGGGGCTGATTGCTTGAATAGCACAGTTACAAACTCACAGACCCGGCCATGATGCCTATGAGTTATAGGGGCCGATTACTCGCAAACGAGTACGGCCGCAATCTTATAACCGGACAAAGGAGCCAAAATTTTCTTGACTTTTCTTACTTAAGCTCGATGTGACTCGCACTAAAGTGGCATGCTTTGCTCGCTTACGATTACAACAGACATGAAGCCCAATGGGACTTGCCTGACCCTGTTTTCGTATAGATGTAGCAACATGATATCCACGCGAAAGCCGGCTTACAGTACAAGAGAGCCAAAAGGGTCATCTAAACCACAAGTTATGCAGAGTACAGGGTTAATAGCCGGAAACTCAAAGTTTATTAAGCATAACTTCAATTCCTATGTGAAACGGCTCTAGGTTTTGGGCTTAGCAGAAACAATTTGTTTTCTTTGAGGAACCTCACACCCCAGACTCGGAATTTCGGGCCTTGGGGACTGGGGATTTCGAAAAAAAGAAACAAGTTGCTTAGTCACTAAACCCAAAAAACCCAAACATCCGAGTCTTGGGGACTTGGGGACTTAGAAAATTCCACCTGTCAAAACCCACGAGACTCGGAAACCGAGTCTCACATAAGGAACCATAATGTAAATCGGGAATATCAAGAATAAACAAGCTTAAAGGCAAACGTGCATCAAATTCATCCAAAGGCCAGAAAAAGCTACGAAGCTATTAAAAGTTTCGTAATATGTCTACATAATGCGATGGTAATATCAAGAGGGCACATGCGCATCATCAAAAGAATATCTACTTTTACAGAGGCATCGGGCAAACAAAGTATTAAGATGACATCAGGTAATAATCTACTCGGCCTCCCGGGTTGGGTCCACATCCTCAACCCTGCCCTCCGGGTCTTGATCCTGGGTTTGCTCTTTAAAAGCATTCGCAGCATCGTCATCCGGATTTTCAGCATCAGGACGAACAGGCGGACGAACAGTCGGCGTAGAAGTAGTTGGTGCTGATTCCAAATCGGCCCCCTTCTTCGCAGCTTCCTCCCTCCGCCTGGCCGAGCCAGCGTTCCATTTTTCCAAAATATCGAATGGCATGGGCGTGTCTTCCCTCACCGCCTTGCCCTTAGCGTCGTATGGGGACATAAACTTACTCAAATCCATACTGTTGGCAAGTGTAGTCGCCGAGTGTCGTACCTCGGCTTGCACGACCTTGAAGTCCCTGGGCCCAAACCTTGTGCCATCCGCTTTGAACTCTGGAAACCCGGCTATCACCTTTGCCGGCTCAAGCTTGGGAAAGTTAGCTTTAGCCAGCATAAAGGCCCGGGTCATGCCAACCCGGCATGACGAGCGCTTCCAGAGCTCAATCCACGCAGGAACAGTGGAACATGCATGGATTAGGATCTCCATACCCGGATACGAGTCAGTCGGCCACTGAATGGCGTCCAGGATCCACTTAGTGCCGGCACAGAACCTCCGGAGGACACTCCTCAAGTTCTTTATCTTTTGGATATCATCTTCTTCTGAGGGCGCAAGGTTGGAATCTGCAGCATACAAAACAAAGGTTACTTCAAAGTGTTCCGGGTGTCATATATCAAGAAAACAAAAAACCAAGACACGAACCGGTAAGTAGCAAAATCTCACCAACGAGGACACGATAAGTGTCGGAAATTTGAGCTGATAGCTCCTTCAGCGTATCTTGGGCGGTGGTGTATTTCTCTTTGTATTTCGTGACATCCTTTTTCAAGGATGCTACCTCAGCTTCAAGTGCTTCCCTTAGATTCACCTCAGTGTTCAGGAGTTGATTGGTCTTGGCCAAAATCTCCTCGGACCGAGACACGTGCGCCTAAAGAAATGGAAAGTTAAAAATTAATCGGATATCGCAGTCAGCCGAGTATTCAAAGAAGTACCGAGTGTAACTTTGACAAGTTAGACTCGGAACTTGGGGACTAGATGGATATTATCAGATATCAAGTAATGTTACCTGGTGTTCCACTGCTATACGCTCCAACATACTGCTCTCTGAAGCCTTCATGGCAAGGAGAGCGCTCATCATTTGATCGAAGGTGTCGTTGCCCGAGTTGGAAGACCCGGGACCTTGGTAACCCGGAGAGGGAATTTTCTCTGTCGCAGGGGAAGGCACCCGAGCCGTCCGAGTATTGGAATCTGGTACCCCTCCTCCCATGCCCAAGGATGCGGCCTCCTCCTCGCGTGCGTGCGAGGCTATTGGGTACTCGGCTTCTTGATCAGCCGGGTTTGTGGGTGGCAATTGTTCTTCGCCGCCAGCCGCGACAGTCATATCATCAGTCGGGTTCTCCTTACCCGGGTCATCGGTCTCCATGTTCTCTTGATCACTGATAGTGACTGTGGCTCCGTGGGCAGTATAAATAAGCAGTTAGCACACAACTGGGGAAAGATCGTGGAAAGGCGATAGAGCATCAGGAGAAGAGCCTTACCCGGGATTCACCACGTAGTCCGAGGGGAGCTCACTGCTGGACCCAGACGAAGCTGAAAAGTATCCAGAAAGTAAGATGTGGAACTACTCTACTAAGGGATAAACTGGAAAAACTTTGATATTCAGGAAAGGATCAGATGAATACCAGCGCGTCGAGTTGGAGATGATGGAATACCCGGGTTAAGAGCGCCTTCACCCGGAAAATTCCGAGTCATTCTACGCTTGGTCAAGGGCGGATCCTTCAGGTACGGCCAGTCGGATAACTCTTGGTTTAGCTTGTGCATGTTATCAAAGGAGAATGGTTTAGAAGTAAGGAGGCGGTATGGAACCTTAAAAACGACCCCTCGGGGTTTCCTCTTTGCTCCGACCTTGATTGTCGGCTCAGCTTCATCTTCATCGCTTGCTGATTCCACCCGGCCTTCCGGTTCTTCTTCTTCTTCGCCCTTGTCCTCTGGTTCTGAAAGTTATCAAGGTATACAGTCGGAAAATTACAGAGTGAACAACAACGAGCTTGCAGAAAGCGAGTGAGACTCGGAATGTACCTTCTTCAGAGTTAATCACGTCTTCTCCCTCCTCTGGGCTTTCGGAGCTAGGGGGAGTTTCGATCCTCCAAAAGTTGTTATCAGCCTGAAATAAAAGTACGGAGACGAGAGTTAACAACTGTATCAGAGGAAAAGCATGGAAGTAAAGGTATGAGAGCCGGATCTGTAGCTCAGGTGCTGGGTTCTCGCGTGTAAAGGGTTCTAACCCGGCTATATTCCGGATTACCTCCAACTTCTCCGTCAAGAATCCCTTGATGGTCTTGTTGGTGTCACCGGCTGCGTAATCTTTAGATGAGTATCGGAGGGAATCCGTGGTGTGCCCCTGAGTACTCGCACATTAATTTAGTGCGGATAGAATTGAGTTGGATCCGGAAGTTGACCCAAGTTTTCACCAAGTTGAGCCCAAGGAGACCTTGGGCCGAGAGAATGGCTATTTTAGCTAGTAGAGGTTGAATGGATATATTCCCTATCCGAGTCAGGGGCGAAGGCGTTGAAAGACTCAGAGATATCAAGGAGCCCCTCCGAGTAACCCGGCAGTTTCCTCTCGCCGGGTGGAGAGGTGTCTCGGCAGTAGAAATAGGAGAGTTGCCAATGCTTAACGTGGGAATTCAAGTTAAGAGTCGGCATTGGGGAATTCTTACGGTGCTGGATCGAAACCCCGCCGCAAGCAAGAAGCGCCCCGTCACCGCTTTCGCGGCACGGTTTGCACTGGAAGAGTTCAATAAAGAGAGCCAAATTTGGCGGACTGCACAAGTATGACTCGGAAAGAACGATGAAATGGGTTATGTTCAACATAGAGTTAGGCCCTATGTCGAACACCCGGAGGCCATAGTGGCTCAAGACCTCGCGGAAGAAAGGGTGACCCGGAGGGCGAAAACCCCGGGTCACGTGCTCAACGAAGAAAATTACCTCGTTGGCAGCTGGCGTGGGCCAGGGTCTCATCTCCCGGCACCCTCCAGTGGATATCCTTCTGAGGAGGAAGCACCCCTAACTCGGCCAGCTCCTCCAGCTTGGCCTTGGTGACTGTGGATCGCGCCCAGTTGGCGGATATTGATTGGGTCATCCGGGTTTTGGCCGGCTGCTTCCCTTGCCTCTTGGGAGCCATGGGTTCAGCCTGCAAAGCACAAGACAAGAATGTACAAAACATAAGACTCGGAAGTCACGAATTATCCGAGTATGGGCAAGCGGTGTCAGCTAGACAAGTTACTAAGAATTATCCGGGTATCATTGCACGGAGCAAAGGTTATAGATTATCCGAGTATCAAGTATCAGTATAGAAACTATGGGGTACTTACGTATTGGAAAGTGTTTGGAGAAGAAGGATGATTGCCTATGTATCTACTGCAAGCAAAAGAACCAGAAGAAGTGGATCTTCCGGGTGTCAATGACCGCCGCGGAAAATCTGGGCGAAGTGGATCTAGATCGAGAAGTTTGCGGATGATTACGTCGAGAAATTGATGATCAACGGCGATAGGGGAGTGATCTATGACCATCTACCAAGCTATTTGACGAACTAGCATGGAATCGTGCGACCTAATCCGGCGCGGAAAGGGAAATGGCTCGCGGTTGACTAGATCCAATCTAGATCGATTCGAAAAATTGTAAGGCTAAAATTAGTGGGTGCGAGGAGCTTACCGGAGGAGATTGAAGTGATGCGCGGCGGCGGCAAATGGCGCACTCCGAATGCCCCTTTGCGACTGTCGGCGAGCTGCTTGAGGGCGCGGCGGCGGAGGACGGCGGCGGCGCGGGACGAGCTGTGGCGGAGCGTAGCCGGCGGCGGATTGGTTCCGGTGGCGCTCGTGAGGTCTCTGTGGCGGCGCTCTGTGAGCTCGGGCGCGGGAGTGAAGGAGAGGAGAAGAAATGGACCGTTGGGGGTTAGGTTATCCCCTAGGTGCCTATTTATAAGGTGCGGGTGGATAAACCTAGTCCAACGGGCGGGAATCGGAAATTTCGGCTTAAGGGATACCCGCCCGGATTCTCCGAGATATGCTTTAAGTGCTGGGCGAGATATCGGGAATAGATATGAAACAAATCTTCTCCGTGATACCTGGATCGATTAACAAGTAAAGTAAGCCGGATCGTTAGCGTCTGCATCAGGGGCGTTGACCCGGAAAAGTAAACACTGAACTTGGAGAAAGCCGGGTTACTATATGGCCACCATGGAGTTAGGCCTAGCTGTTTATCAAAGCAACCTAACCCGGCTTCCATGAAATTGTATGTTTGATATTCTTTGCAGGGAATAGCGTGCGCTTCAAGGAGGATCCCATGAAGCCCAAGCTATTCTGGGGACTACTGATGGAGGGATGATAACCCGGTAGGCCAACGCCAGGGTGTAACTCGGCCCAAAGGATGCTGCGCGAGATCCGGCTAAGGATAAAGGAGCTTCTAGAAGGCCCAAGATCGTAGGCCTGGTAACCCGGATTGTGGGTTACGGTAAGGAAGTTTAGGGTTTTGTATGCAGTGTCCGGGTAGGATTCAGAGTACGCCTTGGAGAGCAGGCCAAGGGGTCCGGATATTATATAAGACGGCCCCTAAGCTTAGTTTAGAGAGATCCAAGAGTTCGAGCAATATCGCTAGGTATCGAGAATCCAGTGTAATACGAGAGTTGAGTTAATATATCTAGATCGGAGACTCGGCGACTTGATTGCCGGCTACCAGATCGCATATCATCATGTTTTCCTCTGAGCTAAACCCTCTCCCAAACACCAGAGTCGATTTGCCCCAAGACAAGTTACCCCCGGTAACGTCTGCCGTGATTATCCCACGACACGTCTCTTGCCCATGAAATCACCATTGGATATTGAAGTTCACCGTTAGATATCCTTATGACTGACGTGAACTATCGACTATCTCCAGTCGGCTATGCTTGGTCGGCCATTATTATTATCCTAACGGCACAATTGAGTAATATATTAGACCAAGGCAATTAACCGATGGGTAGCCATGAGAAAAGTTTTGGCCACGGGCAGCACCACGGTAACTTGATAACACTTACATCCGTCGGTTTATGCTGGGTATTACTATCTCGGCAGTTGTTGATGCTCGTGTGTTAGCCGGTGATGTATTGACCTGTCAGTCTTAGTTATAGTCGAGAGGAGAACCAAACTGTCGATTAGTATGATTACCAACGCTGCCGATAACCCTTGAGGGTTCTTATAGCTGAGAGGCAACCACCACTATCACTTTATAAATTTTCTACGGACATGTCAGGCTTTTGTTGGTTGCAACTTTCAAACATCAATCATGGTACTCTCCATCTACTCCCTCTGTCTCGCAATAAGTGTTGTAGAAATGGGCTAAAATGGATGTATCTTGCATTTAAATCCATCTAGATACATCCATCTATATGACACTTATTTCGAGACGGAGAGAGTATTTCTTTTTTCCTTTTTCTTCCTTTTTACCTAGGTGAGGGGGTGTCGCCACCTCCTTGGTGCGGCCAAACCCCCTCCTAGCTGAAATAGGACTCCCCCCTTTGGTATGCCCCCTTCCCTCCAACTATAAAAGAACCCCAAGGCCCGAGGTAAAACATAATTTTGTGAGCAATTGTCTCTCAAACCTCTCTCTCTCCCAAGTAGAATTAGAGGGTCTAATTAGAACTTCTAATTAGACCCCCTCTAATTGAATTAGAGCTTCTTTTAATTGGGGTTTTGAGGTGTCATCTCCCGATTGTACATAGATCTAATTACCAGTTCTCTCTGACGTATTGAGAAAATTTCAGAATCATATAGCTCTAATCACAGTTGATTAGAGCTACCAATTTAGCGAAGCCGAAAGGCTATGTCTCTTCGTTGGTGCCGAGTACTAGAAAACAATGCGTTGACTGTTCACACGAGCGTACGTGTGCACACCATAAGAGGGATTACACGTGTGATTCTTGATCCCATCCCGTTTCCTTCCTTCGACTGTCTCAGATCAACCCTAGCTAGGTTGAATTGATGAAATTAGATCGATTTGATGTAGGCTAGATCAAATTAGATATGCTGGCCGATGATTTTTGTATTAGATAGGTTACTGTTAGAATTATATAGGCTATGGTAAATTTTTGTAGCAGATGATTTTAACTATGTGATGTTAGAGAAAATATAAGTACATACAATCCCTTATATTGTATACAATTTGAGTGTGTGTATTAGTACATGGTCATGTAGGCACTTTTTTCACTCCTTATTTTGGCAATTATATATGAGTCCATTGTAAGAATGTGCTCCTTGTTATATGTGCTCTTTGTTATATGGTAGCTAGTTAGAGTTGGGGTTAGTTTGTATACAAAACAAGAAGATGATACAATATATGACAAGAAAGCAAGAGGACGGGGAAGAATAAGAAGAACAAGAATCTCAGGAGAAGTGGAGGACATGCGTTCGCTACCTTGTAGCAATGTCAATATCGGTGGGAGTACCAAATAAGACGGTGACCGCAAACTGCGCCCATCTGCAAGAAAAGTTTCAGAGGACTATGTCTAGCCAACAATCTGGACGACACATCTGTCACGGAAGGTATCAGGAGCGAGTACACAGCTGCAGAGGAGATGCTTAGATAAGAAGCTGCTCAGACGAGAGACTTTAAGCAGCTGCTTGTCCAAACAGCTTCTCTTCTTACCGTCTCCGCATACTGTTACCTACCTTGGCAGATGTGGTGTCCTTCTTGTCGACAAGACACAGTCCTTCGATTTTTTTTGCGGATGTGCGGTTTGTGGTTCCCGTCTTCTTTTTTACTCCCTCCAGCCTTGCCATTTCTACTAGTCGTGCGAAGCAGGGATTTCTCTGCCTCGTGGGATTCTTCTGTTCCAGCACTAGATCACTGCGCAACCGCAGTCCACCATAGGGCCTTGGACGCCCAAAAGAATGTACCTGCTGTGGAGGTGGTAGAAGCGGCATAATAGCGGCAGGGACAGGCACACGCTGAGATACGCCTCACAGATGGAGGCGAAATAGGAGAGCTGCGGTACGCCGTTGGTGACAAGATGGTGTGGATGGAGGTCGAAGAACTCGAGGAACTAGCAAAAGATGGGACTCGCCGGGAAAGCCATCCCTCGGTAGAGGTGGTCGGAGAAGATGACCCGCTCACCGTCTTGCCGGGCAGGCACAATCTCTCCTTTGGGGGGTGGGAGGACGGGAGGCGCAACATGGTCTCCACAGCCGTGCCGCAATGGCCGCCATCTCGAAGTCGCGTCAGGTTTTCCGGCGTCGGCACAGAGCTACGCCATGAGACGTCCGACATCGCAACCCCTGCCATTGGAGAAGGAGGCGACGGAGGAAAAGAAGGAGGCAACAACAAGGGTTTGGAAGTATGGTGGCCCATCGCAGTCGCCGGAGGAGTGAAACGCAAGCCTCACCGAGAGCTGCGACGATGCAAGAAGGAGGAAGAGGAAGTGAGATATGCGGGGAGCGTAAAGCCTTCCCTCCTACGCCCCTCCCGTATTTATAGCCGCGTGCCGTCGTCTGGGCTCCCGACGCGAACCGCCACGACGCTGTGCCCACCTGGCAAGGAAACTGCTGAGGCATCACGGTGCCTTCGCGCATTAGATCGGAACGCGCTCGCGTCATCCCCAACGTCACCCAGCAGTCCGCTGCTCGGAGTTTCCAAGAAAATGTCCCGGCTATCCTGATGCCTCTAGGTATCCGGAACGAAGTTCGAAGGAAGCAGGCGAACGCTTGCTGCCTGCCGAGGCGGGCGCGAAACCTCCACCTGCTCAGGGGCTACTGTCGGGGGATGACCCATAGGTGGATAAAAGTACCTATAAGATTGTTCGCTCCTAGGAGCAACCCGGCTATCAAAGGCAAAGACTTAGAGGCATAACTCTCAGAGAGAAGAGACCATACGGGCCGGCTATGAAGAGAATTGGATGCACGTTAGCCGGACGATTAGTATGCCGGTTGGCAGGGACCAACCAGCTGCTTGAAGTCAAGGCGACACAGAGGTATGGGCAGCCCACAGTATGGCACCGCACGCCGTCCCCGACGTCGCCAATACCACGGAACACAGACGATGGTGCGTAGCCGGAGGAGCTGGGCTGCCACGCCTCGCACAATAGCTCCGTACTAGGTGGCGAGGATACGGTGCTCCTCGACAGACCGAGGGGGGGGGGTACTGTAGATGATGTTCGCAGGGTCTCTAGGCTCATGTAGCGTAGCCGGACCCACGTGTAAGCGGCCTGCCAACTCCTACATAAGGAAGGCCATGGCCTCCATAGAGGGTTTCGGTCGATCTCTCGTCCCCCAAAACCCTAGAGGCTCACATTGTCTTCTTCCCCGATGCATCTCAATGAGCAACACTATACACATAACGATAGTCCCATCTTTGCAGGAGTAGTAGTTTTACCTCACTGAGAGGGCCCCAAACCTGAGTACATCGTGTATCATGCTTGTGCCCAATCCCGCGCGAGCACCATCACCCCGCTGAAGTGTCCCCCTTGTAAACTCCCTCTTAGCAAACGTGCTTAGATGTTTTTACCGTGTACCATCCCGCGACACATTGGTTGTGTAGTCTTAAGGTTCGACATACTTTGGTTGTATAGTCTTAACTGTAAGTACAAGACCGAAAACTTGGTGGAATCTTTTTCTGGAATTTTGTTTCGTAAAAGGCGACATGCTTTGTATGTTTGCCAGGCTTCTGTAATAAATTGAGTGACTATCCATGATTCATTTTATGGTTCTTGGTGCTGGGAAACGAGAGACGAACATCGTTCCTCTGAAATCTAAGCTGGGGTTGCAGATTCTTAGAGCAGCTCCAATGCGGTGCTAATATTGGTGGAGCTAGGAAATTAATCATGCCTGTCTTGACAGTTTGCAGGTGAATCCCGGCATTTTTTGGCGTCCGACGCATAAAGAGGCGCCCGTCGCTTACAAAACATGCACAAAATGTATAGCTCTAGCACCGACACTTGCATATGGTTGGGATCTCAATTCTTTAAGCGCCTGCCGAAGCGCTTTGCGCTATAGATGCTCTTAGGCCTCTATCAATAGATTTACTTCCTCCTATATAAGCTATACTTACGAAAAGATTATGCTAGGTAAAGCTAACAAAATGTTGTCTACCTAGCAAAATGTTGTCTATTTTACGATATAGCCTTGCCAAGAGTCGGTTGCCCCTATGTCACCCTCCATTTTTTTGCCATGGTCACATGTTAATATGCGTGATAAAATATACTAACAAAAGTATCATGTTCAGCATAAATAATTCAAACGAAACGTACTAACAAAAGCAGAATCGCCCAATTTACACGTCTCTCACCGCCCTAAGCCTGGTAACACCATCAAATTTAAACTGTCATCAAGACGTTAAATTATTTTTAAAACCATAACACATACGACGCGTTAACCGCACCAAATAACCAAACACGACGGTTCGTGCGGCGAAGGGCGCTATCCGTCCAGTATAAATATAGTAATAAGGTAGCAGTTAGAATAGAGTGCCTCCTTTTATCAGGCAGTCTTATTATCAAAAGATAACCTTGCTAAGGGACCATGGACAGGATGGAAAAACAAGACCTACCAGGACTAGCCCTTGGTGGTATTTTTTTCATAGAAGGCACGCTCCCTCGTGAAAATCCCCAAAATTTGGCCCCGACGGGACTCGAACTCGGGTCACTAGGCTGGCCACTGCCCACCTAACCACTGGGCTACAGCCCCGTTCTCCATGGACAGGATGGAAAAAATGTGTTTTCTGGGATGCAAAAGTAAACTACTTAGTGTTTCACTTTTATGAACCAAACTATGTTCTTGATCTGATTTTAACAATGTGTTATGAACCAAAAGTAAAGTACTTAGTTTTATAACATTAGGAGCTACGCATGCTAGGTTCTTGATCTGATTTTAACAATGTTGTACATAGAATATGTCGGAATGATTTGAGGCACTGCTACAAATTAGTAGTACATACCCAAAACGCTCCTATTTCACGATACAAACATCTTTAACAAAGTTAACCAGTCATAAACATCTTTGACAATGCAAATTAGCCACACCATGCATGACAATTAATCAACTTCGGTACTACCACATTGTATAGGTACATTACTTTGTAATAATTCCTCGAGACTAAAAACATCCTAGCTAGGCCTGAAGAGCTGAGGTATGCAACACTCCTGTACTAATATATAGCCACTAGCTAGCCATATAGCCCGTAGTTTCCTCCACGCTAGCAAAAATTTGCTCTCCGTTCAACATATTGTTAGTGACAATGATGTCTTCATTGAATTTCATCGTGAATTTTTCCGTGTTAAGGACAAGGCCACGAAGAAAATCGTTCTTCAAGATAGAAGCTAGGGGGTTCTTTATCCTGTACCGTTTCATCGGACGTCTTCTTCATCTACTCGGCATGCTGCTTCTAGTGTCCAGCTCTCGTCTAGGCAATGACATCAACGGCTTGGTCATCCGTCCCAATAATGTAGTTCAAAGTGTTGTTAAAAACAATTCTCTCTCCCGTGTTCATCAGATTTTGAGTCTTCTCTGTGTGATGCATGTCAACGTGCTAAGAGTCACCAATTAGCCTACACTCGTTCTCATCGTGTCTCCACTGCCCCACTTGAACTCGTTCATACAGATGTTTGGGGCTCTGCTTTGCCCTCATCTGGAGGTTGCAAATATTATGTTAGTTTTGTTGATGACTATAGTCGCCATTGCTAGATTTATCTCATCAAACACAAATCCGGTGTAGATGATATTTTTACCTCTTTCAAACTCATGTTGAGCATTTTCTTAATGCTAAGATTCGTGCTGTGCAGTCTGATTGGGGTGGTGAGTATCATCGCCTCAACGCTTTCTTTCGCCGTACGGGTATTCTTCACCGTGTGTCATGCCCCCACACATCTCAACAAAATGGTATTGTTGAACGCAAGCACCGACATCTTGTCGAGACTGGGTTAGCTCTTTTATCCCATTCATCTCTTCCTCTCCGTTACGTTACTGGGATGAAGCCTTTCTCACCGCATGTTATGCTATCAATCGGATGCCTTCCCCTGTTCTCAACAATCTCGCACCTGTCACTCGGTTGTTGCACCAGACCCCTGATTATTCTTTTCTCCGCAATTTTGGGTGTGCATGTTGGCTAGTCTCCGCAAGTATAATTCGCGTAAACCAGAGTTTTGTTCCAAGATGTGTGTTCTTGTTGGCTATAGTCCTATGGATAAAGGCTACAAGTGTCTCGATCGCAGTACTGGCCGCATTTATATTTCACGCGATGTTGTTTTTGATGAGACAATATTTCCTTTTGCTACTCCTGGTGTTGTCATTGATGTCTCCAAGTTGCATCCGGTGTCTTTTCCTACACAAGAACTAGCTATTCAGGGTCCCAATATGCGCATATATGACATGAATTTGTTACAGTTTGATCATCCTGGTGTTTCTCGTGATTTTCCTGTGCAGGAATCCACCGATGTGCCTGCCGCGATCGACATGCATGCGCCTCCGCATGCCTCGTCGACCGAGCCAGAGCATGACCAGGCGTCTTCTGGACTGCACCACCCCTCGCAGCCTGGTCCCTCCAGCCCGCCTATGGCTGGGCTGTCTCCGCCAAGCCTGCCGGGCTTCGGTGATGACGCACAGGCCTCAGAGCAGCCTTCTTCGCAAACGTCTTCGTCGTCCGATCGCTCCGTCGTGGCCACCCCTTCGCCTGAGTCTGCCGTGCCGCCTACGTCATCCGTGCCACCCGTGTCGACGATTGTTACTCGAGCACGCATTAATATTCATCGCCCCAAGGATTTTAAGGATGGCACCGTTCGTTATAATCCCTATCGCCGACGCCACACGTTTGTTGTGGTTCCTACTTCTCATCGTTGTGCTCTCTCAGAATCAGCCTGGCGTTCAACTGTGGAAACTGAATTTGATGCTTTGCAGCGCAATCAGACATGGCGCCTTGTTCCACTTCCTCCTGGCACCAATATTGTTGGAAGTAAATGGATTTTCAAAACCAAGTTTCGTCCCGATGGTTCAGCTGACAAGCACAAGGCCCTGGTTAGTTGCTCGTGGCTTCACTCAACAACATGGCATTGAATATCATGACACCTTCAGTCCTGTCGTTAAACCAGTTACCATTCGTCTGGTTCTTTCGCTTGCTGTGTCTCGAGGTTGGAATATTCGTCAGATTGAAGTCAGTAATACTTTCCTCCATGGTTTTCTCGAGGAGGATGTGTATATGCAGCAGCCTCCTGGCTTTGAGGACTCTCGCTATCCTCAGCATGTGTGCAAGTTGCAGCGTGCCCTATATGATCTGAAGCAGTCTCCCCGTGCGTGGCACGCACGGCTCAGTGATAAACTTCATGAGCTTGGTTTTATGTCCAGTTAGGCCGACACTTCATTGTTCATGTTCACCCATGATGATGTTACTATCTACATGTTGGTCTATGTTGATGATATTGTGATTGCGGGATCGTCTCCAACAGCTGTTGATCGCCTTGTGCAAGTCTTGGCACAAGCATTTCCCATCAAGAATCTTGGACATCTTGATTATTTTTTGGGCATTGAGGCCTCCTATACCCATGCGGGCATGCGTTTGACACAACATAAGTATGCTTTGGACTAGCTTCATCGTGCTCACATGGAGGAATGTCGTGCTATTTCCACTCCGATGTCTACCTCGGATAAATTGTCTCATGAGCAAGGGGCCCGTCTCTCTGATGATGATTCTTTCCTCTATCGGAGTTTGGTAGGTGGTCTTCAATATTTGATGTTAACTCGTCTGGATATCTCCTTTGCGGTTAACAAAGTTTGCCAGTTTCTTGCCCAGCCAACTACAGTTCATTATGAAGCGGTTAAGAGGATCCTTAGATATGTCAAGGGTACCAACTCTACCGGCTTGCTGATTCAGAAGTCCTCGTCTACTTTTCTGAATATCTACACTAATGCGATTGGGCAGACTGTTCTGATGACCGTCGCTCTACTGGCGGGTTTGCTATATTCCTTGGCCCTAATCTTGTCTCTTGAAGCTCTCGCAAGCAACCCACGGTTTCCCGCTCTAGCACAGAAGCGGAGTATAAGGCTCTTGCTAATGGTATGGCTGAAGCAACATGGATCCAGTCTATACTCAAGGAGCTTGGTGTTCCTCAGCCCAAGGCTCCTGTTTTGTGATGTCACAATTTGGGTGCTACTTATCTTTCTGCCAACCCAGTGTTTTATGCTCGCACCATACATATCGAGGATGATTTTCATTTTGTGTGTGAGAAGGTCGCTTTGGGTGCTCTTGATGTACAATTCATTGCCTCTGGAGAATTTTCACTAAGCCTGTCAGTTGCTTTGTCGGTTTAGTTCCAATCTCAACCTTGTGCACGACGGTTTAGATTAAGGGGGTGTATTAGGCAGACTAGATCGTATCCGACTAGGTCGGTACGTTTCCTTGTATACATATGTTGTAATCGTGTTGTACACGATGTTTTTTCAATATAAAAAGAAGAGCCAGCCGTGGGGCAAACTACAACAAACAAATCAATCTACCGACTGTTTGACTAACATAACCGCAGACTAAGTGCCAGTGACAACAAAGATTACCCAATGAAGGATTGCCCAAACTCCCAAGATGATAAAAGCTTTATTACACTGGTAGAAAATAGGCCTATAGTCCCGGTTCGCCAGGGCCAGTAGTCCCGGCCGCGCAACCGGGACTAGCTCTGCGCGACTAAAGACCCCCCCTTTAGTCGCGCCTCTTACGAACCGCGGCTAAAGGCCCGGCCACGTGGGCGGGTGGCGGAGCCGGGGGGCGGAGGACCTTTAGTCCCGGTTAGCCACATGAACCGGGACTAAACTTTATTTCGTTATTTCCTTAATTCCTTTGAGTTTCTAATTATTTTTCACACCAATTTTTCTCTCCCTTTTTTCACTCCCTTTTTTCACTCCCTTTTTTCACTTCCTTTTTTTCTTCAGAATTTGTATTATTTGCTCAGTGTCTAACTACAATTATCTCTAGTCAAATTACTTACTCGTGGTCAAACTTCCCGCTCGGTCACCCATGCTCCCACTACTCTAGCACTAGCATGCTTAACTTCCGAGTTCCATCCCGTCCCGCATCCAAGTGTTTCGGACGCATGCATATGTGATAGTAGTATCATATCAATCTTATTAACATGTTGGTCGATGCCATATTTCTTTATTGTTTGAATTTCAAATAAATCTTTTAATAAACAAAAGTAATGATGTAATTAATAATTTTGAATAAATAAATAAACATTAACTTTTTAATTTGTATTATTTCTATAAATACTTTTAATATATCAAAATATTCAAAAAATAAAACTAATTCATTTTTAAATCTTAAAAAATACAAATAATATATAAAAAATTAAGAAAAATAGAACTAATTCATTCTAAAATCTTAAAAATACAAATAATATATCAAAAAATTAAGGAAAATAATACTAATTCATTTTAAAATCTTAAAAATACAAATAATATATCAAAAAATTAAGAAAAATAATACTAATTCATTTTAAAATCTTAAAAAGACCAGTAGGCTCTTCTATTATTTTTAGAATGAGTTCTAAAATGTATTTTGAAAAAAATCCAACTGGATGAGTTCAAAAATGTATTTTAAAAATTAAGAAAAATAGAACTAAGACCCATGATCTAAAAATACTATTAATATATCAAAATATTCAGAAAATAAAACTAATTCATTTTTAAATCTTAAAAAATACAAATAATATATCAAAAAATTAAGAAAAATAGAAATAATTCATTTTAAAATCTTAAAAATACAAATAATATATCAAAAAATAAAGAATGATTGCAATGAAAATTATGAATGTTTAACTCCGAGTATCACTAATGAGGATTTTACTTATGTGGAGAGTAGTGATTGTTTTATGCATGTGGCTCATGATAAGAATGTTTTATGTGATATTCATATTGTTGAATCTCTATTCATGATGCTACTGTAGATTTTCATTTTTAGATCATGGGTCTTAGTTCTAGTATAGAAACTGTAGTTTTTCTGTTTTGTTTTCTTGATGTGTTTTTGTTTGTTTGTTTTGAAATGTGTGTTTGACATAATATAGAAATAGTATAGCTAGGAATTAATATAGAAATAATATCCATTACACTTTGCAACACTTGCAAATTTTTCCAAGTCATTTAAACTAGGAAACAAAAATAGTTTTATGTACAACAAAAGACAAGTGATAAATCACAAGTAAAATACGAGTAGAGACATCACAATCATGATAGAACACAATCACATCACATTCATAACATAGAGTCATACGATCACACAAACATAAGTCTCACAATACAAGCTATGCTTCAAGAGCTACATACTAAGATATCCATTATATACTAAGATATACATTACATGCATATATCGAACACATACATCTATGGCTCCGTCGAGTAGATGCGGAACAACTCGTAGGAGACGTATGCATCTATGGCTGCATACTTGACGTTGGTCCAATCCAGTGGGGTCTTCTCCCAATACCGGTGATTCCTGGAGGGGAAATAAGACTTCATGGTTTCGTAGCCCTCGTGGATGAAGGCAGTTGTCATGGGAGCCATCCCGGTCTTGGCCCCGTCCAAATCATCAAAATGGATAAGGTCCTGAAGATCAATGTAGTGATCTTCAGGTATCACAATACCCAAGCGCATCAACTTATGACGGTCTTGCGTGATGTCAACGCTGCAGAAGTCATACCCCTTGTTGACAAGAAAATCAACAAGTGCCGGAGAATGCTTTGAACTACTGCAACAACAAAAATTTGATACGTGTTAGATATGTTGCAACACATGTATTCTTCAGATGCAACAAACAAATCGAAGATGCAAGATTGTACGTGTGCGTTACCTTGACCATTGGAAGACCAAAACGGGCTCCTTGAACGCAATCTGGATGACGGCAACATCCCGTTGATCCGCCGTATACTCAAGATCAAGCCCGAAGAAACGGTGTTCATCGGGAGAGGAGAAATAGAGATCGGTCAAATACTTAAGAGCACCGGGGAGCCTCTCGCAATTGTTGGTGTAGCACACGTCTAGACTCTTGCCGCATGGCGTGGCCACACGGAATCTCCTCCAAACTTCAGCCATGGTGTGCTTGGTGGAGGAAGATCGAAGAGAGGGAAGAGAAGAGAAGAGAGAAGAAGAAACAGAGACTCGGGTGCGCACTGTAGCAATGGCGCCCTTCTGCCTCTCGCTCGCGAAATAAAAACCGCCGCGCGGGAGACGAGCAGTTTGTATCTTTAGTCCCGGGTGGCCAGGCCAACCGGGACTAAAGGCAGTGAGGCCAGCGGTCGGGAACCATTAGTCCCGGGTGGCGACGCCAACCGGAATCAATGCCCTCCACGCGCCTCAACGCGCTTCCCAACCCGCGACGCATGACCTTCTGTCGCGGGTCTCCTCCCGACCCGGGACTAAAAGCCCTTTAGTCACGGTGCGCGACGTTTGGGGACTGATGGGGGTGTATGGAAGCCTGTTTTTCTACTAGTGTTACCCAAACTCCCAAGCTGATTACCCAACAGAGATTACTTAAAATGCTAGAGAGAGCGAGAGAGATCCTGGCATTCAGCTGGTTGGAGTTGTGATAGAGAGAGAATGGTGATTAATTGCTGTTGTCCGGAGTGGTATTAGTAGTATTTCTAGGATGGCTTCCAGTCCGGCTACATGCTCCATATCTGCTCGCCGCGGAACACAGCCGCCAAACCCGTGAAGCCCAGGAGATGGAACCGACCGGACCCGTGGTATTAGTAGTATTTCTAGGATCGGCTTCTGGGACCAGACCGATGCTGCAGGGAGATGCCTCCCAAGGAGAATGTAGGCTCTGGCACTGGCCACCTGATGAACCTTGAAAACAACGTCAAGCGCTGGAAAGTCAGGTTCAGAACTAGGGGTGGAAACGAATCGGATGCAGATCGGATAGTGTCCTCCCACACCCGCTTTCATATTTTTAAAACGAATGCGAATACGAATACAGATATTATCGGATACGAATGGGAGTGGAAGTTATTCAAATACGAATGCGGATCGGATGTTTTCTCAATTCGGAATGAATACGAATATAACTAAATAATAGACCTATGTCTTGTATCGAGTCAACTACCGAACGATACAATGATAAGTATGGCTATATAATACACAATGGTTTAAAGTTCAATCACGAAAAAAACACATTTTACCACTTTCTTACTATTTTAGGTTGGTTAATTATCATATCATATTATCAATACCAAAACTGGCTAACATAATTTTATTCGGATACGGATATATCCATTTCAATATCATATTTTATTTAAAATTCAATACCATATTTGTTTTGCATTTGTAAAAACGAATACGGGTATTTACCATTTCCATTTTTTATGTTGTTCGGATTCGGATATGTACCACTTTCATTTTGAATTTCTTGAATACGAATGTCGGATCATTCGAATTATTCGCTACCAGTTCCCACCCCTCTTCAGAACGGTCCCCGTAAGGTCATCAGTTGAAACCGCACTATTATGCCCAACAAATGGACATGCTCCCTAGGTTAAGCCGAGTAAGTCAATCTCACCAACTACCGATGCTCGTTCGTGTACTCGAAGTCCATCCCCATGTACTTATCCTCCTCCTCGTGAAGCCACAGCCCTTGTACATGTTGAGGACGCGCTCGACATCTTCCGTGCTTTTATAGCCACCACCCAATCTGTCTGCTCCTTCAGTTACTAAGCACGCCTTGTCCAGCGACTTAGGCTAACCCACAGTGTCCAAATACGCAATCTGCAATGACGCTTCTTCTGCCGATCTGAACCTTGCTGTAACAAGCTGGTTTTCGATATGATGCTGTGACTATAATGTTGGCGAGCAGCGCCTCCCACTGGTAGAAAATAGGCCTTCGGTACACCCCCATTAGTCCCCAAAATAATGGACCCGCGACCATAGGATTCTTTAGTCACGGTTCGGGACGAGACCCGCGACCAATAGTCTGGGCCCAGCGCGCTCGGCCCACAGCTGGCGGAGGGGAGGGGCTGTAGTCCCGGTTGGCCAGACCAACGGGGACTAATAGGTCCTCGGGCCGGCCCCACGGCCTTTAGCCGCGGTTGTCCAGGTGAACCGGGACTAAAGGCCCATCCCTATATATAGGACTCAGCTCGCTGCACTTGGCCACATTTGCTCACAATATTCACAAGGGGGTGGTGGGTATGCTTTTGGTTCCTACTATGCACACAAGGTGTTCGATGAAATGCCCCATAGCATGAAACACACTTGAGCGTTTTCATTTATTTTACCTCCGTGATCGCGGTTAGCAACTTGAACCTTTCATGATTTGTATTATTTCCAGCTAGCTAGCTAGTTAGTTTAACAGATGCATGATGGTTAATTATATACTTTATATAATAATAATGCAGATGAATCGGCAATGGATGTACGGTAACCGACTCTCCGGCGAGTTCACTACGGGTTTGAAAGATTTCCTCGTAGTGGCAAATGCGAACAAGCAACGAGGTTTTATTATCTGTCCATGTGCTGAATGTAAGAATGAGAAGGGTCACTCCTCCTCAAGAGTCGTTCACATGCACCTGCTTCGGCACGGTTTCATGCCAAACTATAATTGTTGGACCAAGCATGGAGAAAGAGGGGTTAGAATGGAAGAAGATGAAGAAGAGGATGATATCGATTTCAACTATCATGACCTTTTCGGTGATACTTTCATGGAGGATGATGCTGAAGGTGGGGAAGGGTTTGGTGAAGGTGAAGAAGAGGCACATGATGAGCCCGCTGATGATCTTGGTCGGACCATTGCTGATGCACGGAGACGCTGCGAAACTGACAAGGAGAGGGAGAATTTGGATCGCATGTTAGAGGATCACACGAAGTCACTGTACCCAGGATGCGACAATAGTCTGAAAAAGCTGGGCTGCACACTGGATTTGCTGAAATGGAAGGCACAGGAAGGTGTAGCTGACTCATCATTTGAAAATTTGCTGAAAATGTTGAAGAATATGTTTCCGAAGAATAACGAGTTGCCCAGCCAGTACGTACGAAGCAAAGAAGGTTGTGTGCCCTCTAGGTTTAGAGATTCTGAAGATACATGCATGCATTAACGACTGCGTCCTCTACCGCGGTGCATACGAGGATTTGAATGAATGCCCTGTATGCACTGCATTGCGTTATAAGATCAGAGGCGATGACCCTGGTGACGATGTTGAGGGCGAGAAACCCAGGAAGAGGGTTCCCTGCCAAGGTGATGTGGTATGCTCCTATAATACCTCGGTTGAAACGCCTGTTCAGGAACAAAGATCATGCCAAGTTGTTGCGATGGCACAAAGAGGACCGTAAGTCCGACGGGGAGTTGAGACACCCCGCTGATGGAACGCAATGGAGAAAGATCGACAGAGAGTTCAAAGATTTTGCAGCTGACGCAAGGAACATAAGATTTGGTCTAAGTACTGATGGCATGAATCCTTTTGGCGAGCAGAGCTCCAGCCATAGCACCTGGCCCGTGACTCTATGCATCTACAACCTTCCTCCTTGGTTGTGCATGAAGCGGAAGTTCATTATGATGCCAGTGCTCATCCAAGGTCCGAAGCAACCCGGCAACGACATCGATGTGTACCTAAGGCCATTAGTTGATGAACTTTTACAATTGTGGGGCAAACCTGGTGTACCTGTGTGGGATGAGCACAAAGAAGAGGAATTTAACCTACGAGCGTTGCTTTTTGTAACCATCAACGATTGGCCTGCTCTCAGTAACCTTTCTGGACAGTCAAATAAGGGATACAAAGCATGCACGCACTGCTTACATGAGACTGAAAGTGTATTTTTGGATAACTGTAGGAAGAACGTGTACCTGGGTCATCGTCGATTTCTTCCCCGAAATCATAACGTAAGAAAGAAAGGCAAGCATTTCAACGGCAAGGCAGATCACCGGCCGAAGCCTGCGGAACGTACTGGAGATGAGATATTTGATATGGTCAAGGATTTGAATGTCATCTTTGGAAAGGGTCCTGGCGGACAATCAGTTCCGCAGGGAGTTGACGGGCACGTACCCATGTGGAAAAAGAAATCGATATTTTGGGAGCTACAGTATTGGAAAGTCCTAGATGTCCGCTCTGCAATCGACGTGATGCATGTTACGAAGAATGTTTGCGTGAACCTGCTAAGCTTCTTGGGCGTGTATGGGAAGACAAAGGATACAAAGGAAGCACGGCGGGATCAACAACTTTTGAAAGACCCAGATGACCGGCATCCGGAATGGTTTCAAGGTCGTGCCAGCTACGCTCTTACGAAAGAAGAGAAGGTCATTTTTTTTGAATGCCTGAGCAGTATGAAGGTCCCGTCTGGCTTCTCGTCGAATATAAAGGGAATAATAAACATGGCGGAGAAAAAGTTCCAAAACCTGAAGTCTCACGACTGCCACGTGATTATGACGCAATTGCTTCCGATTGCTTTGAGGGGCCTCCTACAGGAAAATGTTCGAGTAGCCATTGTGAAGCTGTGTGCATTCCTCAATGCAATCTCTCAGAAGGTAATCAGTCCAGAAGATCTACCACGGTTACAGAACGATGTGGTCCAATGTCTTGTCAGTTTTGAGTTGCTGTTTCCACCATCCTTCTTCGATATTATGACGCACCTCCTGGTCCACCTAGTCGAAGAGATTTCCATTCTCGGTCCTGTATTTCTACACAATATGTTCCCCTTCGAGAGGTTTATGGGAGTATTAAAGAAATATGTTCGTAATCGTGCTAGGCCAGAAGGAAGCATCGTAAAGGGCTATGGAAATGAGGAGGTAATTGAGTTCTGTATTGACTATGTTCCTGACCTTAAGCCGATTGGTATTCCTCAATCGCGGCACGAGGGGAGACTAAGTGGAAGAGGCACGATCGGAAGGAAATCAACGATATGTATGGACGGTCATTCTATGACTGAAGCACACTACACAGTTCTGCAAAATTCGAGCTTGGTGGCTCCGTACTTCGAGCAACACAAGAATATTTTACGCTCGAACAACCCGGGGAAGCCTGAATCATGGATTAGAAAGGCCCACATGGAGACTTTCGGCAGTTGGTTGCGAAAACATTTAATGAATGACAATGATGTTGAAGATCAGCTGTACATGTTGGCCAAGACACCATCTTCGACTATCACGACTTTCCAAGGGTACGAGATTAATGGGAATACATTTTACACGATCTCCCAAGATAAAAAGAGCACCAACCAAAACAGTGGTGTCCGCTTTGATGCAGCAACCGAGATTGGGCAAAAGGTCACATATTATGGTTACATAGAGGAGATATGGGAACTTGACTACGGACCCTATTTTAAGGTCCCTTTGTTCCGGTGCAAATGGTTCAAGCTAACAGGAGGTGGGGTAAAGGTGGACGAGCAATACGGAATGACAATGGTGGATTTCGACAATCTTGGTTACCTTGACGAACCATTCGTCCTAGCCAAAGATGTCGCTCAGGTTTTCTATTTGAAGGACATGAGTAGCAAACCGAGGAAACGGAAAGATAAGAAAACGATCAGTGCATCATGCGATGATCCAAAGCGTCACATTGTTCTTTCAGGGAAAAGAAACATCGTAGGAGTGGAGGACAAGACAGACATGTCAGAAGATTATAATATGTTTGGTGAAATTCCGCCCTTCAAAGTGAACTCTGACCCAAGCATTAAGTTAAATGATGAGGATGCTCCATGGATACGTCCAAATCGTAAGAAAGCGGGGACACAAGGGAAGAATTGATGTGTAATAATTTATTGTACCAAACTTTGTTGAATGGATCATGTTTAATGGATCATTTTGAATTATATTATCTCTAATTAATTTATTGTACCAAACTTTTACTAAAAACAGAAAACAGACGCGCTAGCGCGCCGCAGTGTCGCCGGAATGCAAATTCTTTTATTAAAAAGAGAAAACAGACGAACACTACTCCTCGCCGTCGTCGTCGGGGAACTCGTCGGTGACCTCCTCCGGGTCATCATCGTCGCCGAACTCGTCCGTGACCTCCTCGTCGTCGTCGGAGGTGCATGATGGTATGTCCGAGATAGGCCCCCACCTCGGATCGTCGGAGGCCCAGACTTCGCCGGCGCGGTCGGCCCGACGAAGCTCTTGCAGCGCCCTCGTCCTCACCTCCCGAGCGGCATCTAACGCGAGGTGGCGTTCGAGGCGGCGCTCCGCCCGCTGCGCCGCGCGGGTCTGCCAGAGCTCCTCGTCGGTGCTCTCCTCCCCCGGGTGGTTCCGGTAATACTCGCGGACGACGCGGTCTTCCCTGGCGTCGACTAGGCCCTGAAACGCGCGGTGGCGGAGGTGGAGGTGGTCGGCGGCAGTGATGATCTGCGGCTTCGACGCCCTGGCCTCCGCTTCCCAGACGGTGTGGCAGTCGTTGAAGTTCATTAGCGACCGCGGGCGGTTGAGGCGCCAGGCCGCCGCGTCCCAGGCGCGGGCTGCCTCCGCCGCCGTCGCAAAGGTGCCGAGGGGGATGCGGTCGTCCCCCCAGCGGATATCTGCGCTGAACATTCCGTTCTGCCGTGCTCGGACGCCGCGGAAGCCGGTGGTGCTGTTCCTCCTCGGAGGCATGGTGGAAGCGCGACGATGCAGAGGAATGGAGAAGAAGCGCTCGAGGCGCGGCAGTTTATACCCATCGGTACAGAGTGTTGAGCTAGGGTTTTGACCCATCGGTGAAGAAACATCTCATTCAACGGCTCACAACAGCTGGAAAGAAACACACCCCGGATCCAACGACTCACAAGCGGTTGAAAGAAACACATGATCCGTGTGATTCTATCTGATTGGTCGAAACGAAACCCTAATTCCCATGTAGTCCCGGTTGGTGACACCAACCGGGACTAAAGGGATGATCCGTTTCCCAATGAAACCCTAACCATTTAGTCCCGGTTGGGGACACCAACCGAGACTAAAAGGATGTTTTCTTCTCAGTATATATATGTATGCATTGCCACACCATTGGCACAAACACATACAAACTCACCACTCTCTCATGGCTTCTACCGTACCCACTCTAACATTCATCCAGGCGGAGGCACTTTCCGCCTCGAACTACCCCTGCCCGCCCGGCTACAGTGTTCCCGCCGGTTGGATGCTGAGCGCCGGAGGAGTTCCGGTCCCTCCTCTTCCTCAAGGTGTGGCACGTCGGGCGGCCATCACGAACCATTACTACCACGAGCTCACGCCGGAGCAGCGGAGAGATCCCAGTTGGCATCCCGATAACCAACATACTTGGGATGCCTTCTTCATCAATCGGCGTGAGAGGGCGCTCGCCAGGTATGAGGAGGACGGCCTGCCTCACGAGGCCGGTCGTCGGCTATGGTGGTCCGGCCGGACTCTACAGAGCGTCATGGACTACATCAGGGCCGGCGATATCCCCCGCCTGCGCTACCCTCAGGCCCAGTCCTGGGCTCTGAATTTTCTCAGGCCTAGGCAGGAGTAGATATCAGATCATGCATCTAAGCTCTCCGTTTAGGTTTAGATCCACTCTTGCCATTATGTACTGCTTTTTTTATCTTGCCATTATGTACTGCTTGCTCTGACCCTTCTGTTCAATCTTGCCATTATGTACTGCCTTTTTTATCTATGGGAAAAAGAATTAGTTTTATTTTTCTGAATTTTCTGATATATTATTTGTATTTTTAAGATTGGAAAAAGAATTAGTTTTATTTTTATGAATTTTCTGATATATATTTGTATTTTTAAGATTGGAAAAAAGAATAGTATTCGAATAACCACCTTTAGTCGCGGTTGGTGTCACGAACCGGGACTAAAGGACCGTTCTGCGCGGGAACGAAAACGCGAGGACGTAGCCGCGAAAATTTTCACCTTTAGTCCCGGTTCGTGACACCACCCGGGACTAAAGGCCAGCAGAGGGTACCCCAGGGGACCTTTAGTCCCGGTTCGTGACACCACCCGGGACTAAAGGCTTGACCTATATATGTGCGATGCCTTTCTGCCCCAAAATTTTCTAAGTCCCCAAACCCTCGTCTTCATTCGCGCCGGCGCCCAGTCGTCTTCTGCCCCGTCGCCCTCGCCCGCGCAGATCGCCGTCGCCGTCGCCGTCGCCCGCGCAGATCGCCGTCGCCGTCGCCATCGCCGTCGCCGCCGCCGCGCCGTCGTCCTCGTCACGCCCTTCTCTCCACCGCCTCCACCCTGCTCCGCCCCCGCCCCGTCGCCGTCTCTCCGGCCGGTAGGTTCCCCGCGGGCCGTCGCCGTCGCCCTAGAACCAACGCCATCGAACTAGACGCCATAGAACCAACGCCGAACCAACGCCGTCGCCGCGCCGTCGCCGTCGCCGTCCCTCGCGCTCGCTCCCGCGGCCAGATTCGCCGCCGGCGAGACCACAGTGGCCGTGGCCTCGTCCCCATCTCCGTCCCCTCCCCCGTGGCGAGCAGCACAGTGGCCTAGTCCCCATCTCCGTTGCCTCCCCCATCGCCGTCGATCGGAGATCCTAAATCTGCAACCGCCGGCCACGGCAGGGGTGACGTCATGATGACGTCACCTGCCCACTGTTGGCGACGTCCCCTGCCCACTGTTGAAACCTTCTAAATTAAATAACTTTTAATTTATAATTTAATTATTTTTGGAAAAATATGCAAAATGTTCAGAAAAATGTAAGCTATCTGTTTATATCATTTTCATTCATGTTTGACTAAGTTCAAAATGAGACCATATTTTAATTTGTATTAAATTCATTAAAATAATGAAAATAAGTTTTTATTCAAAAAATTCAGAATATTAAGTGTAATATACCAAAATGACCAGGAAAGCAAATGCAACCTAGCTATGGGGTTCTCCAAGTCATTTGAGAAACTAATTAATTTTTACTATATACTTAATTAATTTTTACTACATGCATGTCTGCAGGATTGACATATGGCGGAAAATAGAGACTTGGGGGCGCCGTACACGGATCAGGAGGCTGAACGTATCTTATACGGCATGATAGAAAACACGATCCCTTATGTGCCGGGCCCAGAAGATGAGCAACAAGAGGATATAGTCTCTTCTTATCTGAACTTTGATAATCAAGAACATGAAGGAACGGACATTGTCGACGATCAAGAACATGAAGGAACGGACCTTCTCGATGATCAAGGAGATGAAGGAATGGACATTGATGACGGAGGTCAACCGTCGACAAACGACAATCTCCAGTTGCAAAGAACAACCACCTCCGGCGAGGTATATATTTTAGCCATCGGTCTTATTTTTTAGCCCTCGGTCCAATTGCAAAGACTAACGCGCGCGACTCTCTTTCTTATTTTAGCCCTCAGTCGGATCTAGTATGACAAAGCGTGGCAAATCGAAGGCGATGAAAGCTGAAGAAACATATACCATCGAATCAGTCAGTCAAATCGGCAAGCCCCTACAGCACACCACAAAGTTTATCAACCAATGCGGAGTCATTGTTAGAGACACCGTCCCGATCACCGTCCAGGAATGGAAGGAGCCAAAGAAAGCACGTATTGGTTTCACTTTTGTCGACAAGAGAACGAAAAAGCTTATGTTTAGAAAGCTTATTGCACATTTCATTCTACCTCCGGAATACAACAAAAAAGATGAATTCGGTGAGGATATTCCGGGTGGACGTCAGAGGAGGAGGATAGTCAAAGAGTTCGCTCTTCAAAAGATGGCCGAAGCATTCCGGAACTTCAAGAAAAAATTGGTCCGTGAATATGTCAACAAGGACAAGACTCCGATTTTCACTGGACAATATGAGAAACTGAGAGATGAATGGACGGAATTTGTGTCGCAACACAAATCGGAGCATTTCAAGTTAATGTCGAAAAAAAATAAGGATAATGCGGAAAAGAAAAAGTACCATCATGTTATGGGGCCAGGAGGATACCGCGTTTCGGCGCCTAAGTGGCAGGCGATGGAGGACGGCCTGACGGCAAGAGGAATCCGTCTAGGTACAGAGGGATGGGACGAAAGAGCCAAAATGTGGTGGTACGGGCATGGGGGGTCGCTAGACCCGGAGACAGGGGCGTGTGTTCACCGGCAGAAAACGTTTGCTCCCACAAAAGACCTTGTTGACGCAATGACCAAAGCTCAACAGGGCAAGATCACGTTCAACAGAGAGAGAGACCAACTGACCACTGCCCTCGGGAATCCTGAACACGGAGGACATGTACGAGGCAAAGGCAAATTGCCGTGGAAAGTAGGGTTTTCCTCCGAGGGTGACCCGTACTGTTACAGAAGCCGTAAGAGAGGTACGGACCGGGCTGCAGATCAACTGTCGAATCTTGCAATGGAAGTTTGTGAGCTGAAGAAGGTCGTGGCGGGAATACTTGAGAAAGAAAAAGCGTCGGCTGCAGGGCCGCATCAAGAACATGCAACGGATCTCGAAGCCAGCAGCAGCGGAGAAGCAGCGTGGCTTCCACGGAGCCCCCGACTGCAGGTGCTAATGCACTGATGATCGAGAGTCGTGCACCGGAGCCTCACTATCCCGTGGATGACGTAAAGGAGATGAAAGAATGTGATCTGCATTATCCCGTGGGGAACATTTCCATGAAGGTGGCTACCGGCAGTGCTTTACCATGTACACCTGGAGCACTCCATCACAACAACCCCATTCCATATGGCTATGCTCGTGTCACGGTGGAAGACATAGTCGAAGCGTTTGAGGACCTGGAGATTGACATAGCTACAGCCGAAGGGGAGAGAAGACTTGGAGATGTCAAGCGCCAGGTCATTCTATGGAAAAAGAAGTACATAGTGTTTCCAGGCGAGACGCCAAGGCTAACAAGTCCACCCCCCTACGATGGTGCAGGTGCTGGTGGTGGTGGTGGTGGTGGTGGTGCTGGTTCACCTACGCCACATTCACGCCATTCGACGTCGTCCCCCGATCCACAATCTTCGGCGTTTAAGCAGCCGTCGCCCACGATTCCTCCTCCGGCGGTTAAGCAGACGTCGCCGTCCATTCCTCCTCCGAAGGAAAAGCAGACGTCTCCCACTATTCCTCCTCCGGAGGAAAAGCACACGTCGTCGCCCCCCATTCCTCCTCCGGAGGATAAGCAGACATCGCCCCCCATTCCTCCTCCGGAGGATAAGCAGACGGCGCCCCACATTCCTCCTCCGGAGGATAAGCAGACGTCGCCCCCCATTCCTCCTCCAGCGAAGAAACAGAAGCAGCCGGCCAGCAAGGGAACCCGCTCTTGGTCTATTAACCCGGACCCTTATGTACCTAAGACCACACGGGTACCGGAGCCATCACTGAAGCCTCTCCCCCCAAGGCCTTATGAACTTAGTGATGCTGAAACCAAATTGGTCGTGAAGGCTGACGTTGCCAAATGGAAGGGCAAACTAAAGGCGCGAAAGGAGCCTGAGCCCAAGGAAGTATTCCCTCCGAGCACTGACTATTGGGCTACGGATTTTTTGTCGACAGTGTCCCAATCCGTGAAGAATTTGCCTAAAGACTATGATATTGAACTTCGTAAGCAAGCAGCAATATTGGAGGAGGAGAAAGGAAAAGGACAAATGATAAAAAGCGGGAAACAAGTTGCCCAGCTCGGGATGCAGAGTAAACAATCGATCCTCCCGCTCATAGTGAAAGCCGCTCCGGAACAGGACCCCGAGGTCATAAATGCTGTGACAGCAATGGGATTGACTGTAGATACTGCCATGCAAACTGCGTCCGAGGCCGGTATGTCTCTTCGTGCCTTTTTAGGCATGGACGATATGCCAATGGCTGACATACCATTACAATATGTGAAGAAAGGGCCTCTCGTCGAGCCTGCGAAGGAAAAGGATCTACCACCACTAATGCAAGCTCTGCTACGTTGGTACAAAGATTTCATATCATGGGCCGACAAAGATTTTATGTATGTGGATTATACAGAGGAGCATCACACCAAAAAGTACTCTGTAACAGTTGAGTTGAGTGAATTGTTCCAGCTGTTCAATATGCGTGAGCTCGACAAATCTATCCTGAGTTGCTACGTTCTGTAAGTGATTTATTTCTACCTCATCTCGTTCTTCATTGCCTACACTATATATATTGTCCTAACTATATTGTTGCGTACGCTATTATGCAGATTGAAGATTTGGGAATGCAAAGTAAGACTCATCAAAGATGTTGGGTTCATTGACCCACAAATCATTAATGGAACTATGTTAGAAAATCATCCCCAAGACGTGGAGAAAGACTTGTACAAATTTTTTAAAAAGCATGAATCCAAAAGATATATTCTATTTCCTTACCATTTTGGGTGAGTGTTTCTCTCATGTTCCCATTCTCTTTTGTTTACTCCATGCATGGTATGTCTAATCGATAAATTATGCATGACTGTGCATCTAATGTGTCCGCAGGTACCACTGGATTCTGCTAAAAACTGATCTTCAAAAGTCCTTAGTTTTGATCATTGACTCTATGGATTCAAATACAGCTCTTTGGGTCGACATGAGAAGAATGATGCAAAGGTAATTATTTTTCAATCATTTGCGCTCTATATCGATCGGTCTCTTTTGTTCATTTTCTAAGATAATAACTCCCTTGTTCATTTAATTTTATTTGCATTGTAGAGTTTGGAGACGGCTCTCAGATCAACATGTCGGTGAATTCAAACCACTGCTACAATTTAGAAATGTGATCAAAGGTGTGGATAAGCAGCCACCGGGGACCGGTCTATGTGGATATTATGTCTGTGAGAACATACGGAAAGAAATATCTGAGAGGAAGAAGGACCAGCAGAAGCGGCAGGGTCTCAATAACTTGCGGAGGGCGCTTTCTCCAGAAGCTCGCTTCCGACCAATTCAAGAGGAAATAGCAGGATTTTTCCTTAGGCATGTCATCCGTAAGACAGGAGAGTACCATGCGTCCACCGACGATGACTTATATCCGCATGTATAAGAGTACTTTGAAACTTGTGCGAATTTGTGTATGCTCGTCGAAACTCGTTCGAGGTTGTATATATGGTCACCCGATATTGAATATATATTATATATTCCTATTGAATTCTCCTTGTTTGATATTTCATATATATATATATGCATGTATATGTGTACTGAAATTAAAACAAAACAAATTAAAAAGGAAACAGGTTTAGGGGGCCTAAAACCCTAAACCTGCGCAGGTTTTCAGTCCCGGTTAACCACAAGAACTGGGACTAAAGGTCCTCCGCCGTGACGGACACATAGCGCCCACGTGGACGGGCCTTTTGTCCCGGTCCGTAAGGGGCGGGACTATAGGGGGGGGCCTCTAGTCGCGCATTGCTAGTCCCGGTTGCCCGGACGGGATTAATGGGCCTGGCGAACCGGGACTGTAGGCCTATTTTCTACCAGTGTCCCGGTTACAATCATCGCACCATTCCTTACAGTTCGATCTCGCTTTTCCTCGTCTCTCGAGCGCATCGCCGTGTAGACAAACCTTCAGTTAGCATCTCCTATTATAATGTGATGCACGTCTCAAAAGAAGCTAACCACAGGGGACAACCACGATGACTCCATGGTACAGCCCAGTGTCAAGCATCAAGCTTGCTGGCATCGCATGGTAGATCGGCACTGCAGGGAGATGCCGCCCAAGTTGAAATGCAGGCTCTGGCATGGGCCACCTGGTGAACCTGGAAAACGGTATCAAGCGGGAATGTCAGGTTCAGACTGGTCCCTGTATGGTCATCAGCTGAAATTGCATTATGCAAATGTTGGCTACTCACTATCATCGGTGAACGATGCTTACCCGTAGGGGCATCGGCTGCGTGTTAATATAGGTAGGGAACAGCCCCCTACGTGGCGTACAAGGAACGTATACGTACGGGCAAAGTACTACTCGGTACCGTACGTATACAGGAGTACAAAGGTGTTTAACAGCCCCCCTTAATCTAAACTTTGAAGAAGGTTTAGATTACGCCTAAACTCACGAAGACCACTAACAGAGAGTGCTTTAGTGAATCCATCAGCGACTTGATCCTTGCTTGAGATAAATTTAATGTCTAGATTCTTGCTGGCTACTCTTTCACGAACAAAGTGAAAGTCAATATCTATGTGTTTTGTACGAGCATGGAAGACTGGATTTGCAGACAAGTATGTGGCTCCCAAATTATCACACCACAGGCATGGTCTTGCTGTCAATTTTACTCCAAGTTCTTTTAACAGTGCTTCAACCCATATCAACTCAGTGGTAGCATTTGCAAGAGCCTTGTATTCTGCTTCAGTACTTGATCTAGACACTGTGGGTTGTTTTCTAGCATTCCAAGATACCAAGTTAGGACCAACAAAGATAGCAAAACCACCTGTAGAGCGTCTATCATCAATGCATCCAGCCCAATCAGCATCAGAAAATGCACTCAACAATGTAGAAGAAGATTTTTGAAAAGTGATTCCCAGCCGAACAGTGCTACTGACATACCTCAAAATACGTTTCACTGCTGTCCAATGAGAGGTAGTAGGAGCATGAAGATATTGACAAACCTTGTTAACAGAAAAGGATAGATCTGGTCGTGTCAATGTGAGATACTAGAGAGCACCAACTATGCTTCTATATTTTGTACTATCCTCCATATCAAGTGGTGCCCCCTCGGCTAGAGATAGCTTTTCTGTATTAGACAGAGGTGTGGGTGCTGGTTTACAATCAGTCATACCAACTTTAGACAGCAAATCCGAGGCATACTTGGTTTGTGTAAGAAGAAGGCCATCTGAGAGTTTCTGAACTTCAATACCCAAAAAGAAATGCAACTCACCAAGATCCTTGAGTGCAAAATGAGCATTGAGATTTCGAACTAGAACTGTGATAGCTTCATCTGAGGAACTGGCAACAATAATGTCATCAACATAAATGAGAAGATATATAGTAACTGTGGATGTCTGATATAGAAATAATGATGTATCAGCCTGTGAGGGAATAAAACCAAGATCATGAAGTTTGGAGCTCAATCGAGAAAACCACGCTCGAGGTGCCTGTTTCAGACCATAAATAGCTTTATCAAGTTTGCAGATGTGATGAGGGGCATGTGGATCTTCAAAACCTGGGGGTTGTTTCATATAAACTTCTTCCTCAAGAACACCATGTAAAAACGCGTTCTTAACATCAAGCTGCCGTAAGAACCAACCACGAGAGACAGAAAGAGACAACACAGTACGAATAGTTGCTGCTTTGACAACAGGACTAAAAGTATCCTTGTAGTCAATTCCGTACCTTTGCTTGAATCCCTTGGCGACAAGACGTGCTTTGTGACGTTCAATAGTACCATCAGATTTCCTCTTGATGCGATAAACCCATTTGCAGTCAATTAAATTTGTATGAGGGCGAGGAGGAACCAAGTGCCACGTCTTGTTGTGTAATAGAGCATCATGTTCTTCTTTCATTGCTTGCCTCCATTCGGGATGATCGAGAGCTTCCGAAAGAGACCGCGGTTCACCTGTATAAGCAAGAAGACCATACCGAACATGCCCACGCTTGACCTCATAGCGAATAGTGCCGTCAGTGATTTTTTTCGGTTTTACAATACCTTGTTTTGAACGAGTACAGGGACCTGCAGCAGGGACGTCTTCAGAACTATCAGATGCAGAAGATCCGGTCGAAGTCGTGGTATTCTGCGCAGCGGAGGAGGCAGCAGAGCCAGGGCTGGCATCTGCCGCTGTCGGTGACGTGGCAGCCCCCGGTTTGCTGGAGGCGCGTGGTGGAGAGCTGGGGGCCTCCGGTGTTGGAGACGTGGCGAAGGCCGGTTCGCCCGAGGCGCGTGGTGGAGAATCTCCACCCTGGCGCGCGTGGGGCGCAGGGGAGACCGCGGCGTCAGACGCGCGCGTGCCGGGGCCGCGTGGCGTGACAGGAGCAGGGGACGGAGAAGACCGCGGTGTGGGGTTCCGCACGACGTCAGACGGGCGATCAGCGTGGGGATTGCTGCGCGCGTGATCCGAGGTCGATCCTGAATCCGCTCCAGCGTCCGTGCCCATGTTGTCCTGTAGCGGAGAGTACATTTCTTGCTCGTTTTCAGTCGTGGCTGCACCGTTTGAGCTCGAATTTTTTTCTGTAGACTCGGAAGTAGATGACGAGTGTTCTCCACCAGTAATATCCGCATGTTCCTGAGCAAGATTAGTCACAACAGGAATGATAGGCAAAGGCATGTAATCATTAGTTTGTGCAATCCCAATAGTTTCGGAAGGAGGGATAGTGTCTTGCGGTAGGAGTAAAATTTCAGCACGAAGCCGTTTGCCTGCATTAGGATGTAGAGTAGAAAAAGGAAAAACTTGCTCATCAAACACTACATCTCTAGATATAAAGACTCGTCCCGTGGAAATATCTAGGCATTTTACACCCTTGTGAAGAGGACTGTATCCAAGGAAGACACAACGAGTGGAACGAAAAGCAAGTTTTCTTGTGTTATAGGGACGAAGATTGGGCCAACAAGCACAGCCAAACACACGGAGAGACTCATAGTTGGGTTTAGTATGAAGGAGACGTTCAACAGGTGTATCGAAATTGATGACTTTGCTAGGGAGAAGATTTATGAGAAAAGTGGCAGTAAGGAAGGCTTCATCCCAGAATTTTAGTGGCATAGATGCATTAGCAAGTAAGGACAAGCCAACCTCAACAATGTGTCGATGTTTGCGTTCAGCAGAACCATTTTGTTGATGAGCATGTGGACATGAAACATGATGAGATATGCCAACCTTTTGAAAGAAACCATGGAGTTTTTCATATTCACCTCCCCAATCTGTTTGCATAGTTTTAATTTTCCTATCAAACTTACGTTCAACAAATTGTTGAAAATTAAGAAAGACCTGGTAAACTTCACCACGGTTCTTTAGCAAATATATCCAAGTGAATTTGCTCAAATCATCTATAAAACTCACATAATAACAATGTTTGCCAACAGAAGCAGGTGCTGGACCCCATACATCAGAAAATACTTGTTCCAAGGGAACAGTAGAGACACTGGTGGAAACAGGGTATGGCAACTGATGACTCTTGCCAAGTTGACAAGCATCACAAACATATGGATTTATTTCTGGAGTATATGAAAGCTCATTTTTCCTAAGAATTTGTTGCACCACAAACGAAGAAGGATGCCCTAGACGACGATGCCACGTAGAAGACGACGGCTTTATTGTAACGAAAGCTTGCTTGGAGGGACCACTATGGAGGGGAACTAGTGGGTAGAGACCATCACGGCATGGACCTTGGAACAGAGTCTTCTTGGTGGCCTGATCCTTTACCAAAAAGAAGAAAGAATGAAATTCGATGAAAACATCATTATCTAGTGTGAGCTTATGAACTGACATTAAGTTTTTGGAGGAACTAGGAACATGCAAGACATTATTTAGATGAAGTGAACTATTAGGGATATGCAAAACTGAATGACCAACATGAGAAATTTGCATACCATGACCATTTGCAGTGTGAACTTGTTCATGTCCCTTGTACCTCTCATGTGTGGAGAGTTTACTCAGCTGTCCAGTGATGTGATCGGTGGCGCCAGTATCCGGATACCAGTTGGTATCCACACCATAGGAGGCAATGTTTGCGGTCTTTTCCTTGCGATCATTGCGGCGATCAGTGTCATCATCAGAGTCATCTCTGTTCTGGTTGCGCCACCAGCAGTCACTAGCAGAGTGACCATGTATCTTGCATATCTGACAGGTGACGTCCACATACGGGGTCGGTGCACGATCCATGCGGCGACGCCCATCACGACGCCGTCCGCCATCTCTGTTGTCACGCCGCCCACCGTCATCACGGTAGTCCGAGCGACGATCATCACGTCGATCTTCCCCACGGCGATCATCTCCACGTCTGTCATCACCGCGGCGGTAACCACCACGGTCATCATCTCCTCGGCGAGCGTACTCACGGCCACGATCGTCGCTGTAGCGATAGTTGCCACGGGTGTCATCACGGCCGCGGTCACCGCGATCACCACGGTCACCGCGGTCACCGCCGCGATCACCTCCACGAGAGTAGTCACCATGGCTGTCCTTGCCACGACGGGCCAAGTTAACCGTGGACGTGAAGGAGTCACCGGAGTCTTGGAGCATGCTTTGCCGCAGATCGTGAGCACATATCTGGTCATAGAGCTCGTCGAGCGTGGTAGAAGGGTTGCCAAGCACCGCAGCCACCACGTTGTTGTAGGAACCGTCAAGGCCATTAAGGATATAGCCGACAAGCTCACTGTCATCCACCTGTTTGCCGAGGGCGAGGAGCTCCGAAGAGAAGCCTTTCATCTTGGAGAAGTACTGTGCCGCCGTGAGGGGTCCTTTCTTCGAGCCAGAGAGGGCAGTGCGAAGATGGTTCACCTTGGAGAGGGACTGCGTGGAGAACATAGAGTTGATCACAGACCACACGGCGACAGAGGTATCAAGTCCAACCACGTGAGCGAGGATGTCAGGGGACAGTGAGTTGAGAAGATAGCTGAGGACGGCCTGATCGCGAGCGATCCATGGAGCATAGGCTGGGTTGACAACCCGGCGTTTCTTCTCAGCTTCCTCGATCTCAATCATCGGAGGGGGACAGGGATCGCTTCCATCCAACAGGCCGGTGACCTGCGCTCCACGCAGGGCGGGCATGACAAGTGTCTTCCAGAACAAGTAGTTGGAGCGAGTAAGTTTTTGGTCCGGCGGCGAGCCAAGAGCAGCAGCAACCGCGGGCATCGTCGTGGATGTTGATGTTGTCATGGCGGTAGAGGATCGGATCTCGATCTATGCGGCTGGATGTGTTGTAGGTTTTTTTGGTGTAGGTTTTTGGATGTATAGCTGTGTGTTGTGGGATGTGGTTTTGGTTGTGGCGGCGGCGACAGCAAAGGTACACGGTCACGGCGGCAGTGTAGGTTGTGGATGTTGGTGTGAGCGGCGGCGGCGGCGGCCAAGAAGATCTTGGCGGCGGCGGCGGCGGCTTGTAGATTGGTTTTTTCGTCGGCAGCTAGGTTAGAGGAAGATGGGGCTCTGATACCATATCATCGGTGAACGATGCTTACCCGTAGGGGCATCGGCTGCGTGTTAATATAGGTAGGGAACAGCCCCCTACGTGGCGTACAAGGAACGTATACGTACGGGCAAAGTACTACTCGGTACCGTACGTATACAGGAGTACAAAGGTGTTTAACACTCACAAGACTGCCTCTATGCATAATGGATACTTAATACTTATAGTTCAAGTAAATAAATAATTAATACTGATGCCTAAGTGCACTGAGCCATATTACATGAAACTGGGATATATATACTGATGCAAAGTCTGAAATCGAACATGAAAACAGCCAGGACATAAATATTACACTGGTAGATCAGCAAATGACATCAATGGTACACTGGTATCGAATCAGTGAAATGATAGTGTTTCACACACATGTATTAAGTAATCCAAACGGAGCATAGAAGGATGTCGAGTTCTTTCTCAGACGCATAAGCTTGGTTTCCTCAGAGGACTAATAGAATAATATGATATATCAGGGCTTGCCCTCCCCGTTTATTCATATTTTTGATTTTACAGTTTTCGAAGGAGGAAAGGCTTTCGCGTATATAATCTGATGTTGGCTTATCCCCAGTTACATACTTTGCATAACTAGTTCAAGACCGATCAATCAAGAAACTGCATAGTAAAGACTTCCCAAATGGAACCAAAAAAGGCACACCATATATGTCACAGAAGTACGTTCGATCATTTCGTTCCTATTAATGGAAAACTATGTAACCAGAAAGAGTGCAACAAAGCTCTGACCACGGGGCTTCATCAGTCCTTTATCTTGCAAAGTGTCTCTAATCCGGACTGCACCATCCCACATGTCTTGATATGCATACAGGTTAGTGTTGATTGTTAGGGTGAACGGTCGTACCCGTTAGGGTCACCGGTTGCGTGTTATATAAGACAGGAAAAGCCCCTGTCGTGCCAATTACAGAGGGATACATATTGGGGTAGGATACTATCCTAAACCCAATACGTATAGAATACAATAACTCTAATACCCCCCTTAATCGAAACCTGGGAGAGGTTTAGATTACGCTTAAACTCATCTAACTTTTTTACACATAAAGTCTTTGTGAACCCATCTGCAATTTGGTCTTTGCTGCATATGAACCGAACGTCAAGTTGCTTGCTAGCAACTCGCTCTCGAACAAAACAGAAATCAATCTCAATATGTTTGGTGCGAGCATGAAAAACTGGATTTGCCGATAGATACGTAGCACCAAGATTGTCACACCATAAGCAAGGTTTCTCACTTAGAGAAACACCAAGCTCTCGAACTAATGCTTCAACCCAAATCAATTCAGCAGTAGCATTGGCTAGAGACTTGTATTCAGCTTCTGTACTTGACCTGGACACAGTAGGCTGTTTTCTGGCACTCCAGGAAACAAGATTAGGACCAAAAAATATAGCAAATCCACCTGTAGAGCGTCTATCATCCAAATCACCTGCCCAGTCAGCATCTGAATAGGCACTGAGAAGAGTAGAGTTAGACTGCTGAAAAGTAAGTCCAATTTTTATTGTACCTTGAATATACCTCAGAATACGTTTGACTGCAGTCCAATGTGCAGTGGTAGGAGCATGAAGATACTGACAGACCTTATTAACTGAGAAGGAAAGATCTGGTCGGGTTAGAGTCAAGTACTGTAAACCTCCAACAATGCTCCTATAATGTGTGATATCCTCAGATCCAAGAGGAGATCTATCAGTCAACCTGAATGATTCAGTAGTGGAAAGGGGGGTTGGACATGGTGTACATGAACTCATACCAACACGAGCCAATAAGTCTGTAGCATATTTTTCCTGACTTAAGACCAATCCACTAGACTGTTTCTGAACCTCAATACCCAGAAAATAATGCAGATCACCATGGTCTTTAAGAGCAAAATCTGAGCTCAAGTGATGTAACAGTGCTGAAATAGCTGAGTCAGATGAACTGCTAACAATGATATCATCAACATAGATTAACAGAAACATAGTGAGTCCTGACTTGTTGTAAAGAAACAAGGATGTATCAGCTTTGGATGGAATAAAACCAAGAGTGTGCAATTTAGAGCTTAAACGAGAGTACCATGCTCGAGGAGCTTGTTTCAGACCATATAAAGTTTTGTCAAGTTTGCAAATATAATCTGGAGTAGCGGAAGACTGGAAACCTGGTGGTTGTTTCATATATACCTCCTCTTCCAGAACACCATGTAAGAACGCGTTCTTCACATCTAGCTGCCGTAAACTCCACCCTCGAGAAACTGAGATAGAAAGAACAATTCTGGTAGTAGCAGCCTTGACAACTGGACTGAATGTGTCCTCATAATCAATACCATATCGTTGTTTGAAACCTTTAGCAACAAGACGTGCTTTATATCTGTCAATAGTTCCATCAGCATGTTTCTTAACACGATAAACCCACTTGCAATCAATGACATTTTTACGAGCAGTAGGTGGTACCAAATGCCAAGTATTATTACGAATAAGTGCATCATATTCTTCATCCATTGCCTGTTTCCATTTGGAATCATTAAGTGCTTCACGCAAATTCTTTGGTTCCCCTGTGGATGTTAGCAAACCATATTTGACAAGATTACCACTGTAAATATTTGCTTTCTTACCATAGGGAACAGTGCCATCTGTGGGTAATTTCGGTTTTCGAATGCCTTGTTGTAAACGTGTACGTGGAGCAGCAGTAAGTGGCAAATCATTGTCAGCACCCGCAGAAACATCATTAGCAGAGAATCCCGCAGTATCATTAGCAGACTCAGAAAAACCCCTGTCGGTAATCATTGGGTCCTGATGTGAGCCATCATTGCTGTCATTATTACCTGTCCGAACAGGCGCATTTGTCGTATTGGGGCCATCAGTGCTGCCATTATGGCCTGTTCCGCCGGGCACAGCTGTCGAAGAGGAAGGCGACAGGTGACCGCTGTCGGGCGCAGTGCCAGCGTCAGCACCCGACCGCACGGGCGACGAGACGGAGTGCGGGTCGGGGCTGCTGACGAGGTGATCATCACCACCCGCCCGAACGAACGACGGGGAGGAGCGCGGGTCGGGACTGGAGGGAGACTGACTGCTGACGGGAGAAGATTCCGACGCCGATTCCCGAGACGAATCAACCTCGGGATTTGTATGTGCAGTTCCAGAATCCGTGCTATCACCTCCTGTCGCATGCGAATCACTAGTGGTATCATTTGATGTGCCATTTGAGTCAGATTCCTCCGAATTTTCTGCAGTGTCAACCAAAACCGGGGAGTAATGTTAGGAGGAACAAGACGCAAATAATGATCATTAGTTTGCACACCCCTATCCGAACATGGAGTAGATGAATCATGTTGAGAGATGAGTAAAATTTCATCACGTAAGCGTCTACCCGCGTTGGGATTAAGGGATGCAAAAGGAAAGATGTTTTCATCAAATACAACATCTCGAGAGATATACACACGGCCAGTGGCTACATCAAGCCATTTGACTCCTTTATGACGTGGACTATACCCAAGAAAAACACATTGTTTGGACCGGAAAGAGAGTTTGTGTTTGTTATATGGGCGAAGATTGGGCCAACAAGCACAACCAAAAATGCGAAGAGACTCATATTTAGGTGTAACTTGGAGTAGCTTTTTGGTGGGAGTGGCATAGTTTAGGACTTTTGTAGGAAGCATATTGATGAGAAAAGTGGCAGTGATGAAAGCATCATCCCAATATTTAAGAGGCATTGAGGCATTGGCAAGAAGAGCAAGACCCACTTCAACAATGTGACGGTGTTTGCGTTCAGCAGAACCGTTTTGTTGATGAGCATGAGGACATGAAACATGATGAACAATGCCTACACGTTGAAAGAAACTATTCAATTTCTCATATTCACCACCCCAATCAGTTTGCATGGTGAGAATTTTACGACCAAACTGTCGTTCAACATATTGTTGGAAGTCAAGAAACACTTGATAAACCTCAGAACGTTTTTTAAGCAAATAAATCCAAGTAAATTTGCTATAATCATCAATAAAGCTTACATAATATGCATGTTTGCTTATAGAAATAGGAGCAGGACCCCATACATCAGAGAATATTTGTTCCAAAGGAACATTAGAAACACTACTGGATACAGGATATGGTAGCTGATGACTCTTTGCTCGTTGACATGGATCACATATGTAAGGATTTATTTCTGGAGAATGTAAAAGTTTATGCTTCCTAAGAATTTGCTGAACAATAAACGAAGATGGATGACCTAAACGACGATGCCACGTAGAGGATGAAGGCTGAGTGGTGACCAAAGCATGCTTGGGATCCGAAACTGGAACAAGAGGATAGAGACCACCATGACACGGACCCCTAAAGATGATGCGGTGCGTTTCCTGATCCTTAATCAAGAAAAAGAAAGGGTGAATTTCCATATAACAATTATTGTCAAGACTGAGTTTATGAGCAGAAAGTAAACTCATGGATGCATCAGGAACATGTAAAATATCACGAAGATGTAGAGAACTAGCAGGGGTGTGCAAAACAGAATGACCAATATTAGCAATGTCCATACCTTGTCCACTAGCATTATTAACTTGATCACCCCCCTTATATGGTTCATGATCATTAAGCTTATTGAGTTGTCCCGTGACATGATTTGTGGCACCAGTGTCTACATACCAATTAGTATCAACTCCATACGCACCTTTTGTCTCCTTGGGTGGTTTGTCCTCATCATCATCATCACCATAGCGCCACCAACACTCATCAGCAGGATGTCCCTCCTTTTTGCAGATTTGACAAAACACACCGTCTTGCCATGGAGATGCACGACGATCCTTGCGCGGCTGTTTTTGACGGTTTTGAGTGGGACGTGGCCTCTGCTGTTGCTGTGGTTGTTGCGGAGGAGGGGGTGGTCGGGTTTGTGGGGGCATATATGGCGGCTGATGATAAGGAGGTGGGTAGGTGGGCTGATATGCTGTCGGGTAGGGGACATGTGCGTTGTAGGGAGGCATATATGGTGTTGGTGGATAGGTAGGTGGATAGGATGGTGGTGGTAGATGGTGTGGCGGTGGCATAGGTGTAGGCTGCGGCTGAAAATATGGGGCCGAGGGCAAATAGGGAGCCATCGGTGGGGTATACTGCTGCTGTTGGGCTGGCGGGACATACTGCTGCTGTTGGACCGGCGGAGCATACTGCTGCTGTAGCTGCGGTGGCATGTATGGCCTAGGAGCGCCACCATAGGAGACTCGAGGCACCGCATTAACAGACGACATGAAGGAGCCACTAGAGGTCCCGGACCCATGTGTTGCGTTGGAGAGCATAGCATCACGGTTTTCATAGGAGAGTAACTGAGAGCACATGTCATTGAGAGAGGTGGAAGGAACCACTTTGAGAGCAGCAACAAAACCATTGTATGAGCTATCAAGCCCATTCATAATATAGTCCTTAAGCTCATCCTCATCCACAGTTTTTCCAGCCGTTGCAAGTTCTGATGCAAAACCCTTCATCTTTGTAATATACTGTTGAGCAGTCATGTCTTGCTTCTTCGTGTTGGTAAGAGCACCACGAAGATTAGAGACACGAGACTTAGATTGCGAGGAAAACAGATTGTGTATTGCACTCCAGACCTCAGCAGCATGAACTAAGCCATAGACATGAGAAAGAATTTCATCCGAGAGGGAATTGACAATGTAGCTGACAACCTGTTGATCACGAGCAATCCAAACATCATAAGCAGGGTTAGGAACTTGCGTCTTCTTCTGATTTGAATCCTCATGTTCAATAAACTCAGGAGGAGCTGGTTCAGATCTCTCAAGTAGACGCATCACACGTGCTCCTCGAAGTGTGGGCAGGACCTGCGCCTGCCAGGAGAGGAAATTTTCCCTCGTAAGCTGAGTTGCAGGGGGTGTACCGATGGAGGACGTCCCTGTCGAGGAGGAAGCAGCCATCTCGAATTGCAGGGACAGTAACAGTGCACAAAATAAAAATTTGTAGACGACGCGAGGCAGAGAGCAGCGACTCGGGCCAAATTTGTTGACAGCGGCGGAACAGCAGACGGCGCGAGGCAGGGAGCAGCGACTCGGGCCAATTTTGTTGACAGCGACGGACAGCGCAGCACGCAACGATGGCAGCAGTCGGCGGAGCAGACAAAACCAAGAGAACGTGGGGGCGCAGAACCTGTCGGAGACGGACGTGAGATCGAACCCCGGCAACAGCAAACGACAAGCTGCACACCGATCCGATCCGGAAGACGTAGGGGTCGTGGTGTATCCGATCAAAGCAGGGATCGACACGGAACCTTTGTAGCGTAGCTAGGTCGTAGACGAGGGACGTGATCGGCGACAGAAGCGTCGTCGACGAAATTCCTGGCGGCGGCGGCGGAGAAGAGCTCCGAGGCGGCGGCTAGAGGGTTGGAAGGGAGGGGCCTGATACCATGTTGATTGTTAGGGTGAACGGTCGTACCCGTTAGTGTCACCGGTTGCGTGTTATATAAGACAGCAAAAGCCCCTGTCGTGGCAATTACAGAGGGATACGTATTGGGGTAGGATACTATCCTAAACCCAATACGTATAGAATACAATAACTCTAATAGTTAGAAATAGTCACGTAATAACCACTATTTTTAGGCTCCAGAGCAAGCAAATGCTTGGTGAGACTCGCCCATCTTGAGGTCAGACGTGTTACTGCAAGCACATAACAGTGCATCCCAAACTCCATGTGCTTCCTTGGACGGTAAACTCTCCACAAATTTATGTGCTTCCTGCAGCCGACTAGCACGTCCAAGCATGTCTACAGCGCATACATGATGTTCTAGTGTTGGAGTGATACCAAATTTCTCTGACATAATGTGGTAATACTTCCATCCTTCATCAGCAAGTCCAGTGTGGCTGCAAGCTGATAAAAGAGCAATAAAAGTACTTCTCGTGGCTTTCCTTCCGGACCGATTCATCCTATATATGGAAAAGCTCATCGACTGCAACCCATGACCATGAAATCCTTGTTAAATATGTAATACGTTTTGTAGTAGTGAATACGGTATAGTATTCCGATTCCTACTCTTATTCGTGTAAGCCATGGCAGGGGCCTTTTCCTGCCTACATTAACATGCAACCTGGCCTCCAACGAGGCACGGTTCCGCCTACGCACTTTGACATGGTATCAGAGCGCGAGCTCGCCTCCTGACCAAAAAACCCTAGCCGCCACGATCGTCTCAATCGGAAGAACTCCACGATCCTCGTGATCGGAAGCACCGAAGAACTCCACGATCCTCGTGATCGGAAGTATCAAGCCCTCCTACGATTCTTTGCAGTCGGAAAATCCTCAAATCCCACATATGATCTCAGCGATCAGAAAGCCACAAAACAACCACGATCCACTGATCGGAAGAAGACAACAAACAACGATCGTTTGATCGGAAGAAGTCGCCGCCGCCATGACATCCGGTGCTGCACCATCGCTAGTCACCTCCTTGGGGTCTCCTCCGACACAAAAGCTCACTAGAACAAACTATTTGTTCTGGAAAACATTGTTGTATCCACCGCTGAGGGGTGTGCAGGTCTTCGATCTGCTCGAGGGTAATGAGAAGACGATCAATCCAGCGTACTCTGTGTGGCTTTCACGGGATCAGACTGTCCTTGGATGGCTTGTGAACTCGCTGTCCCCTGAGGGTTGCCCATGTTGTAGGTATTGAGACATCATCTGAGGTTTTGGCCACCATTACTCGGATGTTCAATGTTTCTTCACGCACTAGAATCAATCAGCTACGTGGAGCTCTCAATAGCACGAAGAAGAACGAGCTATCCGCGGCTCAATACTTTGCGAAGATGAAGGACTATTCATCAGAACTAGCTACTGTCGGCAAGCCCATGGAGGAAGACGAGATGATTGGTTATATTACTAATGGTTTGGATGCAAGTTACAACTCGGTGGTGTCTGCTGTCAATGGCAATGCAATGTAACCCTCGATGATCTATACTCCCGGATCTGTGTGCATGATACAAGGCAAGAGATGCTAACTGATGGTGGCCAGGGCTCCGGGTTCATTTCCTCGGCCAATCTGGCGCGCCGCAGACGTGATGGTGGACATGATGGATGGCGCAGAGACCGGGGCTCCTCGAGTCGAGCACGTACCCCGGACAGAAGCTACACTCGTGCGCGCTCCCCTGAGCGTGATCGCGTGTACTACAACCGAGCCAGATCACCAGACCGGCGTATCCGCTCCCCAGAACATGCTCCAGAGCGCGGTGACCGCGGTGATCCGGGCCGTGCACGTGGAGATGAAGGATTACGCGATGTGGATATGCGCGAAGATGCTGGGCGTTGGGAACGTCGTCGCTATGATGACCACCACCGTGATGATGATCGCCGAGACGGTGACAGGCGCCGTGATGACAGGGGACGCCGCCGTGGACATGGAGGTGCGCCCACTCCATATGTTGATATTACATGTCAAATTTGCAAAATCCATGGGCACCCATCTGCAGAATATTTGTGGCGTTATAAAGATGACTCCAAAGATGATTCTGATGATGATGTTCAGAATAAAAAAGGTGCAAACATTGCGTCTTATGGAGTTAATACCAACTGGTATTCTAATACCGGTGCCACTGACCATATTACGGGACAACTGAACAGACTCTCTACGCATGACAAGTACCACGGACGTGATCGCGTGCACATAGCTGATGGGAACGGTATGGCTATAAAACGTATTGGTTATTCAATGTTGCAAACTCGCCATAGTTCATTGCATTTAAATGATATTCTTCATGTTTCTAGTGCCTCAAAAAACCTAGTTTCCATTCACAAGCTTACACTTGATAACAATGTGTTCATTGAGTTTCATCCTGATTTCTTTCTTATCAAGGATCACGACACGTGAAGAACTCTATTTGAGGGGTCGTGCCATGGTGGACTTTATCCAATAGTACCTTCATCCACCGGGTCCTCCAAGCAATCATACATCACAATAAAGCCATCTTCATCCACTTGGCATCGCCGCTTAGGACATCCTTCGCCTTTTGTAGTACAGCAGATCCTTAGACTAAAAGGTCTAGGGCCAGACGAAGGGTCGCCAAACGACTTTTAGTCCCGGGCTGTCATACGACCCGGGACTAAAAGTATTCGAGCCGAGGCGAACGGTTACCCCGCCCCCCTCTGGTCCCGGTTCGATAGCTAATGGGGACTAGAGGTAAAAACCTATAGGGCCTATTTGATTCATAGGATAGGAAAACCACGGGGATAGGAAAAACATAGGATTGCAATGTCATGCCCACTCCAATCCTATAGGATTTATCATGCACCAAACTTCCTATGATTCCATCAGAGGAATTGTAAAAAGAGATGAGAGTGGATGTTAGATTTCCTATAGGAACTAGTACAAAATTTCTATAGGAGAAGTTCCTATAGGATCCAATCCTACAAATAAAACGATCAAGTTAGGAAAATTTCCTATAGTATTGAATCCTCCAAAAATTCTACATGTTTCCTTTGAATCAAAGGAGCCCCAGGGGTTTTCTACTAGTGCACATGCATATTCAATTCCTGGAGCGAAAATACACGACTCGATGCTTCGGCGCTAGGAAGGATGGCGCCGACCTGTCACGCTGGATTTTGGTAGGCCCGAGCAGAATTCCTCGGCGCCAAACCGCGGGCGTCGAAATACATAAGTTCGGCGCTCCAACTTAATTGGCGCCGAATCAAGGGGCCAGATATAGAAATAGTTTCTAGGAGGGGCCATGTGTGATTATTTTGGCGAAAGGGTCAGTTTTGGCACTAAATACACACTGACGGATGGCCGGTGGTACCTCTCACGCCAAAAATGCTACCGCTACTAGTCCTACGGGCCCCTCCCCTTCTTCCTACGATCCCCGCGGACGCCGACAGTGGCAGCAGAGCACCTCCTCTCGTGTATGTGCACGCGCTATGTGTTATGTGTTGTGTCCTCCGAGCCAGAAGTAGCGCTGGTGGCTGGTTTAGCCGCGTGTACTGGTGGCGGCGCGAGGACTGAGATCCAGTGACTTCAAAGAGAGAAGTCACCACGTAACTTTAGCCATGTGTTTGCCTTCCGATTAAGATCTAACGGATGAGATTGACCCAAAATTTAAACTCGAAAATAAAACTCATCAGAAATATTTGAAAAAATTCCAATAAATCGTATATATTTGTTTGAGTATACTGAGAAATTTTTGTCTCATTTGATTCACTGGTTTATGATTTAGTACCTTTTTAAGCTCAAAACACGAAAAGCTATTTAAGGATAAACAGGTTAACCAAATTGAACGAAACTTTCTCAGAATACTAAATGGAAAGTATACGACTTACTTGAATTTTTTCAAATTTTTCTGATGAGCTTTATTTTCGAGTTTAAATTTTGGACCAATCTCATCCGTTAGATCTTAATCGAAAGGCAAACACATGGCTAAAGTTACGTGGTGACTTTTCTCTTTGAAGTCGCTGGATCTCAGTCCTCTCTCTCTCTCTCCCTCTCCCTCCCTCCCTCTCTCTCTCTCTCTCCCTCTCCCTCTCTCTCTCTCCCTCTCCCACATAGGAAGCTGCTATGTGAATCAGTTTTTACGTCCCCAAAAAAGAGGGTGCAGTGAGAATTTAGAATGTTTTTAGTCTCGAGGAATTATTACAGATTAATGTAAAGTACCGAAGTTGATTAATTATCATGGATGATGTGGCTAATTTGGGTTAGTCGAACCTGTCGGAGATGTTTATGACTGGTTAACTTTGCTAACTTTGTTAAAGATGTTTGTATCATGAAATGGGAGTAGACAACTAGACATCGTCCTGTGATGTGAGTGCTTTGGGTATTATGTACTAATATGTAGTGCCTCACATCATTCAGACATATCCTATGTACATCATTGTTAAAAGCAGATCAAGAAACTAACATGCGTAGCTCCTAATGTTAATTTGGTTCCTAAAAGTGAAACACTAATTAGTAGTTTATCTTTTGCATCCCAGAAACCACATTTTTTTGCATCCCGTCCATGGTATCTTAGCAAGGTTGCCTTTTGTTAATAAGACTTCCCGATAAAAGGAGGTACTCTAGTCTAGCTGCTAGCTTAGAACTATATTTATATTAGCTCTCCTTTCCAGCACTGATTTGGGAATCGAAGATAACAATAGAAATTAGGAGTAGTTTCGTATCCTCTGTTCCTATCCATAATATGCCGCTCCATTTGCTCCAATCCCGTGACACAAAATCCTAATGAGAAAGGCGAAGCTGCCCACGGAGCAAGTACAGCATGTTGGAATTGGTCGATCCCACATGTGCTGATCATGCTCCTGGTGTTTGTATAAGTGAAGACAAGGTTGTGTGAGGTTGTGCTACAGCATGACATAATGTTAACTACACATATATGTGATATTATCACTAGGTGTGTTAATATGCTTATTGTGTGCTCATTCAATTATTGTAGAGAAGTTGTAGTTGACATGTACAAGCCCATGTTTATCAAGAATATATGTAGTTCATATGAATAATCCATGACTAAATTGTTTACACGACCATTTTTTGGATTTTTTTTTGAGATAACAACTGATGGAATTTCATCAATGGCGAAACCGATTACAACCGACTCCACACAAAAAAGAAAATACAACATGGACCCAGAAGACCGCACACCATACTTCCAAATCACGATCAAGCCCATCGTCCTCATCCTCACCACCCAAGTACAGGGACCGGATCCAGAAGCAGCACATCTTCAGACACCATCTAGTCACCGTCGCAACCTTCGCCACATTGGGCTTTGAACACTGCAAGAGTGCCCACCCCGAGGAGTGAGAGCTAAGAGACCTTTCCAGACCATCGGGCAGGCAGGAGATGGGGAAGACCAAGAAAAACCTCCAATCCAAGATCCCCGAGCAGTAGGTCCCAACCATCGACGCCACATGGAGCCACCTCCTCTCCTCGCCACCATTTTTTGGTTGGTATATGCTTTATGTAGATGAAAGATCATTGAATACTTGAATTGAGGGTGTTGAGACTTGAGTTCTTTAGATATTAGAAATATGACAACATATCATAATTTACTGTCCATGGACACCTAACACACTCGTCAGTCTTTCCTTGTGTGTAACTCCTTTGTACAAATGCTCTTATATAAAGGACACACTCCTCTTCGAGCTTAGTTAAATACATATTGAATTGTTGTTTATGGCACATTGTAGCTCATGCCTATATTCAGACTCTTTTGACCGAAGTAGTACCCACAAAAGCAAAATGAGTATAGTCCAAACTTGAAACAAGAGAGATACAAACCATGAGCAGTTGGACACAAGATGGGACTGAGAGGCGTCAGGAGACATAGGGGACAAACTGGTGCACCAAAGTTGCTCGGATAGCATTTGGAACCCAGCCTCCAAACCCCTCGGCACCGATACTCGCGCCGCGGACTGAGATCCAGCGACTTCAAAGAGAAAAGTCACCACGTAACTTTAGCCATGTGTTTGCCTTTCGATTAAGATCTAACGGATGAGATTGGTCCAAAATTTAAACTCGAAAATAAAGCTCATCAGAAAAATTTGAAAAAATTCAAGTAAGTCGTATACTTTCCATTTAGTATTCTGAGAAAGTTTCGTTCAATTTGGTTAACCTGTTTATCCTTAAATAGCTTTTCGTGTTTTGAGCTTAAAAAGGTACTAAATCATAAACCAATGAATCAAATGAGACAAAAATTTCTCAGTATACTCAAACAAATATATACGATTTATTGGAATTTTTTCAAATATTTCTGATGAGTTTTATTTTCGAGTTTAAATTTTGGGTCAATCTCATCCGTTAGATCTTAATCGGAAGGCAAACACATGGCTAAAGTTACGTGGTGACTTCTCTCTTTGAAGTCACTGGATCTCAGTCCGAGAAAGCAAGCCGCTGGACCATGCATGTCTGCCTAGCATGCATGCATACACATGCACAAGAGTGAATCTGAATCGATGGAACTACTCCCTATGGTACAGAGTTAGTATAACCGACGTTTTGAAACAACAGCAAACCAGATCAGGTACAGTACATATTGATACATGAAGCACTTTTCATAAAAAAAAAAAACTTTTGTTTGCTCGGCATAAACAACAGGTCATTGGACCGGTGGTCCTTATGGTTATTTTGATCTGTACCGGTCCAATAGCACCCACATCAGATTGATCGCCTCACACTCAAGCAGTAGCAAGCTCCGCATGCTTGCTCTCTTGATATGATAGTGTCAGTTTGTTTTGTGGTCATACATCAGGTTATAATATTACATTAGAGTGTGCTATACACAATTTAACTATGCGTAAAGATGTAATGTTCTTTCGCCTCATCCGGTCGTTAAAATTATATTTTTCGTGAGCTCTCATTTAAAAAAAATATCAACAAGGTGTTCAAATTTATATATTTGACCAAAAATTTCAATTCAACTATAAGAACCCAAAACTGATATACTTCATACATATTTGTTTTACTTCCCAATCCAATAGGAAGCAAAGCTAATTGATCTTCTCATGCTAAACGCACTAGCAAATCTTGACAAACTTTTTTATACCGTAGATATAATACACTCGGTTAATTCAAGTATGTCCTTTTGGCTCATCGGTTTCAGGGAGTCGACAATTTGAAACAAATTGAGAGTAATAGATGTCAAGTATGAATCTTCATATAGATACATACATGTGTTTTACGTACGAAAAAATATTTGTTAGATAACATGTTATATCTAGGGCTAAACAAAAAATTCACATTAAAAACTAGAAGATAACTCGATTTTTCTTCTATTTGTCTTGATTATAGACTTAAAAATAACTTTGATAATACCCTCTCCGCCTCAAAATAAATGTCATTGAAATTGATGGATCTATATGTATTTTAGTGCTAGATACATCCATTTTAACGACACTTAATTTGAGAAGAAGGGAGTAATATTTAGACATCATAGAAATCTAAGGTGTACGTATAGCATGTTCACAAGGTTTGGGATTCAAAATGACGTAATGAATATAAACTTAATGTGGATAAGGAAACTAGCACTTGATAATTGGTAAGCTATAAACAGTGTAGTACATGCACATATTTGTGACAAGACTTGGTCCACATTTGAAGCATTGTTTTTGGGATAGTTTAGCTGAGATGTCTGCTATTGATTTTTTTTATTAGTAGAGTGAGGGGCATGTTTCCTCAAAACACCGCTCGAATAATAGCACACACTCTTGCTTATATTTATGCATGTTTTCCTTTGTTCCATTATTTCATATGGAGACACCATCTTATATGAACTAATACATATTAAAAAAATCTTAGAGGTAAAATTATATTTTTCTCTTACTTCTGGCATATATATAAGGCAATGTATTTGCATTTTTTGTCTAATATTTAATGGTAATAGGGTGTATAATACAACAAATTTTGAAGGAACCGTGAGAGTCATACATGACTAATATAATCATATTGTTATGAGTCAGGTAATATGAAGATATCAAATTAATTTTCAAAAACTTCAAGTTGGTGCCCTCGCATTTGCGAGGGCCACACTGCTAGTTATTCAAATGTTGACTTCTCACAAGATTGTCTCTATGCATAATGGATACTTTCAGTTCAAATAAATAAATAGATAATTGATACTGATGCCGAAGTGCACGAGCCATATTGCATGAAACTGGGATATACTGATGCAAAGTCTAAAATCGAACATGAAAACAGCCAGGACATAAATGTTACACTGGTAGATCAGCAAATGGCATCAATGGTAAAATGGTATCAAATCAGTGACATGATAGTGTGACACACATGTATTAAGTAATCCAAACGCGGCATAGAAGAATGTCAAGTTCTTTCTGAGACGCATAACCTTGTTTTGCTCAGAGGAGCAACGGAATAATATGATATATCAGGGCTTGACCTCCCCGTTTATTCTTATTTGATTTTACAAATTCTAAAGGAGGAAGGCTTTCACATCTTATCCCCAGTTACATACTTGCATAATTAGTTCAAGACCGATCGATCGAGAAAATGCATATTAAAGACCTGCGAAAATGAACCAAAAAAGGCATACCAGATGTCACGTAAATATGTTCAATCATTTCGTTTGTTATTAATGGAAACCTATGTAAACAGAAAGAGTGGAGCCAACGATCAGATACCTCTTACCTGTGTGTATCGCCGTGGTTCTTTTGCTACCCTTTATGCAACAAAGCTGTGACCACGGGGCTTCATCAATCCTTTATCTTGCAAAGTGTTTCTAACCTGGACTGCACCGTCCCACATGTCTTGATATGCATACAGGTTAGAAATGGTCCCGTAATAACCACTATTTTTAGGCTCCAGGTGAAGCAAATGCTTGGCGATGGACTCGCCCATCTTGAGGTCAGACGTGCTACTGCAAGCACTTAACAGTGCACCCCAAACTCCATATACTTCCCTGGATGGTAAACTCTCCACAAATTTATGTGCTTCCTGCAGCCGACCAGCACGTCCAAGCATGTCGTCTACAATGCATAGATGATATTCTGGTGTTTGAGTGATCCCAAATTTCCCTAACATAATGTGGTATCATCAGTAATTCCAGAGTGGCTGCAAGCTGACAAAAGAGCAATAAAAGTACTTCTCGCGGCTTTCATTCTAGACTGATTCATCTTATAAAAAGCTGTATCGACTGCAACCCATGACCATGAAATCCTAAAGCTGATATCATGGAGTTCCAGCAGGTAACCGATTTTTCAGCAGAGGATTCAAATACTCTGACAGAAATGTCAAGTCTTCCACACCTACTGTACATATCAACGAGAGAAGCTGAAACAAAAACATTATTTTGAAGACCAGACTTGACCACATGCGCAAGCACTTATAATACCAACCACAGAATTTCATTTGGTACAGATTCTTGCATCTTCTGATACAACTGTAATGATGTCCAACCTTCCTTATTCTGTGCAAAATCAGAGATCATACAGTTCCAGGAGCACAAATTTCTATCTCCAATACTATAGAAGATTAACTCGGCACTTTCAGTATCTGCGAACCGGAAATACATGGTTAACAGGGCATTCTTCACCCTCAAAATGCAAGCAAGCAAGTGCTTCAGTGTCAGGCAGTGGATGGACTTTCCTAGGGACTGCAGCTTAAGAGCTCCACATGCTGCTAAAACACTAATTAGCGTAATGCTGTCAGGATTTACTGGCAAAGATGAATGCATGAACTGAAAGGCTTCCAACACGTCTCCATGTAGTTCATTATGTACACAGCCTACTATGGCTGTATTCCATGAAATAATATCTGATACCAATATTATACTCTCCAGCAGCACGAAGGCAGCCATTGAGTCCCTGCAGCATATGTACATGTGCATCAAAGTATTAACAACTGAAACTGCACTCCCAAATCCATACTTCAGGACAAAAGAGTGAACTGCTTTGCCAAAGCTTAGGTCGTTGTAACAAGAGCATGAAGGTATAACTGCTAGTATAGTGGTAAAAGTGCATCTTAAACCTTCAGAAAGCAGCTCTTTGAACATAGCTTGAGCCTCTATTCCCAGCAAGTCATCTCTTGAGTAACCAGAAAGCATTGTGTTCCATGAGATCATGTCTCTTATTGGCATCGTCGTGAACAAAAGGTTGGCAGTAGATGGGTGATCGCATTTCTTATACAAACCAAGTAAGCTGTTTCCTACAGAAGAATCCCTATAGAGTAGGCCTTTTCTGACTATGTATCCGTGGATTTCTTTCCCTCCGCAGAGTAGTCCTTGATCAGCACAGCCTGAAATTACAGTCACCAAAGTGGCAAGGTCTGGCTGATATCATTTCTCGGAACAAAACTATAGCTTCACTGACCTTTTCATTCTCCACAAAACCCTTGATCATAGCATTACATGATATCAAATTTCTGTTGAAAATGCTCATGAAGACCTTCTCTGCTTCCTCAGGAAACCCAAGCACGGAGTAAAATCTTATCAGGGAATTCATCATCGAGCAAGATGCAGTGTCCTGAAAACCAATCTTAATGACGCAGCTATGGACAGACTCCCCAAAGAAGACAGTATCCTCTGTACCAAAGGACAGAAGGCAGGGTCACCTCATCTGCCTGAATTGCCAGACGCATCATTTCTGAAGTACCAAGCTGAAACATGAAAAAGTCCATTGAACGTGGTACCACCGATCATAGAATTCCATGAGGTGGTGTCCCAACACGGCATCCTCCAAAACACAGCCTCTGAAGCCGAGAAGCTTCCGCACTTGGCGTACATGTCGACAATGGCATTGCAAGAGTTCAGGTCATTGTCGAGGCGCCTCTTCACGGTGGCAGCATGGAGTGCCATCCCAATGTCCAGGTCTCCAGCGCGCGAGGCCCCTGACAGCATGGCGACCACGGTGGTCGAGTCGAACGTCCCAAGCACCCTCGCCATCCGCAGGAATAGAACTACAGGGTTGGAAAAACGGAAGCTCTGCGTCAGAGCACCAACCGCGGCGTTCCACAGGATCAAGTCCGGGTCTGTGGCCTCGTCGAACAGCGCCAAAGCCGCACCCACGTCGGCGCTCCTCCGGGCATAGGCCGCAAGGAGGGAGGTGCGCACGGCCCCGGACTTGAGGAGAGCACCGACGGCGTCCGCTTCGATGGGCGCACCGTCCCTGAGCGCGCGCGATGGAGCTGGCCCGTGTCCCGCGGGACATTCAGACGAGCAGGTGGCGAGCAGGGCCGGTCCTGAGATATCGGGGGCCCGGGACGGAACTAAAATCTAGGGCCCTTAGGACATGTACAATGCAATACTCTTAGCTAGGTGCGTGTTTCATCCTCCAGCGCTAGGCGCTAACCAAGGCGCTAAAACTGATCGCTTTTCTCGCGCATGGATAGCATCGGCTTTTGGAAAAGTTCGTTTGCCGTAGGCGAAAAAATTGGAGCGCCTGGCGCCTCAATAAGTGTCGACACAATCCAAGATTCCAGGCTAGACTAGGAATTCGGCATAACGACATGTATTAATTCCCTAGCGCCCATGCTAAGCATCCCATTGTAAATGCCCTTATTATAAATAGGTAGTGTCCCTCTTTGTGAATCTACAACCTTTCGATCCTCTTTCCTCCTTTTCCTTTTAGCGCCAGGTTTAACCTTCATAATAATGCTAAAAATAGAAAAATATGAATCAAAATTAGGTCATAAACTACCAAAAATTAAATAAGATCAAAATCAGCAAAGAAAAAAAAACTAGCTGTGTCGGCGCTTTGTCTATCGTAAAGATGGGAACTTGGGAAGCTTGTGACCAACCAGTGACTAGGTCTTGTTCAAAAAAAAAAAAAACCAGCGACTAGGGGCCGTCGTGCGCGACATGCCGTCAGGGCGTGGGCGAGACGAGAGACGACTTGTGTGACGAAACACGAGAGACGAGAGACCTACGTAGTACCACTCGTAGAAACCAACCGAAGGTAGAGTTGGCCCAGTCGGCCTACGTAGTACCACTTCAGCCTGGCCATGTAAAGTTCTTTTGCTTATTTTTTTCACAAACATGTACTATATGTGTGCAGTGTGGTTATCTCTAGAGGGGCCCCCAAAAATTTTGGGCCCCGTGCGGCCGCCCCCGTAGACCACCCCCAGGTCCGGCCCTGGTGGAGAGCGTCTTCGACCACGCGCGCATGGTGTAGGAAGGCGAAGGGGAGGCGCGAGCTGGGAGATGTGGGGTTTTATAGGTGGAGGTTGGTTGCGGCGGGGAGGTCAGGGTTCACGGCGGCGAGCAGCCTGGGAGCTCGGCGTAGCATCTCCACCGGCGGTCCGACGCGGTGTGGTTCTCTCGTTTTTTTTTCGAAGGAGCGCGGTTACTTTCTATGGGCGGAAGGTCTCGAACTCTCGACGCGAAGGAGACAAAGCGAATGAACCATTTGTTTTTACCCTTTGCACACCTTGGAAGATTATCTGATGTAGCACTACAAAATGGCACCCATTTGTTATGGGTAGGAAACTAGGAACACTGTCGAATGTTAGAACCTGATTCTTTGAGGGACACGTCTCACGATCACACAAACATCGTTTAAGTGGAAAAGATTAGGCCCATCGGTCGCGTGTGGTCGATGCAATGGCTGTATGTGTTTCTAGCATAAAAAAATAGCGCGCTATTTTGGCGCTAATAGCACGATATAGCATATTTGAAGCCTCCACAATTTTAACACTTTTGCTCGCTATTGCACTATTCACAAAATAGCACGCTATATCACGCTAAAACATCATAACGTTATAGCACGCTATTTTTTCCCCAGCCTATTGGTCTAAAAAGGCCCAATTTTTCCACCTTGAAAGAAGAAAATGTTGCTTCCGGTTTTTCGTCGCAATGAGCAACAATCGTGAAGATGATATCGCCATGTTTATAATTCTGAATAAGTAATTTTTACTATCTTATTAACCCTAGGGATGTTTATGTTAGATTCTAGCCAACTAGAGATCAATTTTGTACGTGGTTATGCAAATATTGGTCTCAAATTTTTGGTCGATATCATTTATTCTTGTTGAAATCGTTTAATTTTTTAATATATTTGATAGTTTCAAAACATTATTTTGATATAGCACGCTGTTAGCACGATATAGCATACATAGCATCCGGATGAAGCATGCTGCTATTTCTCATATCATGCTATTGTTTTCCTTGGTTTCTAGCAGATGATCATTTCTAAAATTAGAAAAAAGGTACATGCAGCAGAACCAACGGTATTTTTGTACCATCTATCACTGACGTGATCACTCACGTGTGTCCACTATCCACCAATCCCAAACCTTCCCACCAGCCAGATCCAGAAAGTTGTTCACGTGTTCTTTGATGCCTTCTATTTCAAGCATCGAGCAACATTGCACGTATCCAACCTCTCATTATTGGGGCCACCGGGTGGTGCTCAAGATCATCTAATGTATTTCTTGATATTTCCAATTCCTAGCAGCATCATGGCGATGGGAGAATCCAAACTCATCGTAACTAGAATTTTCACCATTTTTCAATCCAGAATGTAGTCCATAGATGCGAACTTTTTCAACAAGAGCTATTTGTAAAATGAGAGCTATCGTGAGTAGAGCCTGTTGTAAGGCATAATACATTCTTGCAAAGCACACACACACACACACACACACACATATATATATATATAGGACAAATTCAGGCTACTCCCGGGTGTAGCTACACCCACATGTGTTTAGTATGATGTATGTAGTATCTATCATACCGGGGAGTATGTACAGGTAGTATGCAGTATATATTACTATTTCGGCAGTATATATACTACTTTTTACGTAGTATGTGTAATTTTTCTACATACTTATTTTATATGTATATATATACCGGTATTTTGAATATATAGTGCAACCTACATGCTCAATTTTATAATTTTCACGAAACTTGTTTTGGAGTATCTTAGATATAGTATATGAACATACTTGGACCGAAAAAGTATGACACATACCTCCGTACGGCAGTATATGAGACATGGGTGTAGCTACACCCGGGAGTAGAAACCATTTTCCCTATATATATATATATATATATATATATATATATATATATATATATATATATATATTGAGACATGGTAGGAGTGCAGAGTGTGCTTTAGAAACGGGAAGGCCGGTGCCTAAATTGGATATCCAACCACCACACATAATTTTATCCTTTTCGGGTCTTAAAAGAAGAAATTAAATCTCACCATAAATATGATGTAGTACAATTGAAAAAAATGGTTCGTATCTTTCCAAGAGCGCATGGCTAAAAAAATACGCAGCATTAGGATTTCAGTTCCATTTGAATCTAATTATTTAGCCCACAATGCAATACTTGATTTTCAAAGGGCATGTTGAGATTAATTCAACAAAGGGGAACACGTTAATTACAAGTAACTAGAAAAATAAAACAGGTAGAACTTCTTTACAGTTTAGCCCATGTACCCAAAGTCTTAGGAGTGGGATTACTGGAATTGGTAATGATTTTACCATATTGCATTGCTAATGACTCGGATTTTGAACTTGTAACCTTTGACCCTTAGAGAAAACTGAAAATCATATTACATCCCATGCATCAACCTGTTCAACAACACTATGACTTTACTTAGTTACACATACAACAATTAACTATGAAGCCATCACTTGAGAATGTGCATGGTATAGATTTGTACAACTTACTTAACTTAGTAATTACAATGGACCTATCTATAATATCTATAGAATTCATCCCCACTAAGTGCAATTAATGTTTGCAAGCTCAAACATCAAGCAACCACATCATCTCTATTCTTTATGTCAATTGGATAGAAAATATGTGGTGTAGATTATGCATCCACCTTGCTCTGTAGTGATCCGTCTCCTTCATTTTCTTAGCTGCGGCTGATGTGGGGGTACCCGAAAGACCCCTCACAATTGGTCTACCCGGTGCGGTCCATAAGGGAGTAACTTCATAAGGCCCGTAAGAGACTGCCTAAAGGCCAACAACAGAAGCCCACACGGAAGCAAAAAAAAGGAAGTACTTGGACAACAAGACTACGAAAGATAGCAACCGACTCAAGAACGAGTCATATTCATGTTCGAACCCCAGGACCCGGCTATGTATATATAGCACGGGAGGGGGTCACGAACAGACAGACAACCCTAGACTCAGAGTTGCGCCAGATTCAATCTGCGAACATCACACTGTAATCGACACCGTTTGTCACCCCATCGAAATAAACCCCGGCGGGCAGTAACCCGTCGAGTCGAGTAGTCCACCAGCGCCTTTTCCTTCATACGGAACCCCAAGTCCCTCACCATGGGGATTGTTGAGGTCACACCCTCGACATTGGCGCCGTTTGTGGGAACCCGGGGCGTGTGAATCGCCGCTTCTTCGACTTCATCACCGGCCAATTACGACTCGGCAATCTGGGCGGACTCGATCCGCTTCGGGTCAATCAACTTCACCAAGCCCTTGCCGGTATCACGCCCGGTGTTCAACTGCTTCGATACAAGTATCGATCTAAAGATCGGTGATATGAACTTCTGTGCGGGTCGCGCGGGGGTGATACGCCTGGAAGATTCTGTTCAATTTAATCGGGAAGAGACAGTTGTACCGGAACTCTCACTGCCCCAAGAGGAAGAAAGTTCCGAGTACTTCTACCCGGCTAATCCTCACGCGCACTTCATCTCTATGGAAGGGCGCACCCACTCGTCATCCTCGGAAAGCGAAGACGATGATAAAGTAACTGACCCGTCCAAAGCGTCCCTCACAACTGACGCAGAAGCAACCGAGGGAGACGAGGATGGAGGGGAAGAAACAGACGAGGACCAGGCGAAATTTCATCCTACTCACGATGATGACCCGGAGAATGGCTATGGCGGACACGGAGAGCTACCCCCACCCGCCAGTTCCGGGCCTGCGACTAAAAGAAAGAAGGGCAAAGCGGAACGACCCAAGGTCTATGTGACGAAAGAAACAATGGAGGTGGTCACCTCTCTTGTTGAGCAAGGACTCCCTCCCTAGAGGATGCTACGGAAGAACGGGCGGCCTACAAGTGGAAACTAGCACAACACAGGAAGAAGATGAGCGAGATGTACAAAGAGTTGGATGACGTAGTTCTCCTAGAGATGCACTCGACACAAGCCTCCGATAGCGGGTCGCGGAAACAACCCACTCCTAAGCGACGATCACGATTGACCAACATGTCAATTGGGTACATGAAGGAAACCCAGAAGGTGTTAGATCTTGATCAGACCCCCAGGAGCCTCATTCAGCAGAGAAATTAACACCTAGAACGCCTCAGGAAAGGCTTCTGAAGGTCCAAACGTACCTAGTGTCCATCAAACCAACTCCGGGTGATCCACGAAGAGAAGTACACGACGAGATGCTACAGGGGCTCAGTATAGCCAGCGCGGAGATAGGTCAGAAACCCGCCCCACGAGTGCTAGCACCCGCAAAGACGATGAGGGAGAAAACCAAGATGGCTCGGGTGACACGACAGCAGGAGGACCCGGAAGATCTGCAAAATCGAATCACGCAGAACAAAGTGGACAACTCACGAAGGGAAAGAGCGGGGGAACTACCACCATAAAAACAGCCAGAACCAGAGAAGAGAATCCCAGATATAATTCGATTGATTCGGATGACGAGGAGCTATGTGGACCTCCTTGTTTCACCCGAGAAATTCGTCAGCCCAGGAAGCCGAGGCGATTCAAACTAACAGCCGAAACACCCAAATACGATGGCGACCAGGAAGCGGAGGCGTGGTTAGACAAAGCATTGATGTTTTACCCCTAGTGGCAATAACACATCCATAATATTAGAAGTCATTGTCACTCTCCCAGATTACTGAAGGCATGAATCCACTATCTGGCATAAATACTCCCTCTTGGAGTCACAAGCATCAACTTGGCCAGAGCATCTTCTAGCAACGGCGAGCATGCAAGATCACAAATAACATATATGATAGATCTATAATCAACTTGACATAGTATTCAATATTCATCGGATTCCAGCAAACACAACATGTAGCATTACAATAAGATGATCTTTACCATGTTAGGCAGCTCACACGTTCTAAACATGATGGCACAAAATTAGACAAGACAACCATCTAGCTACCGCTATGGACCCGTAGTCCAAGGATGAACTAATCACGCATCACTCCGGAGGCATGCATGGTGATGAAGAGCCCTCCAGTGATGATTCCCCTCTCCGGCAGGGTGCCGGGAAGAGCTTCAGAACCCTCCCAAACTAGGGTTGACGACGACGGCGGCTACGGAAATTTTCGTGGATAGAGACTCGGGTACTTAGGGTTTTCCCGAGGAAGGCATTATATAGGCGGAAGGGTGATGTTGGTGGGAGCCCAGGGGCCCACACAACGTGGTGGCGCGGGCAAGGGGGCGGGTGCGCCGCCCTATGGTGTGGCTACCTCCCTGGCCCCCTTCGAGTCCCTTCCGTACTGCGTGTACGTGACAGAAAATAGGGACTTCGGCTTTTGTTTCGTCCAATTTCAAGAATATTTTTAGAACAACTTTTCTGAAATACAAAAACAACAGAAAACAGGAATTAGCCCTGTGACATCTTGTCAATAGGTTATTCCGAGAAAATTCATAAAAATGCTATGAAGTTTATAGGAAACATGTACTCCCTCCGTCCACTTTTATAAGGCTCACTTTTTACTGTTGAAATGCTAAGAAGTGTGGCTTATAAAAGTGGATGGAGTGAGTAGCAATCTATTATATACTAAAAGCAATATACGGATGTCTAATAGAGACACCACGTTAAGCCACATCATCTAAATTGTTTAAACGGTTAGATCTAAAATTTACGGTTAGGATCTAGCGAGCGATTGAGTAACTTTAATGTGGAGTCACATTATTGTGCCGTCCGTGTCTAACACGTACCAAAAGGCAAACTATACCAGACCAAAGAAAATTACTTCCGTGTCTAACTGAATCGGCCTTTCCGTCACCGTGACAATCGCTGACCATGAGCTAGAGTATTCTCATTAATTCTCTCAAGAAAAGAACGAACCCAAAAAAAACACCGCTGCCGCAGCCCACCGGACTAGGTTTTTTTTTTTTTTTTTGAAATGGAAACCCAGCCTCTGCATCGCAATGATGCACACGGCTTTTTATTTTAGCAATATCTCAAGTTTTACATAATACGAACGAAAGAAACCAATGTATCTGACATCCAAATCAGCTACCTACTAATGTGGCCACAAAGATCAACCATCTAAAAATAGCCAACACTAGTCTGGAACCCATCGTAATCTCCGATCATGCAACCAACCATCCTGGTTAAAGATAGCCCGTACGACCGCCATCAGTCGAGTACATCCGGCATCAAAACGTCCGCGCTGGTCGACTGGTAGGAGGAGTGACCACGAGTGTATCCAGTGCGTCGCCCGATAAACCACCTGCAAAAAATTATGGACCATCACATTGTTAAAGATAATATCATTTCGGCAATTCCAAATTGCCCATAAAAAAGCACATACACCTATGTGTATACTAGCTTTAGTCGACTTATCCACCCCATTTAACCATGTCCCAAACATATGATCAACGTTATGTGGTGGTGTAATGCTAAAAGTGAAATGAACCAGCCTCCAAATCTTTTTAGCGAAGATGCACGAAACAAACAGGTGATTAACTGTCTCATCGGAACCACAGAAAACACACTTTTTACACCCAATCCATCGTTTCTTTAATAAATTATCCTTTGTTAGAATTTCATTACGATACAGAAACCACATAAAGATTTTAATCTTCAAAGGAACTTTTAATTTCCAAAGGTAAGTATGCAGAAATCTCGTATTGCCATTCATGAGCTCCTCATAATAGGATTTCACTGAAAAACAACCCGAGGTTGTCAACTTCCAAGAGAAAGAGTCCTGCTCCTCTGTTAGAGAAACTGCCATCAATTTCTCCACCATATGTAGCCAGTTAATCCAATTATTCCCAGACAAAGATCTCCTAAATGTAATATTGAGATGTTGTTGACCCAGAACATCACCAACCAGGACATTTTTATTACGCACAATATTATACAACATAGGATACTGCAGAGCTAATGGTCTACCCGCCAACCACGGGTCTTCCCAAAACCTGATCCCCAGACCATTCCCAACCGAGCAATCAACATGCTTAAAGAAATCAGATTTAACACTCATAATTCCTTTCCAGAAAGGTGAGTCCATGGGCTTGACCTCCACCTGCGTAAGAGGTTTTCCCATGATGTATTTATTGTGCAGTAATTCATGCCAAATACCTTCCTCAGTTAAGAGTTTAAAAAGCCACTTTCTTAAAAGGCATCTATTCTTAATGTCTAAACACTCAATCCCCAAGCCACCTTGGTCTTTTGGGCGACAGACAATATTCCACCTGGTCAACCTATACTTCTTTTTTGTTAGATTAGACTGCCAGAAGAAGCGAGATCTATAGAAATCCAATCTTTTTCTAACCCCAACGGGAATCACAAAAAAAGATAAGAGAAACATCGGTAAGCTTGACAAAACTGAGTTTATAAGAATTAAGCGATCTCCATAAGATAGCAATTTTCCTATCCAAGAACTCAATTTACTTTCAAACCTATCTTCCACCGGTTTCCACTCTCTATTGAGCAACTTTCGATGGTGAATGGGGATACCAAGGTATTTAAAGGGTAGAGCACCAATCTCACATCCGAAAATACCTCTATGCTGATCCTCATAATCAGCAAGCTTCCCAAAACAAATATCTCACTCTTGTGGAAATTAATTTTAGAGCCCTGATAATTGCTCAAAGATGGACAGAATTAACTTCATATTAACCGCCTTTCCTAAATCATGTTCCATGAATAATATAGTATCGTCAGCGTACTGAAGTATCGATACCCCACCTTCCACAAGATGTGGGATCAATCCTCCCACCTGACCCTAGTTCTTTGGCTCTCTCATTAGGAGGAGCAAGCATATTCTTCCACCAGGTTAAACAAAATAGAGATAACGGATCCCCTGTCTTAACCCTTTTAAGGTTTGAAAGTAATGGAACAATGTCATCATTCACACGATACCCACACTACCCCCTTGCACAAAGTTCGCTACCCAGTCACACCATCTGGGATCGGAAACCTTTCATGCGTAGAGTCCTGTTGTAGGAACTTCCAATTCACTTTATCATATGCTTTCTCAAAATCAATTTTGAACAACACCCCATCCATTTTCTTCCTTTTAAGTTCATGAATTGTTTCATGTAGGACAACCACCCCCTCTAAGATATTCCTTCCGGGAAGAAACGCAGACTGAGAGGGGCGGATAACCCTCTGCGCTATAGAGGTTACTCTATTTGTTCCTACCTTTGTAAATATTTTTAAACTTACGTTCAACAGACAAATAGGCCTATATTGCTCAATCCTACATGCATCTTCCTTCTTAGGAAGTAGGATGATCGTTCCAAAGTTCAACTTGAACAAGTCTAGATCACCCTCATGCAACTGAGCAAACATTGCCATCAAGTCATCTTTAATAACCTCCCAAAAAAACTTGTAGAATTCAGCCGGAAATCCATCAGGCCCAGGGGCTTTATTAGGCTCCATTTGAGAGATGGCATCACGAGTTTCCTTTTCAGTAAAAGGCTGTGTGAGCAACGAATTCTCCTCATCAGTCACCCGAGTAATACCATCAAGTCTCGTCTCATCTAACGAGACATTGGATGGTTCTGGCGCCCCAAACAAATTTTTATAGTATTCCGAAATGAAAACTTTTAGACTTTCTTGGCCCACAATGGTCCCTTCATCTTGTTCTAGCCGAAAAATCTTTTTTTTCTATGTCTCCCATTGGCAACCAGATGGAAGTATTCCGTATTACTTCCCCCCTCCTGGATATGTCTGACCTTAGCGCGTTGAGCCCATTTAGACTCTTCTTCACGACGCAAATTGGTAAGAAACGCTTCCGCTTCTACCCTAGAGGCTTGCTCAGCCTCGGTCAAGGGGGAACACTCTGCCCTCAAATCCAGTTCATTAATAAGCAACAACAATTTGTCCCTTAATTTCTTATATTCTCCCGCTCTATTTTTAGCCCATCCTCTCAAAAAACTCCTAACATGTCTAATCTTCATTTGCCATCGTTCAATTGGGCTTAAGCCAGTCAATACCGACTCCCACTCCACCTTGACTATGTCAAAGAAATTTGGTTGCTTTAGCCAAGCCAACTCGAACGAGAACAACGATTTGTTCCCCAAATGAGCTGCTGATCCAGAGTCCAAAAACAAAGGATTATGATCAGAACCAATTCTAGTTAAAGCTTGGACTGTCACTAACGGGAATTTCTGTTCCCACTCAATACTAGCAAGTATTCTATCCAGCTTCTCTAAAGTTGGAATAATACGCCTGCTTGTCCAAGTATATTGTCTACCAGACAATTCTAATTCTTTTAAATCAAGGCTATGAATAATGGCATTAAAAATGAACGGCCAACGCGGGTTAAAATTATCATTATTCTTTTCCACACTAGAACGAATAATATTGAAGTCACCCCCTACCAATATAGGTCGTGTTTCATTATCACAAATTCTAACTAACTCAGCCAAGAACTCTGGTTTCTTATCATCTTGGGCAGCCCCATAGACGACCACCAAAGCCCAAAGAAAGCCATCTTCCTTTGATTGCACATGCAATTTAACCGAGTAGTCACCGGCCGTAACGGTCTGTACCGTTAAAGTCGAGCAATTTAAACCAATGAGAATCCCCCCTGATCTCCCATGGGGTGGTAAACAGTACCACGAAAAATCTAAACCCGCAGCCAAAAAATGCAAGAGAGATGTAGAGAAACTACTTCTCCCTGTTTCACTTAACGCAATAAAATCTAATTTCAAATCCACAACAGCCTCTCTCACCGCCCAATGTTTCGCGGTATCTCCAAACCCATCCGAATTCCAGAAATATCCCTTCATGGAGAATAAATCTTTTAATCCTAGCACTCCTCCTTGGTTTAGAACCCCCCCTTCTTTTTACCCTTCCAAGATCGCATCATCTTATCCTCCTGCGCATGAGAATCCACATGATCCTCAATGCCTACCTCACCCTCGAGGTCATAATCTTCACACAAACTTGATGCCATGTGCATCACCGTATTATGATCAGAATCCTCAACATTCTCGTTACCCCCATGTAAGTTATTAGAAAGATTAACTACCTGTCTAGACCTCTCAATATCTTTAAGCGTATCAACCGTTCTACTAGCCATGCTTGGTGAATCCCCCAAAGAAACTCCTAGACTAGCTACATTATCAATAATAACAGTATTATCAAATGCTGTAAAAGATAATTGAACGGCCATACCTTTGAGCAGCTCATCTCTCTTAGCCGCACGTAAGGAGGCCCTCTCCGCAACCGGCACATCTGCCGATTGTGTAGCCCGTAGACGCGCACTCGAACGAAGTCCAGTAGAGGAGGGGTCGGGGATGCCACCGAACGCAACCACTTCCTCCAAAGTGGTTTGCCGGCCGACGCTCACCGCAGCCTCCTTGCGGTTGCTCATGACGACAGGTGACAGCGGCACCTGAGTAGCAGCTGCTGCAGCTACAGCTATGTCCCCTCCGTTCACGTCTCCCGAGTGGCCACCGCGAGCAGACACAGTGAGTACTACAGCGGCACCAGCAGCTTCATCAACCGTCACCGACGCCTCCTCAAAACCCGCAGCCGTAGACCCAATGCCAACATCCACCACACCGGTATTAGCATGAGACAGAGACCCAGCAGGGTGCACCGATGCAGCCCCATGATCACCAGTGGCAGCAGATTGCGATCCCACGGCAGCACACTTGGTAACGGCAGGAAAACCATCCACGGCAGAGAAAGGCCCCACGGCAGGCGAAACGGCCTCACGGCAGCAGTTTTCTCGACAGAACTCTGCCGTAGCTGTGCCTCACGCTGTAACTCCTCATCGATCCTCCTAAACTGCTCCTGGAGCATAGGTGAGAACACAACACGTGACCTCTTGTGCTCCATTGCTGTTGCACCATGAGAACCCGAGCTCCCATTCCCTTGTTTATCACCACCAGAGGTCGAAATCTGGTCACCATTGGCCTTCGTGGCAGTGTCCTCCAAAGAGGTTTTAGCTAGAGCATCTCTGAAATCCGAGCCCAACTCACTGTCACCCCCATCATCCTCACCGTCTGCCTTGTCGACAACCATATCAACTGCAGCATCAGTCAAGTCCTCTCCTTCCACAAAGAAACTAAGAGCAAAGAAATCATCTTTAATAAGCATTGGTATCGTATGTGGCACCTTAGTGTAGTCAAGACATCCCACCAAGATTCTCAGTACACCATTTTGACGAGTATATGCCATATCTATCTTTCTAGTGACTCCGATCATATAACCAACCGCCCACATTGCCAAAAAATCCCCAGTATGCTCCTCTGGTATGCCGGATACCCTAACCCAAAAATTAGGCAAAGTATCCAACCTCTCAATCCTTTCTCCCCAACTGTCCACCTTCATCTCACATGTGGAATTAGGTACCCTACAAGTACCAAAGATTTTCAGCCTATCAAGTTCAAGCTTTGAGGGAAACATGACCTTGAAAACGTTCTGACCCACTTGACTAACATTCCAAGTGAATCCCTCTGTTGGAACCAAACGCTGTAGCTGCCTAATCAACCGTGGAATCGACATCTCACCCTTGTTGACCACCACCGAGGCCCAGCGAGCGTTCACCATCTTAGGCCTGAAACTCGCTGTGAGAGGAATACCGAAGATCATCAACTCATCGTGGGCTTACCCATACATCACTGGATGACGTTTTGGCGCCGAAAGCAAAGGGCAAGGACCATTCTTGTGCACAGACCCTTGACAATAATCACACACCGGAGCCGGGCAATCTGCAAGAAAGTGTCCAGCATCACCACACCTGAAACACTTGTTTCTGTCAATTCGTTTGCTCTTCTTCGCTGCTCCAGCCAAAGCCACATTCAGCTGCTCCTCCGAAACCCTCTTCTCACCTTGCCCAGAACCCGAGGCCTCAACCACAGCTTGTTGAACCACATTAGGCATGGCCGCATGCACTGCCTGCACACCCGCCGCAGAAACATTATTCTGCCCATCAGGTACTGCAGCAACTACCGGCCCCGAGGCCACCATCTGTTGCACCGGCGGCTGTGGCACCCTCGGAATATAGCGACCACGTCCATTCTCGAAACGATGCCCGTTCGATCTGTAAACGTTGTTGACATAACCACCACGAGCTCCCCTTCCGAAGTTACCTCTCCCTTGATCGTAGCGCTGCCGCCCTCTCAGCCCTCCTTGTCCCTGCCTGTGACCTCCCTGCTGAACCGCACCGGCATGGAACGCCAACGGCGGCAGCGCCGCCTGGCCTTGCGCCGCCTGCAGACCCACGGTGCCACTCGGTCCACCCTGCTCATATGCAATGAACCCCGGAACTGGTTGACGTCCCTGGTTCGGCATCCCTGCACGCTGATCCACACCTTGACCTCCTCCACGTTGCGTCATGGCGGCCGCCGCACTTGGACGCGAGGAAGAAGTCACGCAAGATTGGAAAAACCCTAGTAGCCTAGCGGGTCCGAGTCCCTTAGGCCACTTTGTATTTGGAGCACACGCTCGACCCCGTACCTGGCGTGTAGACCCTGGCCTCCCGATCGTGTGATCAGATGCAATCACCCCTGGAATCGAACCCGGTCCCACTGTCCGTGATTGCCTGCAATTCAAAATCTCACGTGATCCGATAATTCCGGCCTTCCTCTCCCCCACTGACGACGCTCTGCGTCGGTGTCGCACCACCGTCCACGGTGGTCCGGCGACACTTTCGTCCTCGACGAAAACTGTGGGTTCAAGGACCGGACGCTTCCAAGATCGATCCTCCGCCGATCTCGCAGGTGGAGTCACTGTGGAAGTCACGACCGCACGATCCGATAACGAATGAAATAACAGGGACGCAGCCCTCTGAGCTTGCCTGCGCAAGATCCTCTTCTGCACCCGTGTGGATCCCGAACTCATCGTTCGAGAAGACACCGGCGACGGCGATCGACAAAGCGAATCGAAATCTTGAACGTACCTTAGATGGCCGACGCTTTCCTCCGCCGATCTCTCCTCGTACACCTCCTCTTCCTCATCATCTGACGTAGCCAACGCCCAGAAGCGTCCTCCCGCCGGCGACGGTGAGCCACCGACTCCCCCCGTCTTCGAAACCGCCGGTGTAGTCACCCATGACGACGCCACCGGCGTCGCCCCTAGAGACGCCTCCCTAACGGTCATTTTACTTACTTGCTGCGCCGTTGTTTCCGCAGGGTTACGCACCCAAAAAACCAATCTCACAGGTTCAGGCGTCCAGCTGATGGATGCTAGCACGCACGAAGCTTTCACCACGGATCAACCGCATCAAGCAGGTTGAAAGGAATAAATTCAATACTCTACAAGGTAGTTCCAATTGCCAAGCGCTTCATCGACATCAATGCACTGGCTTGCATGTACGTTGGTTCTCCTCCGGAACTATTTCAGGTACGACGTTTCATTGTACGATCCTTGCACGATGCAAAATCCCTCCTCTTGAATAACCACACAGCACATATATGCATATAGTTAGTTTTATATTTTCTTCTAAACAAAAGGATGGGCCACACAAATATGTCGTATCATCATCGATTCCTTCTATTTTAGCAATATCACAAGTCGATTCCTTTTATTTTTTGGCAGAAAATTTAACCTCGGCGCTCCACCTTGACAGAAAATAATCTCTCTCTCGTGGGTTGGCGGGTTTTTTGTTTTTCCCTAGGCGCTCTCGCGACCTAGGTTTCTCTCTCCCTGGACGCCGGCGGCGATCAGGTTCCTGCCCTGCTGTACGTGACTACCGGCGGTGACTCCGGGTGGTATTAGGAATCCGATCGCGGCTCTGTTCGGAAAGGATCCATCGGAGCAGATATAACCCTTCCTTTTCCTCTCGCTTGACGGAAGAGGAAACCCTAAATCCGCACCCAAGTTTTGGCGTCTACCTCTGTACGCGATCCGATCATGGCGAACTCGCAGACGAGCTCTTCTAACCAGGTTGGGATACCGATAGATCGGGGACCTGAACGGATTGATGACCTGCTGCTGCGCTTGGGGATCGAGGACGAGGAAACAGATGATCTAATTCTGGAGGATGTCCTGGAGAACCCGATCCTGGAGATGAAGTGGTTGGCGTTAGCGCGTGTACACACCTCCAATCTGTTTAGCCCCACTGGTGGAGAACAGGCCAGTAGCACCGGTTTGTAAGAGCCTTTGGACTCGGATACAAAACCGGTGCTACGTATCCGGGACTAAAGCCCCTCCCCCTTTAGAACCGGTCAGTCACCAACCGGTTCTAAAGGCCTCCACGTGGGCACCGAAGAGAGCGCGCAGGCGGAGGACCTTTAGAACCGGTTGGTAACACCAACCGGTACTAAAGTTTTTTTTTTCTCTTTTTTTTTTTCTTTTCAGGGTTTCCAATTCCGTATTTAGGGTTTAGGGTTTAGGGCGTGTTCCGTATTTTCAGGGTTTCCGTTTAGTGTTTCCGTTTCTGTTTGCGGTTAAATGTTGATGCACCAAATAGTAGTACATATATACATATATACATGTAACACGAAGTAATCGACGGAGAATTACATAATCTGAAGTTCGTTTTGAATAGTTGTATACTTGCATAGAGAAGGGAGCTAGCTATAATTGGTTCATAGGATGGAAAAATTCTCCGTCTTCTGCTACGACTTGCGTGAGAAGAAATCCTGCCAATTCCTCTGCAATAGCCTTGCAACGGTCGATTGGTTTGAGCTGCGCCCGCTTTCGTGCCATCTTGAAAAGAAGTAGATGAAAACAATTAAGTTATGAACAAAACTAAACATAATTAATGGCAACATAAATAAAGTTGTGAAGATCCGGTTACGTACCTCTAGAGTTCTGGTAGTACGGGATTTCTCATTGATCGTCCTGTGAATGAACTCGCAAACGTAGTATCCACAATAATCAGTTCCCTTTGGTTGTTGCGGGACTTTCTATATACGAGAAACATAATTCAGTCAAATTAATAATAATCAAGAGAATGGTAATGGTATTTAAATCAGGGTACGTAGTACTACTTACTTTGTTAATCTGAAAGTTGAGCTTGTCTGCCCATGTACCGGGTTCTTCCTTGATGAACATTTGCCAAACCCTGGGCGACAAAAGAAAAATGGATAGAAGAGTTAATTATTACTTACTTGATATCAGGGAATGAACGAAAAAGAGCCCGATGAACGAAAGAGGCCGATATATATATATACTTTTGAAGCATCTGACGCGCGCTCTTCCATGTGTCAGCGCCCCAGGTTAACGAGTCCCAGACTTCAACTTGTCCTTTATCGATTCTAATGATGAACAATATGAAGTGGCCGCTGCGCACGTGTACACACGCAGTCATGCATACTCATCAATTACACTTAACATCAGGTAAGCAAAATGGAATGTCTACAAGACAGTAACACTCACTTGAATCCGTAGGGCCAAAGTATTTCTTTTTTGTTACTTTGTCGCTTCAAGAACCTTAGCAAATAATCCGGTGTATCCTTGTTGAACACTTCTACTGTGTTTTGATGATACGAATACGGGTCAATGAACCCAAAGTCCCAGACTCCTGCCAGCCTGCATTCACGAATCTTCATTCTGCATAGTAGCGTACAAAAAGAATGTCGTGAGTGATAATTATACGGGCTATGAACGCGAGCTTAACTAAATAATTAAATTACACAATTAAATCACTTACAGACAGTAGCAGCTGAGGATAGACTTGTCGAGGGCATGTTGATTGTACATCTGGAAGAAATCATCGAACCCAATCTCGACACCGTAATCTCCGAAGTAGTGTTGATCCTGAATTGTCGCCATGATACAGTCTCTCTGCTGCCTTGCGGCCTCCAAGTACCAATCATGTAAATTCCATAGTTGGGTTGTTAGAGCACTAGGATTTTCGAACAGAGGGTGCCCGCGCTTGTATGTATATACCACATCAGCAATAGCGTAACCCGCGTCGCCCATGCGTGGACCGGACACTGAAGCCTGGTCAGATAACACCTTGAGCGGGGCAACTGACCGTACTTCTTGTTGTCCGAGCTGGGGAACTTGTTTCCCGCATTTCGGGTGCTCCGCCTGCTTCATCTCCTCCGCCTGCTTCATCTGTGCGGCGTGCTTCTTTTCAATGTACCGTTCATAGTCTGAAAGGGGCGGCGGTGGCGGCGGTGCAGGATAATATAAGTTGTCGATGGTCCGCTCAATTTTCCACTTTGGGATGTCCTTCAGAGATTCCTTCCAGTGGTCTGGAGGGGCCTTATGGGGAAACTGTGCGAACCATGCCTTGGTTTTGGCTTTCACTGTATTGGTTAGTTCCTCCTGAGTCATCAAGCCTGGTAACTTCGGGGGACTCTCGACTTTCTTGGATTTCCTTGGTCTCTTCTTGGGAGGAGTCCCGTTTCTTCTGAACTGCAGCTTCCGATTTGTCGTACCCGTAGTGGGCGCATCCGTCGGCTCACGGGAGTGCACGGGCGATGGACCCTCGGCCTCGGGCTCCGGCCAATCTTCGTTGTTGGGTGGACTTGGTGGTTGTTTGGGGGGTGGACTTGGAGGTCGTGCATTCTCTATACGAAAGTGAAAAAACTATTAAAAATAAGCTTACATGTGGTGCAACATTCAGTAATTGATGGATGTATGGTGCATTCGTACCTGGAGGAGTCGGTGGCCTTGGCGCCGAGTTAGGGAACACGATGTGTTTCTTATTCCACAAGATGATACCAAGCTCCATTTCTCCCAGTGTCTTCTCGCCTTCACCTCCAGGAATACTGAGCTCAATTGACTGGCATCCCGGCGTAATTGTTGACAACCCTACACGAGCATGGGATGCTGGAATCTGACCACCATGGTAGGTTGCTCCAGGTTGATTCGGTAAAGCATAGCCTGACGCCACCCTAAAGGATATGTTCCCCATTGGCATATGTATCTCACAGTTTGTCTTCTCCGTGATATCATCCACGGGGTAGTGAGGCGCCGACGGTTCGACTGCACGACCGTCTTCCAGCTGCAGGTGCGTGGAACGCACGCTGCTTCTATGCTGAGATGGGACGGCATGATCGTCTTCTATTTGCAGCTGATCAGAAGCAGGACGATGTTCTACCTCCTCTTCAGTGTCAGGTAAAGGGTGTCCCCCTTTCTTCATGAGAAATTCCACCTTTTGTTCTAATGTCGATAACCGTTCACTCGCCTTTTTCTTGCTTCTATCACGGCTTCTGTAAGTGGCAATGTCCGCTGCAAACCCATCTCTCCACGGGGTATCCGCTCCAAAGCCTCGTGTTCGTCCCCACTTTTCGGGGTTCCCGAGTGCCCTCGTCAGCTCGTCGTTCTCTCTATCGGGAACAAAAGTTCCTTTTCGAACAGCTTCTATTGCCTTCTCTAGCTCTGCTACGACTGTTGTTATTTTTTCCGACCATGGTCCCTGAGAAACAATCATCCCAGTCTCAGGATCCAACGTTGCCCCATGCGCGAACAACCAGAACTTGGACCTATCGGGCCAGTCATGTGTCTGTGGAATGATACCTCTTTTCACAAGCGCATTTTCATAGCTTCGCCACCTAGGCAGGGCAGTCTTGTAGCCACCTGACCCCAAAATATGGTGATATTGCTTCTTCTTCGCATTCGCCGAATTTTTGGCCGATCGGGATGCAAAGACACCCGATTTCTTGTACGCCTTAAAATCATCCCAAGCGTCTCTTATCTTCACTAGGTTCCCAGTGAAAACTGGATCTTCTTTCTGATATTTCTTCCACAGTTCTTTCTTCCACCTCTGGAATTGTGTGGCCATCTTCTTCAAAGCCCACTTCTCGACTTTCTTCTTCTTATCTTCCGCTACGCTGAAATTTAGCCATAGCGTTTCGCAAAGAATTTTTTTCAATCTTTCATCGACATAACTAGCTCCAACGTTGGCCCCGGTCTTCGGCTTATTCCATTCTATTAAGTTGATCGGGACCAGATCTCTTACAATAACTCCGCACTGATTTACGAGTTTGCGATAAATTTCTGGGGGCTGGAGTGGTTTGCCATCAGCAGCAAATGTATCGATCGGGAAGATTACGGTATCTTTCAACCTTGCGGCCAGGCCTCGTTTCGACTTTGTCTCAGTACTTGCGCTAGCTGTTCCGGAGGGCGCCTAAATGGGAAAATAATGATTCGTTAGTAAGTGCAATACAAATTAATTGTTGCGTGAACAGTGACTTGAGATATACATTCGCAGAGTTTGTTCTGGAGGGCACTTCTTCATCCTCGACGTTGTCGTCGTCATCATCTACTACATCCTCTATATTCTCATCTCCGTCACCGGAGTCGTTCAAAAATTGATTGCTAAACGCCTGTCCATCGTCGTCATCACGATATATGGCCGTTGCATTATTAAAAATCATCTCGCGCATGTATCTTTCCTTCTCCGCCTCACCCATTCACGCGAGCTGATCGGCGTGCGGATCATGTGCAGGTTCTTGGGGATCCATAGCTCAACACCTGCTAGTAAAATTTATAAAATGAAGAACACTTAGAGAAATTTTCATCGGGCACTTGGCGAAATTATTTCATCGGACAGTAATAAAATAATAGTTCTGGACATATTAATGAAATAATAGTTCTGGACACACCAAGAGTTACATAGCTCGGGTTGATTTTTTTAACCCTAATACATCACGATCGAATAATATCACTTATACATAGTCTCGTGACATCTCTCAAAATAATTAACTCCGACCGGGTCCTAAGCCGCGGGGTGCTGAGTCACGGGTGCTACGCATCCATAGATAAGGAACCCTCATAGGGTCATAGCTCACGTGGTAAGGAACCCTCCGAATAATCGACCAACTGCTGATATACTGCCTATACTGCCTATCGAGCAAGTACATGTAGCGACGGACGTGCTCGTCCTCCTCCCTGATACGCTGTTGTACCACCTCCTCATGGGCCGGCTCTCTCCGCACCGAGCGTGGCCCACGCGATGGCCACCAAAGAATATCCGGGTCGACCACGTCACCCGGATTTCTCACCAAGCCGCGTGCCCCGGTACTAAGGAGCTCCCAATGCCAGCCTGGCGGGGCCCAGTCCCGGATATCCCCCGGCGGGTCCAACAAAGACATGAACTAAAAACCTGCCCGGACTAAGTAAATATTCCATAATTAAGTAAAATACCTTAGTGTTTCTAACTTAGTAAAAAATAGTAAATTGAGAAATATAACAGAAATAAGATGAAAGTTAAACAGGAACAATATGGTAACTTAGTGAAAAAATTTAACTTACTGAAATTATATATATATTCTAACTTTCTGAAATTTTGTAACACTAACTTAGTGAAATTTTCTAACACAACATTCTAACAGAAAAATTCTAACACTAAACAAAATTGTAAAAACAAAATAAAGCACTAGAAAAATCTAACACTAACTCTAAAAATTTCTAACACTAAATTCTAACACTAGCACTAATAACTCTAAAAAAATCTAACACTAAATCTAAAAATTTCTAACACTAACACTAACTCTAAAAACAATCTAACACTAAATCTAAAAATTTCTAACACTAAACACTAACACTAACTCTAAAAATTCTAACAGTAAAACAAAATTGAAAAAAAAACAAAATAAAGCACTAAAAAAAATCTAACACTAACTCTAAAAATTTCTAACACTAAATTCTAACACTAACACTAATAACTCTAAAAAAATCTAACACTAATTAAATCTAAAAATTTCTAACACTAACACTAAACACTAACACTAACACTAACTCTACAAAATAAAAAAAAAACACTAACACTAACTCTAAAAACAATCTAACACTAAACAATCTAACTAATAACTCTAAAAAAACTCTAACACTAAAACAAAATTGAAAAAAACCGAAATAAAACTTAATTACCGTACGTGGCCGGCGACGGGGCGACGGCGATCGAGGGGCGAGAGGCGGGGCGGCGGAGGCGGAGGCGAGACGGACGCGCGACGGAGGCGGACGGAGGCGGACGGCGCGACGGCGCGACGGCGCGACGGAGGCGGACGGCGCGACGGAGGCGGACGGCGACCGCGGAGGCGACGGACGCGGGGCCGCGCGGGGGATCGACGGCGACGGAGACAGAGAGCGGCCCGAGGCGCGGCGGACGGAGGCGAGGCCGACGGAGGTGCGGCGGACCGAGGCGAGGCGTACGGCGACGAGGCGGACGGACGGCGACGAGGCAGAGCGCGCAGGGCTTCGCCGTAGGTAGAGGAGAAGACGCGCCAAAGAAATATGCACAAAATTTCACAAGTCTGGAGATATCGCCCCACTACAGGCCTTTAGCACCGGTTTGTGTTAGCAACCGGTGCGAAAGGGTCTTTAGCACCGGTTGCTAACACAAACCGGTGCTAAAGGCCTGTAGTTGGGGCCACACCCAGACTGCGCGCCCACTACAGGCCTTTAGCACCGGTTTGTGTTAGCAACCGGTGCTAAAGGTCTTAATACAAACCGCTCGCCTCCCGCGCGCGGCGGTTTTATTGCTACAGTGCGCGATCGCGAGTCTCTGTTTCTTCTCTTCTTCCTCTGTCTTTTCTTCTTCCTCTCTTGATCTTCTTCCACTAAGCACCATGGCTGAAGTTTCTAAGAGATATGATGTGGCCACACCATGCGGCAAAAGTCTCGACGTGTTCTACACCAACAATTGCGAGGAGCTCCCCGGTGCTCTTGGGTATTTGACCAATCTGTATTTCTCCTCTCCCGAAGAACACCGGTTTTTCGGGCTTGATTTAGAGTATACGGCGGATAAACGGAATGTTGCAGTCATCCAGATTGCATTCAAGGAGGCCGTTTTGGTCTTCCAATGGTCAAGGTAACGCACACGTACAATCTTGCATCTTCGATTTGTTTGTTGCATGTGAAGAATACATGTGTTGCCATATATCCAACACGTACACGTATCAAATTTTTGTTGTTGCAGTAGTTCAAAGCATTCTCCGGCACTTGTTGATTTTCTTGTCAACAAGGGGTATGACTTTTGCAGCGTTGACAACACGCAAGACCGTCCGAAGTTGATGCGCTTGGGTATTGTGATACCTGAAGATCACTACATTGATCTTCAGGATCTTATCCATTTTGCTGATTTGAACAGGCCGAAGACCGGGATGGCTCTCATGGCAACTTACTTCATCCACGAGGGCTACGAAACCATGAAGACTGATTTCCCCTCGAAGAATCACTGGTTGTGGGAGAAGAACCCACTGGACTGGACCAACATCACGTATGCAGCCATAGATGCATACGTCTCCTACGAGTTGTTCCGCTTCTACTCGACGGATCCATAGATGTTGTTTGTGTACCGCATCTTGTGTTCGATATATGCATGTAATGGATATATTAGTATGTAATGGATATATTATCATGTAATGTATATATTATTATGTAATGGATATTATTTCTATATTAATTCCTAGCTATACTATTTCTATATTATGTCAAACACACATTTCAAAACAAACAAACAAAAACACATCAAGAAAACAAAACAGAAAAACTACTATTTCTGTATATGTGATCACTTACCCCAGGCGCACTTTACACAAAATGCGCCTGCGGTAAATCTCTTATCCCAGGCGCATTTCTTGACTGTGCGCCTGCGGTAAAATTACCCTAGGCGCATTTTGCTGTTTATGCGCCTGTGGTAAGTTAGGGTGGGTAATAAGTAAGGCAACGAGAAGTGAGAGCGCAAGTGATACATCGAGCATATATATCGTGGATACATATATATAGATTGATTTAGCGAGATACCATACAGATTGATTTAGCGATCGCAGTGTCGCCGGAATACAAATTCTTTTATTAAAAAGGGAAAACAGACGAACACTACTCCTCGCCGTCGTCGTCGGGGAACTCGTCGGTGACCTCCTCCGGGTCATCATCGTCGCCGAACTCGTCGGTGACCTCCTCGTCATCATCGGAGGTGCATGATGGTATGTCCGAGATAGGCCCCCACCTCGGATCGTCGGAGGCCCAGACTTCGCCGGCGCGGTCGGCCCGACGAAGCTCTTGCAGCGCCCTCGTCCTCGCCTCCCGAGCCGCATCTAACGCGAGGTGGCGTTCGAGGCGGCGCTCCGCCCGCTGACCCGTGCGGGTCTGCCAGAGCTCCTCGTCGGCGCTGTCCTCCCCCGGGTTGTTCCGGTAATACTCGCGGACGACGCGGTCTTCCCTGGCGTCGACTAGGCCCTGAAACGCGCGGTGGCGGAGGTGGAGGTGGTCGGCGGCAGTGATGATCTGTGGCTTCGTCGCCCTGGCCTCCGCTTCCCAGAATGTGTGGCAGTCGTTGAAGTTCATCAGCGACCGCGGGCGGTTGAGGCGCCAGGCCGCCGCGTCCCAGGCGCGGGCTGCCTCTGCCGCCGTCGCAAAGGTGCCGAGGGGGATGCGGTCGTCCCCCCAACGGATATCTGCGCTGAACATTCCGTTCTGCCGTGCTCGGACGCCGCGGAAACCGGTGGTGCTGTTCCTCCTCGGAGGCATGGTGGAAGCGCGACGGTGCAGAGGGATGGAGAAGAAGCGCTCGAGGCGCGACAGTGGCTACTGGGTGCATATATAGGGTCCTCTGGCTCACAAAGTGTTGAGCTAGGGTTTTGATCCAACGGTTAAGAAACATCTCATCCAACGGCTCACAACAGTTCGAAAGAAACACACCGTAGCCCTGATCGAACGGCTCACAACAACTGGAAAGAAACACACCCCGGATCCAACGACTCACAAGCGGTTGAAACAAACACACGATCCGTGTAATTCTATCTGATTGGTCCAAACGAAACCCTAACCCATTTAGTCCCGGTTGGTGTCCCCAACCGGTACTAAAGGGACGATCCGTTTCTATTTTTCTTCTTGTCTTTCTTCTGATTGCGCCATAACCATGGAACATCTTCATAATTTAACTGAATGCTAGGATCATCTTTGACTTTGAAGGGAGGAATTTCATCAAATTTAATGTAATCTGATCACTTACCCCAGGCGCACATTACACACTATGCGCCTGTGGTATAGCTCTTAGCCCAGGCGCATATTTTGTCTATGCGCCTGCACTAATGTTACCCCATGCACATATTGTAGTCTATGCGCCTGTGGTAAGTTAGGGTGGGTAATGAGGGCAACGAGAAGTGAGAGCGCAAGTGATACATCGAGCATATATATCGTGGATACATATATATAGATTGATTTAGCGAGATACCATACATGTAGATTGATTTAGCGATTGGTATACTAGCCCGCTGGTACTTTGTTTCTCACTTTTAAAATGTACATACATATATCGCGAGTATTTCCCTCTGTCAACCTTTCATCACAATCTTACGCTTGCCTTTCTTGGTTGATGTTGAATACGTGACTGCCATACCGTGACTTCTTCTGTCTGCCTCTTGGTACCGGTTGCGGTTAACAACCGGTGCTAAAGGGTCTTTAGCACCGGTTGTTAACAGCGAACCGGTTGTTAACGGCAACCGGTGCGAAAGGGTCTTTAGCACCGGTTGTTAACGGCAACCGGTCCTAAAGGCCTGTACAGGGGGGGCGCACATTTCTTTTTCTTCTTCTTTCTGTTTCCAAAGGGGGGTGTAGAACAAAACAAACGGTATCGCCATCATACAGCCCAACCGTGGCTACTGGGTGCATATATGCATACGAAATGCACGGCTGGACGTATGATGGCGAATCCGGATGTTTTGTATTTGCTCGATGAACTGAATATATGATGTATCAAACCTTAAAGGGTGGTGTAGAACAAAACAAACGGTATCGCCGTCATACAGCCCAACCGTGGCTAGCTACTGGGTGCATATATGCATACCAAATGCACGGCTGGACGTATGACGGCGAATCCGGATGTTTTGTATTTGCTCGATGAACTGAGTATATGATGTATCAAACCTTAAGGGGGGTGTGGAACAAAACAGACGGTATCGCCATCATACAGCCCGACCGTGGCTACTGGGTGCATATATGCATACCAAATGCACGGCCGGACGTATGATGGCGAATCCGGATGTTTTGTATTTGCTCGATGAACTGAGTATATGATGTATCAAACCTTAAAGGAGGGTGTAGAACAAAACAAACGGTATCGCCAGTATACAACCCCGCAGTGGCTACTGAGTGCATATATGCATACCAAATGCACCGCGGGGCGTATGCTGGCGAATCCGGATGTTTTGTATTTGGGAGAGATGAACTGATCGGTGTATGAAGCTGGGCTATATATAGGGTCCTCTGGCTCACAAAGTGTTGAGCTAGGGTTTTGATCCAACGGTTAAGAAACATCTCATCCAACGGCTCACAACAGCTCGAAAGAAACACACCGTAGCCCTGATCGAACGGCTCACAACAGCTGGAAAGAAACACACACCCGAATCCCAACGACTCACAAGCGGTTGAAACAAACACACGATCCGTGTGATTCTATCTGATTGGTCCAAACGAAACCCTAACCCATTTAGTCCCGGTTGGTGTCCCCAACCGGTACTAAAGGGACGATCCGTTTCTATTTTTCTTCTTGCGCGCCTTTATTAAAGGGACGATCCGTTTCTATTTTTCTTCTTGCCTTTCTTCTGATTGCGTCGTAACCATGGAACATCTTCATCATTTAACTGAATGCTAGGATCATCTTTGACTTTGAAGGGAGGAATTTCATCAAATTTAATGTAATCTTCTGACATGTCTGTCTTGTCCTCGACTCCCACGATGTTTCTTTTCCCTGAAAGAACTATGTGGCGCCTTGGCTCATCGTCTGATGTATTCGTTTCCTTATCTTTTGTTTTTCTCGGTCTGCTAGACATGTCCTTCACATAGAAAACCTGAGCCACATCATTGGCTAGGACGAATTGATCATTGCCGTACCGAAGATTCTTCTGATCCACTGTTGTCATTCCGTACTTCGGGTCTACCTTCACGCCTGACAGGTTGAACCATTTGCACCAGAACAAAGGGACCTTAAAGGAAGATCCGTAGTCAAGTTCCCATATATGCTCTATGTAACCATAGTATGTGACCCTTTGCCCGTTGTCGTCTTTTGCATCAAACCGGACGCCACTGTTTTGGTTGGTGCTCTTTTTATCTTGTTCTGCCGTGTAAAATATGTTACCATTTATCTCGTACCCTTTAAAGGTCAATACAGTCGAAGATGGTTGCTTGGCCAACAAGTATAGCTCATCTTCAACAATGTTGTCATTAATCAGACGTCTTTGCAACCAACCTCCGAAAGTCTTCGCGTGTTCTTTAGCAATGAAATCTTCAGGTTGCTCCGGATATTCCGAGCGTAAAATATCCGTGTGTTCCTGGATATATGGAGCCGCCAACCTGAATTAACTAGAACTGTGTAGTGTGCTTGACTGAAAGATTGCTCGTCCATACATGTTGTTGATTTCTTTCCTAGTGTGCCTTTTCCACGCAGTCTCCCCTCATGGCGCGACTGAGGAACCCCGATCGGGTTCAGGTCAGGAATAAAGTCAACACAAAACTCAATGACCTCCTCTGTTCCATAGCCCTTGACCATGCTTCCTTCTGGTCTAGCACGGTTTCTAACATAATTCTTCAAGACTCCCATGAACCTCTCAAAGGGGAACATATTGTGTAAGAATACAGGACCGAGAACGGAAATCTCTTGGACTAGGTGAACTATGAGGTGCGTCATAATATTGAAAAAGGTTGGTGGGAACACCAACTCGAAGCTGACAAGACATTGGACCACGTCCTTCTGTAAACTTGGTAGAGTTGCTGGATCGATTGCCTTCTGAGAAATTGCATTGAGGAATGCACATAGCTTCACAATGGGTACTCGCACGTTTTCTGGCAGAAGCCCCCTCAATGCAATCGGAAGTAACTGGGTCATGATCACGTGGCAGTCATGAGACTTAAGGTTTTGGAACTTTTTCTCTTCCAGGTTTAGTAATCCTTTTATGTTCGACGAGTAGCCAGACGGGACCTTGATACTACTCAGGACTTGGAAAAAGATCTCCTTCTCTTCCTTGGTAAGAGCGTAGCTGGCAGGACCTTTGAAATTCTCTGGATTCATCAGGTCGTCTCGTTCGTGCATACGTTGGTGGTGCAGCCGTGCTTTTGGTGTATCTCTCGACTTCTTCCCATACACGCCCAATAAGTTTAGCAGGTTCACGCAAATATTTTTCGTCACCTGCATCACGTCGATCGCAGAGCGAACCTCTAGGAATTTCCAATAGGGTAGTTCCCAGAATATAGATTTCTTCTTCCACATGGCTACGTGGTTGTCGGCGTCATTTGGAACAGATTGTGCGCCAGGACCCTTTCCAAAGATTACTTTTATATCTTTGACCATGTCATATATATCAGTACCTTTAGGGAGGGTTGGCTTCCTCTGTGTATCTGCCTCGCCTTTGAAATGCTTTCCTTTCTTTCTTACGGGATGCCTGTCTGGAAGAAATCGACGATGCCCCGGGTACACATTCTTGCCTATATGTATACTTTCTGTCTCGCCTAAACAGTGTGTGCATGCGCTGTATCCCTTGTTTGACTGTCCTGAGATGTTACTAAGAGCGGGCCAATCATTGATGGTAACAAACAGCAACCCTCGTAGGTCAAATTCCTCTTGTTTGTACTCGTCCTACACACGTACACCTTCGTCAGCCCACAACTCTAAAAGTTCATCAACCAGTGGCCTCAGGTACACATCAATGTTGTTGCCGGGTTGCGACGGGCCTGGGATAAGCACTGGCATCATAATGAACTTACGCTTCATGCATAACCAAGGAGGAAGGTTATAGATACATAGAGTCACGGGCCAGGTGCTATGACTGCTACTCTGCTCCCCAAATGGATTCAGGCCATCTGTACTCAGACCAAACCTTAAGTTTCTTGCGTCATGTGCAAAGTCCTCGTACTTATCGTCGATGTTTCTCCACTGCGACCCATCAGCGGGGTGTCTCAGCATATCGTCTTCCTTACGGTCTTCTTTGTGCCATCGCAACAACTTGGCATGCTCTTTGTTTCGGAACAAACGTTTCAAACCGTGGTATTATAGGAGCATGCCACATCACCTTGGCAGGAACCCTCTTCCTGGGGCGATCGTCGCCCTCAACATCACCAGGGTCATCTCGCCTGATCTTATACCGAAATGCACCGCATACCGAGCAGGCATTTAAATTCTCGTGCTGGCCGCGGTAGAGGATGCAGTCATTGATGCATGCATGTATCTTATGCACTTCCAATCCTAGAGGGCAGACAACCTTCTTTGCTTCGTATGTACTGCAGGGCAGCACGTTATTTCTTGGAAGCATCTTCTTCATTATTTTCAGCAGGTTTTCAAATCCCTTGTCAGATAATCCATTCTCTGCCTTCCATTGCAGCAATTCAAGGGTGGTGCCCAGTTTTTTCTGGCCATCTTCGCAAGTTGGGTACAACAATTTTTTGTGGTCTTCTAACATGCGCTCCAACTTCAACCTCTCGTTTTCACTTGCGTAGTTTATCTGTTCTTCACGAATGACCTGACGAAGATCATCATCAGACTCATCAACAATGTCCTCAAGTTCAGGCTCATCTTCCCCCATTTCAGTATCACCGTGTTCATCGAACATAGGATACTTATCATTATCCTCTTCTTCTTCATTGTCTTCCATTATAACCCCTCTTTCTCCGTGCTTGGTCCAACAAAAATAACTGGGCATGAAGCCTTCTTGCAACAGGTGGGTGTGTATGGTTCTTGAGCTAGGGAAATTCCTCCTATTCTGGCATTTTTTACATGGACAAAAAATAAATCCATTCTGCCTGTTTTTCTCAGCCACATTGAGAAAACTATGCATGCCATTAAGGAATTCGGGACGACGTCGATCACTGTACATCCATTGCCGGTTCATCTGCATTATATAAATTTATCAACAACCATTATGCTAAATCATCATGACTAAATTAATTAATTAATACAAAAAGTTCATCACACGTTAATACCAAACTAGCATATAGTGACCATACATATATAGTTCTCAGAAAAATACACACTGAAACCATCCATAAAAACTCTCTCTAATTAATGCATTTAAAAACAACAACAAATGCGATCAAAATCGCAACAAAGGTAACAATTGACCCGACGACATAATGATACCAAGCCTCTTTACTAATTGCATATTTCCTAATCTTTCTAATCTTCAGCCGCATTGCGTCCATCTCGCTCTTGTGACTATCGACGACACCGGCAAGAACCTTTTCCAAGGTCATCTTCTCTCTTTCAGTTTTTTCCAACCTTTCTTCAGTTTTTTTCAATCTTTATTTCAAGCCAATATTTTCTTGTTCAACTAAGTATAACTTCTCAACAATAGGGTCGATTGGCATTTCCGGTTCCACTACCTCCTATATAAAAATATCTATGTCAACTTGGTCGGCGTAAGTAATTGTCGTATAATTAGGAAATGAAAATATGTAGTGAAAAAAAAAATACCACATCCGAATCATAGACTGGACGAGGGCCAACGGGGACGGATATCAAAACCATGGCTCTAGAAAATTATATACAAGTAAATACGTAAATCATACAAATCAAAATTTGTTTTGGTAAATAAAAACAATAGGCTCACCAAGGTTGTGTCGGTGATGGGGCGATTGACGGTAGTGAGGAAGGGGACTAGGCGCGCGACACTAAAAAAAGCACAAATCATAATTAAGTTTGAGCTCAAATTGCATCAATTTGTATACATAACAAAATGAATAACAAATTCTAGCTTAGCTAGGCATTTCATCAAACACCTAGCTAGCACAACAAAAATGAAATGAGCAAGAAAACGAGCAAAACCTGCAATGCCGGAAGAGGGAACGTTGATGCTAATCGTAGAACCGATGGGTACCAACAATCTTGACAAATGGTGGAGAAAATGGGGATGGATTAGACCTCACAAGAGGAAGGAGAGAGCAAAAATGGAGTTGAGCTCGAGCTGGAAAAAATGAGCTGAGCTCGGGGTGGTATGTAGGGTTTAGGGGAGGGCTTTAGGACCGGTTTGTGTTACAAACCGGTTCTAAAGGATATGACAGCGGGACCCGCAACGGCTGCAAAAAATGAGAAATCCTGTAGAACCGGTTTGTGATACAACCCGGTTCTAAAGGGTCTGTCCCATGGGCCCCACCCACGCAGCAAATAGCCCGCAAGGCCTTTAGGACCGGTTTGTTTTACAAACCGGTCCTAAAGGCCTTGCGGCCATTTTGCTGCGTGGGTGGGGCCCAGGGACAGACCCTTCTGAACCGGTTTGTATCACATCCGGTTCCATTGTGCTTGGCTCAATGCCCTGTTTTCTACTAGTGCCCTCAAACTTTCGAACAACACATGAAAGTGGCATGGAGCCCGGCCAAAGAGGTGATCTTCACGCCACTGGAACCGAACCTGTTTACTGTCCAGTGCTTCTGCCTTGGCGATTGGTTGAAGGTGAAGGAGGGGGGACCGTGGCACTTTCGCCAGAACGCGGTGATTATCGAAGAGTATGATGGACTTGCACCGGTGGAATCTATTGACTTGAACCATATTGAAGCTTGGATCCAAATCCATAAAATCCCAGTGGCCTATCGTGATCCTAAACTGATCAAGAATCTGGTTGAAAAGCGAGTGGGAAAAGTCCTGAAAGTCGAAACCACTGTGGAAGGAGTGGGGAATTTTGTTCGTGTAAGGGTAAAGATCGATGTTCGTAAGGTTTTGGCTAGAATTGTGACCCTCTCACGTGGTGGCCAAAGAGAAGCTTTCCAAATCAAATATGAAAAGATACCCAAATTTTGTGGTGCGTGTGGATGCTTTGGTCATACGCATCTTGAGTGTGGTACAGGCGAACATGACGAAACAAAGCTAGGATGGGGTGATTTTCTCAAGGCTGATTGGGAAACTTGGCAAGGTAGAAGGATGTCGGGAAATTGGAGTGGATCTCGTGCTAGTAGGGGTGGATTTTCATCGGGTGGCCGTGGCAGAGACCCGGGGGGTCGTGGCAATTTACAGAGGACAGAGGGAGGCCACTTTGCTTGGCGCCATAACCTCCAACGTCCGCTCGTAGCTACGGTGACTACTGACCCTGATTTGAAAGATACCGCAACCAGTCCTCTCAAGCCATCGGACACAGAGATGCTAGAAAAGGAATCAGAGGCTACTGCTAGGAAGAGATTGACTTATGAAGGTATGATACAAAACGATGATCAAGAGGAAAACCGTTTGGATGCTGCTGCTATGCTGACAGAGGAAGTTGAGAAGAATACGAGTATATCTGGTACGGATGCATCAACAAAAACAAAGAGAACAAAGATGGTCGGAGCAATCTCCTCATCTATAGGATCGGCGGGCTCCCGAGAGGGGTCCGTCCGGTCGCAATGAAAACCAAATTTTACAACTGCCGAGGGATGAAAAAGACCTCGGCAGTTAGAGCTCTCGAAGGGATGGTAGTGAGAATTAAACCGGATATCTTATTCCTTTCGGAGACTCATTTGAATAGAGCAAAGGCAACATGTTTGATGAGAAGACTAAAATTCGATCATATGGAGATTGTTGATAGTGATGGTAGGGCGGGAGGCCTTCTTATGTTATGGCATGATGATCTGAATGTTACATCGAGGGAGACTCACGAGAATTATATTGATATTAGAATCAACGAAGGCTTGGATGGAGAGTGGAGATGCACGGGGTTTTACGGTGAACCGGGAGCGGATAGAAAGCATCTTTCTTGGGACTATATTCGCCAACTTAATCAAATGCGTAACCTCCCTTGGCTTCTCGGAGGGGAATTCAACGAAATTTTATATGGCTCGGAAAAATAAGGGGGTGCGATACGACCCCAAAGGTGTATGCAAGCGTTTAGGGATGTGCTATCGGATTGTCATCTTGAGGATCTCGGTTACATTGGCGACATTTTCACTTGGCGCCGGGGTCGCATCCGTGAGCGTCTTGATCGTGTGGTGGGTAATGTGGACATCTCGGCTTTATTTCCGCACCTGGCCGTCATTAATGAGGAGTTCAACCGCTCGGATCACCGACCGGTTGTGGTGGAGTCGGATTACTATGAAAATGCCCGAAGACTACCCCCTACGGTGTCTCGGAGATTTGAAGCACGATGGCTAGCTGAAGAAGATGTGGATAACATTATACAGGCAGCGTGGGAGAGGGCTAAATCGGTACCTGGCTCGACTATTGCCTCTTCTACAAAATTAATTCATGATTCTCTTCACTCGTGGGATAGAGAAGTGCTCAAGGGCCCTAGAACAAAACTTCGAGAATTACAAAAGGAACTAAATGTGCTATTATCGGGTCCAGTGGACGATGATTCTTTGAGCAAGCAATTGGTTATTCAAACTGAAATTCAAGATTTACTCGAGAAGGAGGAATTGTATTGGGTCCAAAGGGGCAGAATCAACTGGTTGAATTCGGGTGATCAGAACACGTCTTATTTCCACAATGCTGCATCATCTAGACGGAAGAAGAACTATATTAAACGTCTACGGGATCACTCAGACGAATGGCTTGACGACGAGGGTAATCTCATGAACTTAACAAGTAATTATTTTTCTAATCTATTCTCTTCCGAGGTGCAGGCTGTTAACAATGAGGTGATCGAGAAAGTGCACCCTAGGGTGACCGAAACTATGAATGCTTCACTTCTGGCAGAATACTCAAGAGAGGAAGTTAAAAAAGCACTGTTTAGCATTGGGGATTTAAAGGCCCCTGGCCCGGATGGTCTCCATGCTGTTTTCTACAAGAAATTTTGGAATGTCATTGGAGAGGATCTCACCGATGAGGTGTTATTGGCAATCAATCAGAAAAAGATCCCGGATAACTGGAATGAAACAACCATCGTTCTGATTCCAAAGGTAAAAAACCCTGAATATATCTCACAGTTCAGACCAATCAGCCTTTGCAACGTGGTTTACAAAGTGACCTCTAAACTTATTGCATCGAGACTTAAAATTGCTCCCCCGGATATTATTTCTCCTATGCAAAGTGCGTTTGTTCCGGGAAGACTCATAACAGACAATTTTCTTGTGGCCTTTGAGAGCTATCATGCTATTAAAAATAGGAGGTCCTCTACTTTTGGTAACTGTGCGGTGAAACTCGATATGCATAAGGCATACGACAGGGTTGAGTGGGGTTTTCTCAGGAAAATCTTGATACATTTGGGCTTTTCGGAGGAGTGGGTGGAGCTGGTGATGGAGTGTGTGACTTCTGTTCAGTACCGTGTCAGGCTTAATAATTCTCTATCCGACCCCATCACCCCACCCGAGGTTTGAGACAGGGGGATCCATTATCCCCCTATTTATTTCTTTTATGTGCTGAAGGACTAATAAGTTTATTGGTTTTTCAAGAAAACCAGGGAAATCTTCAAGGTGTGAAAGTTTGTAGAGATGCACCGTCTATTTCCCACCTCCTATTTGCAGATGATTCTCTGATATTGATGAAAGCTGATAGCTCAAATGCTGCAAGTCTTAAAAGTGCTCTTGACGATTATTGTGCAAATTCTGGACAACTGGTTAGTGTTGCAAAATCAAGCATATTTTTTAGCCCCTGCACGCCGATGGAGGTGAGAGTGGATGTTTGTACTATATTGGATATTATGACGGAGGCTATAACGGATAAATATCTCGGCTTACCCCCGATTGTGGGAGTGGATAGATCAGATTGCTTTAAGCATCTTATTGACAGGGTCTGCAAATTATTAAGTGGTTGGAAAGAGAAGCATCTCTCTTTTGGTGGCAAAGAGGTTTTAATAAAGGCGGTAATTCAATCAATTCCAGTTTATGCTATGTCGGTTTTCAAACTTCCTAAACAGATTTGCAAAGGGATAACCACTGCAATGTCCCAATTCTGGTGGGGAGATGATGATCAGCAGAAACATATTCACTGGTTTGCTTGGTGGAAGATGTGTGTTCCTAAAAAACATGGAGGTATGGGTTTTCGAGACATTGAGTCTTTTAATATGGCTATGTTGTCTAAACAGGTGTGGAAATTACTATCAGAACCGGATTCCATCTGTGCTAAAGTCCTGCGGGCTAAGTATTTTCCTACATGCGATATCCTTAATTGTGAGTTGAAAAAAGGTAGCTCATACACGTGGCAAAGTATATGGCATGGAATTCAATCTTCTAAAAGAGGACATATCTGGAGGGTTGGGAACGGTGAAAAAATCAATATTTGGGATGATTGTTGGATCCCGAGTAGCCACAATAGAAGGATTATGACCAGGCGGGGAAATATCGTATACACCAAGGTCTATGAGCTTATTGATACCGAAAATAATAAGTGGGATGAAGAACTGATTCGGACCCTATTCTGGGAGGTGGATGCTGAAAGAATACTCCGCATTCCCCTTGCTATTGGTATGATGGAGGATTTTGTCTCATGGCATTACAACAGGAACGGTATTTTCTCAGTTAGATCAGCCTATCATCGGGAGTGGGAGTGGTGCCACGGCCGTAAACTCCGCAGAACTAATCTTATGGGCTCTTCGGCGACTAGCCCTATTTGGCGTGCTATTTGGGCTCTTAAAGTTCCTGCAAAAATCAAGATTCATGTTTGGAGATCTATGTTGGGGGCTATTCCATGCCGGGGAGTTCTTGCTAATCGTCATGTCCCTATTTCAAGCCAATGTCCTATGTGTAATTCCGATTGTGAGAGTATTTCTCATGCTTTCTTTAAGTGTAACAGGACCAAAAATGTTTGGAGGAGTTTGGGATTTCATCAGCTGATCGAGGCGGCTATTTCTCTCGAGACCCATGGAACTACGGTAATGGAAACTATGCTTTTGGACACGACAATAGAGTCACGGATTGGGGCTCGGAGATGCGACATATTCGCGGTTGCTACTTGGTATTTATGGTGAGAAAGAAGAAAAGCAACTCACGGTGAGATGATTCAAGTTCCTGCTCGGTCCGTTCAATCCATTATGGCGCTATCTATGAACTATATGAGAGGGAAGAAAAGGGGCCTAAACCCTATACCTCGTCACGGTTGGCAAAAACCCCCCGAGGACATGATCAAGCTGAATGTCGATGCCTCTTTCGACTACTCTACAGGTACAGGAGGTACGGGTGATGTGTTACGTGATCACCATGGTACTTTTATTGCAGGGAGTAGACATAGCCTACAATATATCAAAGAGGCAGCAACGGCAGCGGCTATGGGACTCAGGAACGGCCTACAACTTGCTGGTGAGGTTGGCTGTAACAAACTATTGGTGGAAGCTGACTGCATGGAGGTGATCGAGATCATGCAGAATGAGGGGAACTCCCTAGGGGTTGCGGCGGCAATCTATGAGGAATGCACTTTCTTATGTCGCAATTTCTCCCGTGTTAGTTTCAAGCATTGCCCTAGAGAAGCCAACGCTGTCGCACATGAGTTTGCAAGGGGTAGTGGAGAGTTTCATGAGGTGTGGCATTCTGAGCCCGCTGATTGTTTTATCCCTGTAATCGCAAACGATGTAACTCTGGTTTGAGCAGCAAGTTTCTTACGCACTCTTTTCCTTACCAGGGTACCTACGGGGACTGGAAGGTTTTTAATGAGGCGTGTTGCTTGATATATATAGTAATTTTCAGTTTCAAAAAAATAAGGGGGGAAACTATTGCCAAAAGAACCAACTGCATACGTTATCATTTTGGTGGAGCATCATGTACAATTTGTAGGAGGTGTGTCTAAAAAAGCTGGAGCTAGCAATCTCCAAGGAAGACAAATTCAGTATTGACAGATCAAGATACTAGGGCGGCAAACAAAAACAAAAAAAATGAAGAAGCGGCACATGCTGAAGTCTTTGGCTGACTAATTATTTCTCAACAAAGTTCTGATGTTTTTCCATGTTTAACATCTTTGATCCGAGATACTTGCCCTTCAACGTGACAATTCATGATTCCAAAAAGTGAGACCCCTTCTTGACCCGAGTCCCTCAAATCTTGTGTAGCATATTGTTACTTTAGGGACTTCATTTATTTCATCATTTTTCTGCATGTATGTGTTAATCTCAATGCAAGACTCATTTTATTGTGTTAAGTATATGTTTAGAAACTAGCAAACAGTGTCCTACAACATAAGTGATACGGTGAAATTTATAATTAGTTTTAAACGGTAGTCATCCATATTAATATCAAGAATCTATTTCGTTTGAGTTTTCTAACTTGCTCGCGTTAATGTATGAACCAATTTATTGTGGCCACGCTTCATATATTCTAAGATGGGCACGGAAAATTCGTGGATAAAAGAGTAAAAAAAATCAAATCGATCAAGCCATAGGGAGATATAATTACAAATTATAAAATACAAGCGTGTTTCACACAAAAATAAAATTCTAAATTGAAATTCCCAAATATCAACGTTTATTTTTCCAACCAAGAAATATAAACAAAATAAGAAAATATACACATAAGATGATTGGCATCATTGAAGTTGATGTGAATAATTTGAAATATTGATCGGACATATGCATGATGGAGATCTTAAAAAAATAAGGCGAGGAGTTATTAGGCAAATACAAACACGATGGAGTGGTGTAAAATTGCAGAATTATACTAGAGAGGACATACATTAATCGATCTAGAGGACATGCACGTTGTGGTTAGTTTAGTTGACGTTCTCAAAACTCCAGATTTTACTTCTTAAAATGGTTAAAAAAAATAACATCATTATATTTTTCATAAAAAATGTTTCCTACTTTGTTATTTCTATGCAACCTAATCATAACTTCATATACAAGACAATATTAGAGGTATATATCTATGAATCTATTAAAGTATAAAATGTCTTGTATTTTTTCTAAATAATAGAGATAAATAGAAGAAGAAAAATTCAGCATAAGATGAATAATTACTTCTATCTATACACTAAAGATGATGCCCTCGCATTTGCGAGGGCCACTATGCTAGTTAGCATAATGTCAACATGGAACATCAGAAATTATAAATACATTGCAGACGTATCAAGCATCCCCAAGCTTAGTTCTACTCGTCCTCAAGTAGATAAAACGATAACAACAAAATAATTTCTGAGGTGACATGCTACCAACACAATCTTGATCAACATTATTATAAAAGCATTGCAAACTGAGATCAAAGTACTCTAAACATAGGCATGGTAGATATAATTCCAACAATGTAACTTAGCAACTATGTTGAAACATGAAAAATAACACAAACAAAAAATTATGAATAATAATACATTGAAATTAATACGTTTGTTTTGAGCATAGAGAAAACATAGCAAAGTGGTATTCAGCTTTTCCTTCGTGGATTAGCAAAACATAAATGCCAGGACGCCTTCGGAGTTTAAATGGTGACTAGATACATATAATTTGAGAACAAGTAATAACATAATCATGAACAAATCAATAATAAATTTTGGGACTATGCACATTATACTTAGAATGACAAATACGCTCTCTTAATTGGTGCATAAAGTTAGAAGATGAAGACTCAATATAAAAGTAAAATAAACACCCTTTGTAGAGGGAAGCAGGGATTAATCATGTGCTAGAGCTTTTTATTTGATAAAACAGAGATATTGAAAACAATTTGGAGAGAGGTGTATGTCTATGTCAACGAATGGTAATGAAAAACTTATCATAACTCATGTCAAGCAAGGTGTTTAGACTTTTGAGAGCGGTTTCTATTTTTTATTAGTTTGGCAATTCCCCCCACCTTTCTTTCACAAACCAGGACTAGCCATCTTCACGGGAACCCACCAGCTTTCATCAAACCATGGGGAAGTGACTTTTTGTTATTATTTGGTATGAGCTCTCTGCAAATTTAAATGAGCACAGATTCCATACTCATTGGGTGAAAGAGGGAGAAGAACTTTGCTTGACATAAGACACAATAAACTTTAAACTACTTTTTCATAAGCTAAAATAAGAACACAAAACATGTTATAATTCTGAAAGTTTAAAGGTAGCACACAAGAAATTTACTTGGAGTGGCGGTTAAATAACACATACAGGTAGGTATGGTGGACACATTTGGCAAACTTTGGGTTTTTGGGAGTTGGATGCACGAGTAGAGCTCATACTCAGTACATGTGAAGGCTAGCAAGAAACTGGGATCGACCAACTAGGAGAGCAATAACGGCCATAATCATGCATAGCAACAAAACATTATTAATCAAAGCATAAATGATATTACAAGTCAAAAACTAAATGATCATAGAGGCTAGAGGTGACTGGTTTGTAGTCATAACATGGTGTGAGCATGTGCCAAGTAAACTCGGAAGCATTCAAAGGAGAATTCCACAATATTATGCTTCGATATGGTAAAAACAACTCATGATTTCTTTCAATGACACATTAAGCACTATTAGATATTTGAGAAAAGTCATGGTACATCAATAACTTATAAGAAAAAAATTAAAATAATATCTAACATGACATGTTAAAGTCCAAGCGACAGTCTAAACAAGCTTCCTATTGCACCGTTATAAGCATGGGATATTTTATTCTTCTCCAACACCAATCAATTTATGTCAACACAAACAGTACAAATAATTTATCAATGAAACAAGAGAGTACTATTCTGCAAGAACTAACAACTTTGAATAAGAGATGCATGAAAAAGAAGAGCTAAAAGAATTGCGGCAACTAGACAATGAATGAAGAATACGAGTATTCATATGAAAAAGCGGAGCGTGTCTGTCGAGACATCGCAGTAGAGTTCATAGACGGAGGTGCTATGAGCCTACTGGTAGAACTACGGGGGATGTGATAATACGACAAACGAGAACACCGAGTTTTACCCAGGTTTGGTATGCCGCAACTAGGCGGCGTTCCTACTCCTGTAATCTCACTAAATCAGGGCTGAACCCTGAAGTATACAAAGTACAATGTGAGTATGGTTTTGCTAACTCGACGAGGATCAACTTCCCGGCAAGTCGGCTTCTAGATAATTGTCTATCTGTTCTTGCTCCCGTCAGGCTTTATATAGATAACCGGATTAGGGCTTATAGAAAGGAAACCTAGAAGACTACGGAAAGTATCTAACTTGGAAAGTAAGGAATCTGTCTTCTCCTCCAAAACGCACCACTTTGGGCCGTGGTCCGGGTTCTTCTAGAATCCGCCTTCCTGCGCGTTAGCTTACTGGGCCGCCCAATAGACTATGATCCATTACCTAGGGGCCACCCTGGTAATCTGGCTTTTAGGCCAATGTCGGACATACCCCTAATCGGCATATATCCGACAGTAGCCCCCAAGAAGGATTAAGACTTCATTCTGTCGCTCTTCTTGTATTGGCATTCTTTGTTGGCGTTTTGTCTTGATTCTTCTTTCAACAATAATCTCTTGACCCAAAACTCGGATTTCACCGAAATTCGGCTTTTCTTCCACGAGCCTTCATAGAGAAGGAACCTTGTGACGTCAGCGATGAAATCTTGCTGAGTTCACGGACATTTGGGTTCAGTCAAAACCTGAAACCATATCTTCTGACAGATTCTCTCGCGGGAAACGGGGAGATAGCAATAATCACCCCGTCCCCTCATTTCGCGGATGTTTCGGGCGTTACACGCGTCGCGCATCCAACGGCTAAAATAGCCGTTGGAGCTAATCTCCACGCGTCTTGGCTATAAATAGCCGTCTCGGGGCTCCGTTCTTGTCTTATGTTTCCATCTTCTTCCTTGGGCACACAGAGCACCAGCCTTAGCGCCCAGAGCTCGCTCCAGAGAACGCAGAGACCCGAGCCCCCAAGCTCATCTCCGGAAAGATCATCGGAGGATCCAACTCGCGATTGTGCCACCAAAAGATGGTCACCGAAGATTCACCCCGCGCCTCAAAAACTCGGCAAGCTCCACCGTGGAAATCGAGGATATCATTAACGACTTAGACCCTCTCGTCGATTCTCCCCCGCGCACCGCAACGACAACGCCGGAGGGAGCTATCAGCAAGCCGGCCGGCGGGGATCCGGCTCCCGTGGCCGGAAACATGCAGTCTTCTTCGAAAAATCCTCCTCCTCCTCCATTCCCCGAATCTGCAGAGGAGGGGAACAATTCTCGTGGCGACGAGGACGTCGCCGCTTCCACCACTGCCGGAGGCAAGGACGACGGGGAGGAAAATGCCGGCAATTGGAGTCACTGCAATGTGGCTCCATCTCTTCTCGCAACCATGGAGAATGACGAATTCGTGCTGAAGGATAAATGGCGGGTGGGTGAAGACGACGTCGAGTCATCTCCGCAACCCGGCGAGCGTGTTCTTCTAGCCTCCCACGTCAATAGAGGTATGGGCTTTCCGCCTTCCGCCTTTTTCTGCCAAGTCCTAGATCACTACAAGATTCAACCACACAACCTTCCACCCAATTCTATCCTTTACTTAGCTGGTTTCCAGGCCCTCTTTGAGGGTTATCTAGGGATAGAACCCTGCCTAGACTTCTTCCAGTATTTCTTTAATGTTATACGCAATACTTCCGAAGGCATACTTCCGACTTGCGGAACCATATCTTTCAATCTCTGTAGGAATTGGGAGGATTGGTTCCCCAAGATCAAAACCTCCGAGTCCATCATATTCTGGACGGGCTCGTTCTTTTATCACGCAGATGTTCCGTTTCCTGGAAAGAAAACATGCATTCCGCCTTTCGTCAATTTCGTGGCCATGCCCCAAGACAATTTGGCGTTGGACGCGGTCCAGGTTCTTCCTCCAGACTTGATGAGAATCAAAAGGCGGATAGCTAAACTCGTCTCCTCCACTCCTCCGCTAACCGGCATGGACACAATCATATGCTGGTTCGGAAGGCGGATCCAGCCCCTCGCTTATCGCGGAAAGCGGTTTATGTGTGAATACACATGCCCGGACGATGCAATGAGGGCGACAAAAGGCGCTTTAAATAAGGAGTTCAAAAAGAGCGTGAATCAACTCGTCTCCACTTGTGACCAGTACAAGGAGAGCCGAGAAATGTATCACGCGAAGAACCCCGCTCCCAAGGTATACTTTTATCGTTTGGGGAATTTTTTGAGTTTCATCTTTTTCTCGAATGTTTATACTAATCCGGATTTTGGTTTATTTCTTTTTCAGCTCCTTGAACTTGCTGAAAGCGAGCTTGCTTCTGATGACGAGCTGGCTGTGCTACGAGCCAACTTCCAATTTGGAGGGCGGAAGTGCAAGAAGCCATCCGCCACCCAGGAAGTCATCGATCTTGACGGCGTGGCCATCACCACTTCCAGGTAAACCCCGGGTTTTTTCATTTGTATGCTTTTTGTTGCATGTTCTTGTTTCACGGAATCTCAAATATCGGATTTTCTTCCCTTTTTTCTTTTCTAGCCTTGCCCCTACCACCTTGAAGGGAAAATGCCGGAAGAAACAGAAAGCTGCTGCTCACAGGGGAGTAAAGCCGTCTCCCGCCGCTGCCCCAGAAACTCCAATGGCGGCGGGGGAGGAAAACTCAGCTGCACGGGAGGAATAATATCCCCTGCAGTCCAACCAGCCCATTGCACCTGACACGGATGCGAGGGAAAGGGTGGCGCCGGATGAAGCTGGGCCTTCAAATCTTCTCGAGGAAGACAAATCCCCACCTTTGACGAAAAATTCAAGGTAAAGCAAAAAAGATTGTTTTGACGAACACGGGTATATTCATCCGTGGGCGAAAAAACACTTTGCCCGAGCTCCCTTGGTTCGTCCTTGGCCACACTCCGGCCTAGTCGTAAGGAATAATTACGTGTTCTCGCCTCGCCAGATTTTACAAGACGGAATCCATCACATGGGGATTACCTTTGCGGAACACGCCAAGGAATTCTCCGAGGATCTCGTTGGTTTGCAGAGAATGAGCCAGGTATATAACTCTAGCCCCCAAGTATTAAGAAAAAATATTCTTTTCTTTTTGCCTTAATTCTTTTCTATCCTTCCTTCTTATTATTTGACTCACAACTTTTCCTTTGTCTATTTCTCAGCAAACTGCCGAGAGCATAAATTTGGAAGTTTTCAACAAGCTCACCATTAAGAACCAAGAGGTTAGATCTCTTTTTGGTATTCTTAATGATAAAGACTCGGAATTGGCCGTAGTTTAGCAGCAACTGAAGGATACGGCAGGTAAATGTCTTTCTCCATTCTTACTGCTTTTTTCTGAATTTGGCCTAATTCATTTTTCGTGTTTTCAACCTTTGAATCTTCATTCTTTTCAGCTTCTTTGCCTAAAGCCAAACAAATTGATGAAGATGCTGGCAACGCTGAAAACCTCCGCAAGGAAAATTTGGAACTTTACAAGATTAATGTAAAGCTCCAAAAAGACCTGGAGGCGAGCCAACTGGCCATTGGGCCGGCCGAGTCCCGAGCTTCCTCTCAGGATGAGAAGGATAAGGAGACAATCCGGGACTTGCAAAATTCCCTCCACCAACGCCTTGAAGAAGGCGTTGAGATGGATACAATCCTGGGTAAGTTTTTTGCTTCTTTACCAAGGTTTTTTATTGTACTTTTGCAGCACGCCTTACTTTTCCTCCTTCTGTGATTTTCTAACTTTTATTGGTTGTTTTGAATAGAAGGGAATCATTTCCTTACTCGGATTGACAGAATCCGGGCTTTCGGGAAAATCTTCGCCGACCTCAAGACTGCAGGGATGCTACTTGTGAACAAGTGCATTCCCAACAAAGGTGGAGATTACTCGGAAGCCAGCAAACTCCCGGAAGCCCCTGAAGAGGTGGCAAACCAGAGGGAATCCTAGCTCCAATCTGCCACCCGAGGTGGTGCTCGTATGGTTCTTGGACTAATGTGTATGCATTATACCACCCCGAAGTCCTGGCGCGTGGCTACCAGTATCCCTCAAGGATACATGGAAGCACATAGGGAGGAAATCTTCAAGTCAGTGAAGGGACATGCCTCCAAAATTGCTCGGATGGTTTCTACCTACACGTTCTACCCAGAGGAAAAGATTCCAAAGACTCCGGAGAACCCCAGTGACAGCGACGAGGAGGACGAGGACGCCGCCTAATTCCAGCATAGCTAGCAAGAAAATTGAAGCATTACTATTCTCACAATGTAATATCAATTGTAATGCATTCTATCTTTTATATGAACAATTACTTATCATTTTGCAGCAAATTTTTTAAGTCATTGCAAAGTTTTTCGGAGTTGTAATTCCTTTCCTTCTAAGTTCTCTGGTTTGTATGTTTTAACTTTCCTTAGTGTTGAAGTGGCTCGAAAGTATGTAATCTTCATGCCAAGTGACTGGGTTCAAACCTATCAGCCAAAACTCGAAATCATGGATTATACTTAGGCACTTTTACTTACTAATTCTAGTACCCCAACACACAAACAATCAGCTAATACTTAGGAAAAAACAAGGAATTTTGAAAAGTATGAACCTCAGGAACACATGCACAATCTGGGGTTCTTAATCCTTCTTAGGCAAAAAAGCATTCAATTTTATAACTCCGGGCACATAGGCACAATTCGGGTTAACATTGAAGCTAAATTGAAAGATCATTGGGAAATAGATAAGACGGAAATATGCTTATAACAGTGAAACAAACAAAACAAAAATGCATGGATTTCCTACAACTTTATTTCATGATCACAATGATGTTTACATAGAATTTGAACTAAGTGTAGAAGAGACGTAACTGCTGGATGCTCCAGGGTCTCTTTGTCTCTCCTAGTTCTACATCTATCTTTCTTTTTCTCTTACGATTCGGATTTTTCGTATCATCTTCCGTGAATGTCTATAAGGTAACATGACCCATTTTTCATAGCTTTGCTAATGACAAATGGTCCCTCCCAAACTAGGGCTAATTTGTGCTTCTTATCTTGTACCAATCTTAGCACCAAATCACCTTCTTTGAAAGAACGATGTTTAACTTTCTGACTATGATAACTTCGCAATCCTTGTCGATAAATAAGGGATCTTTGTAGCACAAGCTCTCTTCTTCTTCGAAGAGATCAACGGCATCCTATCGTGCATTTTCGGCATCCGAGTCATCGTACGCCTGCACTCTTGGGCTATCATGGATCATGTCCGTGGGAAGCACTGCTTCTGCACCATAAACCACAAAAAATGGTGTTTGCCCTATTGATCTATTTGGTGTCGTTCGAATACTCCAAAGCATAGAAGGTAGTTCTTCTACCCATGCTCCAGCTGATCTGTGAAGAGGAGATTTGAGTCTTGGGCAGATTCCTTACAGTATCGAACTATTCATTCGTTCGACCTGGCCATTGGATTGTGGGTGTGCCACAGATGCAAGATCTAGGCGAATTTCCGTTTGTCGGCAATACTTTGCCAACTCTCCAATTGAGAAATTTGTCCCGTTATCCGTGATTATTCTATGTGGAACGCCGTATCGCATGACGATGTCAATGACGAAATTTCTGGCAGTTACACCGTCAAGTTTCTTGATGGGTTTTGCTTCCACCCACTTGGTATACTTATCCATTGCAACAAGTAGATGTGTGAGTCCGCCTCTGGCAGTTTTGAATGGTCCCATCATATCTAGCCCCCAGGCCGCAAATGGCCATGTTATGGGGATAGTTTTAAGTGCTTGGGCTGGCATATTCATCTGCTTGGCGTAATACTGACATCCGGCACATGTATTCACTATGTTCTCCACATCTGCCTTGGCTGTAAGCGATAAAAACCCTGGACAGAATGCTTTTTTAACTATGCTTTTTGACTGAGCATGATGTATGCAATCTTATGCATGGATTTCTTGCAGAATTTCTCGTCTTTCTTCTGGCGAAATACATTGCTGAAAAATTCCGATAGTACTGCGCTTATAAAGGCAACCAGTGATTACCGTGTATCCTTTGCATCAGCGTTGTATCTGCCTTTGCAAGACTTCGTCTGCTACATCCGGAAAAATCTGATCGACTAAGAAATTGATGGTTAATGCAAATGTTGGACGAACACACCAGGTGGTAGGGTTTTCACTCTTTTCGAGCATATACAGGCTAAAGCATACGAGTTCCAATTTTCTTCCCTTTTGATGTAAAATACTTCAAATCCTAGGAAGCAAATGGCAAACTCGTCCACTGTTCTCCGTTATTTGGCCATAATGGGGCTTTTAGCATCCCATGTTTGATTCAGCTGGTGCTGCACCAAATCCGAGTCACCATAACAAAGTATATGCTTGACGCCTATCTACTTTGCAATATGCAAGCCATCAAGCAAAACTTGATATTCTGCCACATTGTTGCTGGCGTTGAAGTGTATCTGTAGTACATATTCCATTATGTCGCGTTTTGGAGATTTAAGCACTACACCAGCTCCAGCGCCTTCTTTCATTTCTGATCCATCGAAATGCATGATCCAATATTCCAACTCCGGCATTGGTGTGTTTTCATTGCTTCTGTCCAATCAGCCACAAAATCTGCCAACACCTGGGATTTAATTGCCGCCCGTGGATGATACTTAATGTTGAACGTAGCTATCTCAATGCCCCATTTGGCTACTCTGCCTGTTGCGTCCGCATTGTTTATAATATCCCCTAGTGGTGCTTTGCTTACCACTGTTATGGAATGTCCTCGGAAATAATGATGGAGTTTTCGAGATGCGAAAAATACGCCATATGCCAGCTTTTGTTAATATGTATACCTTTGTTTTGATTCGGAGAATACCTCACTAACGTAATACACCGGATGTTGATCTGGAATACTTTGCTCGTCTTTCCGTCTTTCCATGATTATCATTGCGCTGATAACCTTGTTAGTTGTTGTAAGATACTGTAACATGGGTTTTTCGTCTTTTGGGGGCCAAAATCGGAGCTTTCATCAAGGTTTCTTTTAGCTTGGTTAATGCATTGTCCGCCTCTTCTGTCCATTCAAATTTTTCGGATTTCTTCAACAATTTTCATAATGGCAGAGCTTTGTCACCTAGCCGACTTATAAACTTGCTAACGACAGCTGTAGAACCCGTCCGTCTTTGGCCATCTTTTAGGCACGTAGGCCTTGTGATTTTCAAGATTGCGTTGATCTTTTCTGGCTTTACTTCTATTCCTCTGTGAGAAACAATAAAACTCAGAATATTTCCCGAGGGAACCCCGAAAACACACTTTAATGGATTCAACTTCATTTTATAAGTGCACAAGTTTTTGAATGTTTCTCGTAGATCGTCAAGGAGTGTATCTTTTTTCCTTGGAAACCACGGCAATGCCGTCCACGTAAACATGGACGTTTTTACCGATTTGACTATGCAAGCATCTTTGCATGCATCGCTGGTATGTTGCACCAGCGTTCTTCAAGCCAAACATCATGGTTATGTAATAGTGTGTTCTGTATGAGGTTATGAAGGAAGTTTTTATTTGGTCTTCTTCCTTCATACGTATTTGGTGGTACCGGAATAAGCATCCAAAAAGCATAAAAGCTCAGAGCCAGCAGTGGCATCTATTACTTGATCGATTCACGATAATGTGAGCCTATCTTTTGGACACAATTTGTTCAAGCCGGTGTAATCTATACACATCCTAAGAACAATACTTCCTTTTTCGGGACTAATACTTGGTTTGCAGACCAATCAGTATGTATAACTTTCCGGATAAAATCAGCTGTTAAAAGCCGGATAATTTCCTTGCCTATAGCCTTCCGCCTTCTTCCATCGAAAGGACGGAGACCTTGTTTGACGGGATTTGATCCTGGGATTACTTTGAGTTTGTGCTCAGCAAGTTCCCTGAGCACACCTAGCATATCAGCATGACACCAGGAAAAAAGGTCCCAGTTCTCACGTAGGAACTTGATGAGAGCGCTTTCCTATTTGTCAGTCATCCCTGTTCCCACTTCAACAAATTTTGTCAGATCTTTGGGATCTAGGATGACCTGTCTTGTATTCTCCGAGGGTTTGAAACTATCTGCCGGCTTCCGGCTTTCTTTTCCTGCCAACATTTCTGTCGGCGAAACTTCTTTTGCTAGCTCCATCAGTTTTTCCTTTTGAATTACTTGTTCGGCGCAAAGGACATTTCCTTTCTCGAGCTCGTTCACCAATTTGAAGTCTTCAGATATGGTGATTACTCCTCCTTTTGGCCCTGGCATCTTTAGCTTGTTATAAATATAACATGATCTTGCCATGAATTTGGCGAAAGCCGGACGCCCGAGTATTGCGTGATAAACACTTTCGAACGGAACCACCTAGAATGAGATCCTTTCCTAACGGAAGTGTTCACTATTTCCAAAGGTTACGTCTAGGGAAATTTCTCCTAGGGATTGTGCTTGTCTGCCAGGAACAATACCATGAAAACGTATGTTACTATGATTGAGCTGGGTCTCAGAGATATGTAGCTGCTTCAATGTACTTAAGTACATGATATTGATACTAGATCCTCCATCCATCAGCACTCTTTTGAGCCTAGTGTTTTGAACAATAGGGCTTACGACTAAAGAATGCGTGCCGAGTTCTGGGATGTTACCGGGATGATCAGACCGATCCCAGGTAATTGGCGTATTTGAGTACTTCAAGTACTTTGGGGTTGGAGGTACAACCGCATTGATTTCTTGAAGTGTTCTTTTCGCGTGTTTTGCTGAGGGAGTTGCCAGGAAAGTTATGTTACATTCTGCTGCAACTCTCGGGAATTTGGGCTCTCCTTTCCGTTGTTGTTTCTGGATTTTATCATTAGTGTACGATTCACTTTATTCTTTGTCAGCTTTCGGATTTTGCATGTTGAACTTCCTTTTGGAATTCTTTCCTTTGTTCCCAGATCCTGTAGTGCCTTTCATGTGTTTGTTGAGGTGGCACTGCGCATTGGTATGGGTAGGCTTCCCAAATTGCGAATGGTGGACACAGTTTTTTGACTTTATCTTTTCCCATTTTCTTTAGAATAGGATATTGGCTTTGTGTTTCTTCCTTTCCATTTGCTGCCATTGTCCTTTCAAAAGGTTAAGTTTACTTCTTTGGTTTTTGGCTGTGCTTCTGGAGTAGTCTTCTTTTCAGAACGAGACGATTTTTTGGCCTGAACCAAAGCATCAATATTTCCACCTCCCGCTCTGATATCATCTTCTGCTGCTGCGTGGTCATTGGCGGTGGTAAGCATAGATCCGAGATATTTGTGCTCCTTCGAACCACCATGAATGGTATGTGGCCGGGTTTTAGGCCGTTGATGAAAGCATGCATTTCTTGTACATCACTTACTCCAAAGCAACTATTATTCATTGCTGTCCATCTTGAGATTAAGTCGACATACGACTCATCCTCATATTGCATGCAACGGTTTAGCTGGTTTATACTCTTAGGATGTTTATACGTGCCCCAAAAGTGCTGAGCGAATACTCTCGCCATATCTTCCCAGCTGTCCACTGTTCTTGACGGTAGACCATTGATCCTATCTCTGGCTCCATCCAATAACATTAGGGGATGAAACTTTACAGACTCTAAGTCTGTCCCTTTGTTAATATGGATGGCAGTATAGTAATCTGAAAGCCATGTAGCGGGGTTAGTGCTTCCGGTATACTTTTGGTAAGTTGGACCAACTTTGGCGAAGCTAGAATATAGACTGATTCTTCGGATCCTGTCAGTGAAGCACTTAGTTCCAAAGTATAGATCGTCATCTTTCCGCCTTATCGACGTGACGAAGTACCTTCCGGCTGAATGGACAGAAGGGGATCTGCTCCGTTCCGGCCCATTGTTGCGCAAGTATGCTCTTCCAGGATTATCCCTATTTCTTCCGTTATCGTGTCCTTTGGAATAAGGTGGAGTTCTACTCCTTGGTCTTTCTTTGTTCCTAGGAGGAGTACAGGATCTCTCACACCCGTGAGGATTGTCATATGTTCCAGCTTTATCAGCTGGGCGTCTCGGAGGCGGCATTATTTTTCCGTCTTTCCGGTTTTATTCCTCCCGTTTTTTGTGATCACAGGGATTATTTCCGCCTTTCGGCAGATGGGATCCTGTTCTGGACGCTGCATCCTTGTTATACGAGATTTTCTTGTCCTTCTTAGGATCTCCATTCTTTTTCCTAGAATCGTCCGAATCTCCAGGTTCGCCAGGTTCAGGTGCTCCAGCGGCGCATGTGGCAGTTTTGCATATGGCTGAGTCATCATGTAACTTCCTTGATCGTGCTTGTCTTCGCTGTTGCTGCTGTAATTTTTTTCCTAGGAAAGCAATACAATCCCTGAAGTTTTTCTACATTGGAGTACATATCGTAATTAAGGATGGAAAATGCGGCTTCCGCGCTTTCAGCTACGGTTTTGTATATGCGCCCGCTCTTCGCATTAACGCCGTTAACCTCCCTATGCCAAGAAGGGTTTTCAAACCTCTTTCTTGCTGGCAGCTCTTCCGGATTTGAAATTCCGGGTAACCGCGTAGGTTTAATTCTAGATCTATTCCTTCTCTTGTATTCTTCTATTTCTTCCCGCTGCGATTTAATGTCAACATAGTTTTGATAAGATTTTCCCGAGCATAGAATAGATGTTGTTGATGCTGCTGTAGAGCTTGTCTCCTGGCTTCTAGTACTTTCGAGGGCTCATCTCGTGCCACCGGAGTTTGGAATAAATCAATTTCATCCTATTCCTACATTTGGGGAACAGGGATTTCATTGTTTTTCTTCTCCGCAAGTTTGAATCTGCTACCTCCTCCTACTTTCAGGTTTTGGTGGGCAACATCTGCCAACTTTTTCTTCTGGAGTTTATATTGGAGTTTCTTTGCAGTCTTCTTTTTCTTTTTGGAAGAAGGAGGTTTTTTGCCAGGTTCTTCCTCCGTCAGTTCTCTGACATCAGGGTAAGTTGGGCTAGCTTCGCCATCCTCTTTTTCCTCATCTAGCGGAGGTTTTTTGGGGTCTTCATCGTCTTCGACATACGAGTTTTCTGTCGATTTTGCCATAAGTACTTCATGGAAGCTCCGTTGCATAGATTTGACCTTTCTTTGGAAAGCGTCTTCATATTTGGAGTCTATATCTTCAGATCCAGGTTCCGACTGCAACCTTGCTTATATAGTAGCTTACACAGAGTCGGCTTCCGAGTTCGTCGTCTCGTTAACGGATGTCAGATCTTCCACTTGGTCTGTGGGATGATGCTTGTCTGCTTCTTCCACGGGATTACTTTCTTCCGTGTTGTTCGCGATCTCGGACTGCACCATGCCAATGAAGTGAGACCTAATTGCAGGCATCTCCGAAGTGGCGGCAGATTCAGCGCTTGTTTGGCGATTCGAGAAGAATCCGGTATCATAGTTTTTCTCAATTGGGTATAGGTTGGGTGGGATAAATTTACTTCCACTGCAAAACCCCATTGCTTCTGCTGTTAATCCAATAAAGATATTTGTAGATCCAATCGGTAAAACACAGGCACTTACTAGGTAATTCCGTGCCGGTATGTACGATCCGTTGTCGAGGAAGCGTACGACATCGCCATCGAAATTCAGGCTTCCGATAGTTAGTGTACTGACGATTCCGCCGAGTATCCCCGATCGAAATGTAACTCCTGACGCCGCTGGCCCCACGGTGGGCGCCAACTGTCAAGACATCATAGTAGAGTTCATAGACGGGGGTGCCATGAGTCTACTGGTAGAACCGCGGGGGACGTGATAATACGACAAACGAGAACACCGAGTTTTACCCAGGTTTGGTACGACGCAACTAGGCGACTTTCCTACTCCTGCAATCTCACTAAATCAGGGCTGAAGCCTGAAGTATACATAGTACAATGTGAGTATGGTTTTGCTAACTCGATGAGGATCAACTTCTCGGTGAGTTGGCTTGTAGCTAATTGTCTATCTGTTCTTGCTCCCGTCTGGCTTTATATAGATAGCGGATTAGGTCTTACAGAAGGGAAACCTAGAAGACTACAGAAAGTATCTAACTTGAAAAGTAAGGAATACGTCTTCTCCTCCAAGCCGCACCACTTTGGGCCGTGGTCCGGGTTCTTCTAGAATCCGGTTTCCTGCGCGTCAGCTTACCGGGCCGCCTAATAGACTATGATCCATTACCTATTTGCCACCGTGGTAATCCGGCTCTTAGGACAATGCCAGACATAACTCTAATCGGCATATATTTGACAGTGTCTCTCTCCCACACAAGAATGCTAGGATCCAACCAAGTTTACTACAGAAAATAAAAACAAACAAACGCTTCAAGTAAAGTATATAAGATGTAAAAGAATGAAAGTACAATTTCACTAGAAATGACCTGATCAGTTGTTGATGAAGAAGGGGATTCCTTGGGCATCCCCAAGCTTAGACGCTTGAGTCTTCTTGAAATTTGCTGGGATGATCCACGGGGGCATCCCAAGCTTAGGATTTTTACTCTTCTTGATCATATTATATCATCCTCTTATCTTGAGCATTGAAAACTTACTTCACACCAAACTCAAAGTAATTCTCATTAGAGGGTTAGTGCATAATTAAAAACTCACATGTTATGCATGGACACAAGGATTGCCAACACTTCTAAACATTAGCTACAACCACTGATTTTTTGTGGAGAAAAGATATCCACTCAACATAGTAAAAGAGAGAATGCAAAATAAAAGGCAGAATCTGTCGAAACCAGAACAATTTGTAAAGACAAATTTTTTCGATGCACTTACGTTGCTCATATCAGAAGACTCAGAACTAGGAAAAGTTGAGTACATATCTAAGGATCACGCACAATTTTTTTTTTCAAGATGTTTGTATTTTTCTGGAATTTATGGCGAATTAAACGGTGGACAGCAAAAATCTGTTCGTGCACAGAAATCCGAATCTAGAATCAACTTGCCACTAGAGATTTTACTTAGCACAACAATTCAAAAAAGTAAAGTTACAAAGGAGTTTTTACGGAAGTAAACAACACCTTGACTCAAAGAAAAAAAAAGATTATTACTCTTGTGCCCCTGATTCCTTAGTTCTGCTCACTTTTCCCAACGCTTGAAAGTTTTTCTCACTTTTCCCCATCCCCTTAGGTGAAACTCTTACTCACACCCGACGTTGCTGTGTCTAACGTTAACTCTGACTAGTGGGGCCATGTCGGATTGTGCCGCACATTGGACCTGACAAGTGGGACAAGTGCGGCTGCGTTTCTGTGGTATTGTCTGTTGGGCCGTTGTATGCTTCGTACGTCGTAGAATGGGCTGCGTTTATTGATTATTAAATTCATCCATCTAGCATCCACGCACGCGGTCAACCTTTTATGCATGACAGCGTTTCAGCCTGCTATGCATGCGCTCGACATTGGCATTGATGAGCGCAATGTTGACTAGCATGCATGCTTAAAAAGTTGCGATTCATCCGCCACCTAGCCATGCACGGATGCGATTCAGCGGCAACGCTGCCATGCACGCCATGCACTCAGCCGCCTAGCCACCTAGCCACGCACGCTCGTGTTACTCAGCTCGATTCAGTCGCACCTCACACGATCGATTAATTTGTCGCGTGAGAGCACGACTGGACTGAGTGATGTGAAAACGTGCAAAAATATATATGCTAATTAAACCACGATGCCTCGATGCAGTGTGAAAAAACAGAGGTTCTATCTAACCCCTCCTCTCCCTTGACTATTTAAACCGCGTATCGTAACCTACTCCTCCACTCTTCAAACTCCGCCTCCTCCCCGTTTTCTTCTCTCCAACTAGAGCCAAAGCATAACCGACGAATCGAGATACGTGAAGATGCAGTTCAACACGCCCACCGTGCCGGAGAGGCGCTACCCCCCGGCAGGGTCGTTCAGACTATGCTCTATGCGTTCTCACGCTGGAGGGACGATATGGAGTTGGCCCGTGGCTTCCTCCGTGCGGGATTTAACCATCTCTCGGCGGTGTCGCCAGTCATGTTCCATCTGAAGGAACAACTCCCCCACGACATTGATCCGGTGATAGGCCTCGTTACCTATTTCACAAACAGGTTTCATGCGTACTACCTGCTTGGCCGCGTGTTCTGGTGTGGATGCGAGTTCATCGCATCCACCAACTACAACATCTACACCGACTTCTACATCATCTTCCCCATGGAAGACCGCATGCACACCCTCCCCTACTATCTCGGAGATGACGGCCTCGAAGAGGAGTGAAGACCACGAGGACGGAGGCAAGGAGGAGTGAAGACAACGATGGTGAAGTCCAGATGGTGTTGGTGTTGCGCGCCTTAGTGTTGCCGGCCCTAGCTAGTGTGCTAGGGTTTTATGTATGGGTTATATCATGTGTTTTCCGTGCTATGTACCGTACTATGTAGTGATCTAAGAATCCCATCTATCTATATCTAAGTTATTGATCGTTGCTGTGTGACATGTTCTTTTTTATTTGTATTCATGTTATTTCCAAGTGGTTTGCCCCAAGTTTAGGCACGGCTAATAGCACGTACAACGCAGCCTTTTAGACTAGACACTAGATTAAAATCTGGTCAGTTACACTAGTTTCCGGTCCGAGTCCGAGGCGCTAAAATCTTTTCTTTCCTATGCATGTCTACAAGAGGCTAGCGTTGTACATGGCGAAGCAAATTTATGAACTAGTAGTTACACTAGTTTGTGAAAAAAAAACCCAAACTAAAAATCTAAGCAAATTTTTTTTTATGAACTACTTCTGTGTATGTTGAGATAATGACAGAAAATCAAAACATATTTGTGAACTAAATAAGGTTAGGTATCAAACTAGTCGAAAATAACACATTTTTTGCACGTGCATGACAACTAGCTTGTGGAAAAAAAGAAAAATAATATTATTTCCCTTCTTTTTTTTAGCATTGTTAAAACCCTTTGTATTTTATGAACACTTTTTATTTTACTATCACCTCCAGCAAATAGAATAGGGTGGGTAATCAAACCTCAAATAAATGAAATCTCTTTGAATCGTTGAAAGAAAAAAAATCAGAGCATCGCGTGTTAGTGGGCTCAAGGTAAAAAAAAAGGCCCAACGAAAGCCATCCAACAGAGCCAAACAATTTTTTGGAGGATTTTTCCTAGCACTTAGTGTAACCAAACTAAAGAAAAACTAAACTAAAAAGGTGTTTCTCTGAAGAAGAGACGATCTCGAGGTATTTCTCGTGCGCAAGTAGTGCTAACTGTCATGTGGTCAACTAAAAAACTAGGTAACAAACAAACTAAGATGATCTCGAGAGATACGCATTGAAATCCATCGCATTAAGGTTTCATGACATGGACTTAATAGACAGTTAACAGTACACAACATCTCTAACTAGGGTTGACCAGCAGGTAAACAAATCCTACAGCAACAATGCAAAAATAAAAGACTAAAGTTATTATATTTTCTTGCTGCATCACTTGAATCATACGCTTCAAGTTCGTGTTCATCTTCTTAAATTCAATCTGCATCCCCCACTGTCGGGGCACCCTTCGACTCTGCATTCCCCATGTTCTTCACGGATGGAGTCATATTGAGCTCGAGGGTTCGAGCCCCCTTTAAATCAATCAAGCACTCCCTTTGAAGCCTCTCCACATACTCATCCATCCACTCGAAATGATTGCATTTTTTCATGATCTGAAAACGAAATAATGAAGAATAAATACAACCTCCGTGGATGTAGGAAGAGGACCCGGATCTGGAAACGAAAAATTCAGATCTGAAGGATGCGAGAGGAACCAAAATCTACCTACCCCTCTGTCCTGCTCTCGCATTTGACGAGCTCGTGCCCAACGTTTCCATTTTTCTCCTTCTTCGAAGTGCACCGCTTCAGTGGCGCGGTGCGTGGGCAGTCCGGACACCGCTGCATCGACACTGAACCATACGTAGGCCACAAGGGGCGAGAGGATGAATTGGATGTCGACATCTCGCCGGAGAGGAAGAAGAACTGCTCTATCGCCGAGATCCAAAGGGGACGCGAGCACGGGCTGCTGTGTGACTGTGTCGATGTGCCAGTGAAATACAATAGCGCGGCCAATCAGGATGCAGAACCAGCCTCCTACGGATCGCCCTCTCTTCTAGAAGACTGAACACTAATCTTAACTGTCGACGCCATCCAACAGCGCGGAGATGGAGCGCGGGGTTGTCCCTAGAATTCCTTCTAGAAGGTCACATCTTACGACTGGCATTGGCGGTAGGGTATGATCGGATGGCTGACGTTCGACGCTAGGTTTTTGGGGTTACAAGGTTATCGGGTTCTTGGGGTTTTGGGGTTATTAGGGTATGACAGAACTTCAAATGACCATAACTAATTCAAAAAAAAAATCAAAAAATGGAAACGAAGCGTAGTTTGTCAGTTTATAAGAAATAGTTACTAAAAAAATATAAACATACTATAGGGACATTTTCAAGAAAAATCATTTTCACAAGCGACCCATCAAAATCAGGTTCAAGTGACTATAACTAATTCAAAAGAAAAATCAAGTACTAAACAACAATAGACCTGGAATTTTTGTAGAACTTCAACTTTGGCTCAAATTATAATTTTGTGCCAAATTCAAATATTGCTTTAAATTCAACCTTTGTTTCAAATATGCATTCTGCCTCAAATATGATACCAAAGCACAAATAATATTATTAAGACTTATAATTTATCACAAGATCTCAGGTTGACAACACAAAAACCTAACTACGAATCCATCGAATTCAAATTCATATTTCAAATTCAAATTCATAGTTCAAATTCAAATCTTTGACCTTCTCCTTATGTGAGCAGATGGCTTCACCGTCTTGCTTCGGGTTTCCCTAGCTGGAGTACTCTTTGGAATCATCTTGTTCCTTATGATCTTAACTTGGGGTTGTGGCCGTGGAGGTGGTGAAAGAGTAATTCCACTCGGCGAGCATTCGACGACAAGTTGACGTTTGATGACCCACAAGTATAGGGGGTGTATCGTAGTACTTTCGATAAATAAAAAAGTTGAACCCAACGAGGAGCAGAAGGTGTTGACAATCGGTTTCAATGAAGGAATAACTGTAAATAATGAAAGATAGATTTGAAGGTTTTTTTGATATTGCAGATAAATAAAGTGCGAGTAAATAAAATGCAGTAGTAATAATTGCAGCAAGTGGCCCAATCCTTTCTTCAGCAAAGGACAAGCCGGTAGGTTTACTTATGATTAACAAACGTTCTCGAGGACACACGGGAAGTTTCTGTCAAGTGCTTTTGTTCCATGCAGCTGAATAATGTTAGGTTTTTTGATAAGTGTTGTGTGGGTGAACCTATGCTAATGTACCGTACCATCCAAGACTAATACATACTTTTGATTATACACCTTACAAGCATCCACAACTACAAGAAAGTAATTAAGAAATAAATCTAACTACAGCTTTATACTCCGGGATCCTACGCTCCCTCGTGTAATGGTTTCCTAACGGGGGTTTAGGTTTCTGTCACTCTTGAAACCCCACAATTAGTAGCCAAATACACGATGCATCCCCCTAGGCGCATAAATGGTGAAGTATCATGTAGTCGACGTTCACATGACACCACTAGGACAATAACACCACAACTTAAATATTAGAAATTAAATATTATTCAACATAACTTCACTACTAACAACTTGACTTCTCCCATGTCCTCAAGAACAATACGAGATACTCAAAAGAAATCACATGGATCATAATCAGAGGTGATATAATGGATGATAACAATCTGGTCATAAAATGCAAACACCGATAAATCTTACAAGCATCAACTACTAACAAGTAATCCACACCGGGAGAGAGACCTAATGCAAAACAATGATAGAGGCCCCTAATTTTTACAACGGGGTGAAGGTGGATGATGAGGGTGATGATGCTGGTGGTGATGATGATGATGATGACAATCTTGATGATGCCCAGAGCGATGAAGGTGACGAAGGCGGTGATTTCCCCTCTACAGAGAGGAATTTCCCCGGCAGATTTCTCCCTGCCAGAGAGCTTTTCTCTCTCGGGTGTTTTCTGCCCCAAGGATTAGGGTTTCCTGGGGGCCAAGCACGCGAAAAATACCCCCCAGAGGTGGGAAAGGGTGGCCACACCCCTAGGTGGCGCGGCCAGGGGCGCCACCCCATGGTGTGGGCCCCTGGCGGCCCCCCTCTGGCTCTCCTTCTGGCTGGGTCCCTCCTCTGAACTTTTCGGACACCCCCGATGTCCCACTTCTTCTTCTGATCTTCTGAAATATGGTATCCCGACGGTGGTTTTTTCCATTAGATTCCTGGTCCCGGTGTTTATTCTCCAAAAATTATAAAACATGCAAAATAAGACAAAATAACATAAGGGATGCATCATAACATGAAATATATCGATGAATAATAGAAAATTAAGATATAAAATAGTGATGCAAAATGAACGTATCAACTCCCCCCAAGCTTAGACCTCGCTTTTCCCTAAGCGAAACTAAACTCAGAAAACATGACCACAGGTTTATGGAGTGAAGAGTCGATAAATAAAATACGGACAAGAAGCATCACATCTATCTATGCACCAATCATTATAGACAGCAACTTCCTCTCATATGACCTAACTTGAAACGAGTAATGGGAGTCACAAACAAAGATGCAAAAGAGAGAAAATCAAAATTGGTGATGGCAAACTTCGTTCTTGGTCAGAGAACATTTAATGAAATCATACTTATCTTAGGTGAAGTCTTTATAACAAGGTTTATATTGTAGAGCTTAACATGTTTCATTATAACAACTCTTTTATAGGGATTCATAGCTTTCAACGTAATATTCATTCAGATAATAAAGCATGTGCTAAACAAAGAAGGATATAAAACATGATTGAATAAATCAACATATAGATGATGACATCACAACAATTCAAATGCTTGCTGCAGACAGAAGGAAGTAGGTTTGCTGACTCAACATAAAAGTAAAAGATAGGCCCTTCGCAGAGGGAAATATTGATCACTGATGTGCTAGAGCTTTTATTTTAATAAACAGAGGTATAAAATGCATGACACCAAACCTAGGGAAAATGATGTCTTTAAGCATTTTAAAGAGGTTTCACCATCAACACTTTTAGTAGGTATAGCTTCTACCCATTTAGTAACATAATCAACAGCAACAAGAATATGAGTGTAATCATTTGAAGGAGGGAAAGGACCCATAAATTCAAATCCCCAACAATCAAACGGTTCAATAACAAGAGAATAATTCATAGGCATTTCACTACGTCTAGAAATATTTCCAACCCTTTGACATTGATCAGAAGATAAAACAAGCTTTCTAGCATCTTTAAAGAGATAGGACAATAAAAACCTGAATCTATAACTTTATGTGCAGTCCTATCTCCACCGTGATGTCCTCCATAAGTACTACTATGAAATTTTCTCAATATCTCTTGTTCTTCATTTTCAGGAACACATCTTCGCATAATACCATCAACACCTTCTTTATATAAGTGTGGGTCATCCCAAAAGTAATGCCTCAAATCATAGAAGAATTTCTTCTTTGCTGAGCTGTAAAGGTAGGAGGCAAATACTTGGAAACAATAAAGTTAGCATAATCAGCATACCATGGACTCTCTTGAGAGCTCACTTTTATTGCAGCCAACTGTTCATTAGGAAAACTATCATTAACAGGAATATGGTCATTAGAGATATTTTCCAATCTAGACAAATTATCAGCAACAGGTTTTTCAGCACCTTTTCTATCCACAGTATGTAAAAAAAAACTCTTGTAAGAGAAGCAACCATCTAATAAGCCTAGGATTAGCATCTTTCTTTTCCATAAGGTACTTAATAGCATCATGATCAGTATGAATAGTAACTTTAGATGTCATGCCTAAATTTATCACAAGAAAAAAACTACAGCTAGGAACTCTTTCTCAGTGGTAGCATAATTCTTTTGTGCACCATCAAGAGATTTACTAGCATAATGAATAACATTTAACTTCTTATCTATTCGATGTCCAAGAACAACACCTACATCATAATCACTAGCATCACACATAATTTCAAATGGTAAATTCCAATCAGGTGGTTGAACAAAAGGGGCAGATATTAAAGCCTTCTTTAAAATTTCAAAAGCTTTCCCTACGGTACAATCTTCAAAAAAAAAATTCAAAAGCTTCTTTACAATCTTCATCAAAAACAAAAGGTACATCTTTTTGAAGAAGATTAGTAAGAGGCTTGGATATTTTAGAGGAATCTTTAATAAACCTTCTATAGAAACCAGCATGACCAAGAATACTACGAATACCTTTAACATCCATGGGACAGTGCATTTTCTCAATAGCTTCAACTTAAGCTCTGTCAACTTCAATACCTCTTTCGGAGATTTTATGTCCAAGTACAATTCCTTCATTAACCATAAAATGGAATTTCTCCCAATTAAGGACAATATTAGTCTCCTCACATCTCTGCAAAACTTTATCAAGATTCTGCAAACAATTATCAAAAGAAGTTCCATAGTCGGAGAAATCGTCCATGAAGACTTCCACAATTTCTTCACAAAAACCGTGAAATATAGCAGACATACATGTTTGAAAAGTAGCAGGAGTATAACAGAAACCAAAAGGCATATGTCTATAAGCATAGGTTACAAAAGTACAAGTGAAAGTTGTTTTTTCTTGATTAGGCTTTCGAACAACAATTTGAGAGATCCCAGAATAACCATCAAGAAAGCAAAAATGAGTTTTCTTAGACAACCTCTCTAACATTTGATCAATAAAAGGCAAAGGATAATGATCTTTCTTAGTAACCTTATTAACTTTCCTAAAATCAATGCACATCCTATAAACAACCACTACTCTTTGAGGGATAAGTTCATTATTTTTATTTGGCACAACAGTCATCCCTCCTTTCTTAGGGACACAATGCGCATGACTAACCCATCTACTATCAGCAATAGGATAAATAATACCAGCATCAAGGAATTATAATACCTTGTTTCTTACCACATCCTTCATCTTAGGATTTTAACGGCGTTGATGCTCAACAACTGGCTTTGCATCAGGTTCAATATTAATAGCATGCTGACATATAGTAGGAGAAATCCCCTTCAAATCATCAAGAGTATAACCAAGAGCACCTCTGTGTTTCTTCAATATTCCCAATAATCTATCCTCCTCTTTACCATAAATTTTAGAACTAATAATAACAGGATATAATTTATTATCATCAATATGAGCATATTTAAGATTGTCAGGCAAGGGTTTTTAATCAAAAACAGGATCCTCCCTGGCTGGTAATGTGGTACCCAAGTCTTCCACCGGTAAATTATGTTTCAACATCGCTGGCTGATGTAGGAAAATCTCGTCAATTTCATTCCTTTCTTCCATAAAGACATAATTTCGTGGTCTTCCATGTATTGCAGCAAAGGATTGTTGGGAGCAAGAGCAATAGGAGCCAATTGTTCAACTCTATAATTCTCATTAGGCAGTTCCACTTCATAAGGTGCTTTAGCAAATTTGGAGGAATTAAATTCATAAGACTTATAATTTATCACAAGATGTCAAGTTGACAACACAAAAACTTAACTACGAATCCATCGAATTCAAATTCATATTTCAAATTGAAATTCATAGTTCAAATTCAAATCTTTGACGTGCTCCTTTAGTGAGCAGATGGCTTCACCGTCTTGCTCCGGGTTTCCCTAGATGGAGTACTCTTTGGAATCATCTTGTTCCTTATGATCTTAACTTGGGGTTGTGGCCGTGGAGGTGGTGACAGAGTAATTCCACTTGGCGAGCACTCGACGACAAGTTGACGTTTGATGACCCACAAGTATAGGGGGTGTATCATAGTACTTTCGATAAATAAAAAAGTTGAACCCAACGAGGAGCAGGAGGTGTTGACAATCGGTTTCAATGAAGGAATAACTGTAAATAATGAAAGATATATTTGAAGGGGTTTTTGATATTGCAGATAATTAAAGTGCGAGTAAATAAAATGCAATAGTAATAATTGCAGCAAGTGGCCCAATCCTTTCTTCAGCAAAGGACAAGCCGTATGATTAACAAACGTTCTCGAGGACACACGGGAGGTTTCTATCAAGTGCTTTTGTTCCATGCAGCTGAATAATGTTAGGTTTTTTGATAAGTGTTGTGTGGGTGAACCTATGCTAATGTACCGTCCCATCCAAGACTAATAAATACTTGTGATTATACACCTTACAAGCATCCACAACTACAAGAAAGTAATTAAGAAATAAATCTAACCACAACTTTATATTCCGGGATCCTACGCTCCCCCGTGTAATGGTTTCCTAACGGGGGTTTAGGTTTCTGTCACTCTGGCAACCCCACAATTAGTATCCAAATACACGATGCATCCCCTAGGCGCATAAATGGTGAAGTATCATGTAGTCGACGTTCACATGACACCACTAGGAGAATAACACCACAACTTAAATATTGGACATTAAATATTATTCAACATTACTTCACTACTAACAACTTGACTTCTCCCATGTCGTCAAGAACAATACGAGCTACTCACAAGAAATCATATGGATCATAATCAGAGGTGATATAATGGATGATAACAATCTGGTCATAAATGCAAACACCGATAAATCTCACAAGCATCAACTACTAACAAGTAATCCACACCGGGAGAGAGACCTAATGCAAAACAATGATAGAGGCCCCGAATTTTTACAACGGAATGAAGGTGAATGATGACGGTGATGGTGCTGGTGGTTATGATGATGATGATGACGATCTTGATGATGCCCGGAGCGATGACAGTGACGAAGGCGGTGATTTCCCCTCTACGGAGAGGAATTTCCCCAGCACATTTCTCCCTGCCAGAGAGCTTTTCTCTCTCGGGTGTTTTCTGCCCCAAGGATTAGGGTTTCCTGGGGGCCAAGCACGCGAAAAATACACCCAGAGGTGGGCCAGGGTGGCCACACCCCTAGGTGGCGCGGCCAGGGGGGCGCCACCCCGTGGTGTGGGCCCCTGGCGGCCCCCCTCTGGCTCTCCTTCTGGCTGGGTCCCTCCTCTGAACTTTTCGGACACCCCCGGTGTCCCACTTCTTCTTCTGATCTTCTGAAATATGGTATCTCGACGGTGCTTTTTTCCATTAGATTCCTGGTCCGGGTGTTTATTCTCCAAAAATTATAAAACATGCAAAATAAGATAAAATAACATAATGGATGCATCATAACATGAAATATATCGATGAATAACAGAAAATTAAGATATAAAATAGTGATGCAAAATGAACGTATCAACTCCGCCCAAGCTTAGACCTCACTTTTCCCCAAGCGAAACTAAACTCAGAAAACATGACCACAGGTTTATGGAGTGAAGAGTCGATAAATAAAATACGGACAAGAAGCATCACATCTATCTATGCACCAATCATTATAGACAACAACTTCCTCTCATATGACCTAACTTCAAACGAGTAATGAGAGTCACAAACAAAGATGCAAAAGAGAAAATCAAAATTGGTGATGGCAAACTTCGTTCTTGGTCAGAGAACATTTAATGAAATCATACTTATCTTAGGTGAAGTTTTTATAACAAGGTTTATATTGTAGAGCTTAACATGTTTCATTATAACAACTCTTTTACAGGGATTCATAGCTTTCAACGTAATATTCATTCAGATAATAAAGCATGTGCTAAACAAAGAAGGATAGAAAACATGATTGAATAAATCAACATATAGATGATGAGATCACAACAATTCAAATGCCTGCTGGAGACAGAAGGAAGTAGGTTTGCTGACTCAACATAAAAGTAAAAGATAGACCCTTCGCAGAGGGAAATATTGATCACTCATGTGCTAGAGCTTTTATTTTAATAAACAGAGGTATAAAATGCATGACACCAAACCTAGGGAAAATGATGTCTTTAAGCATTTTTAAAAAGGTTTCACCATCAACACTTTTAGTAGGTATAGCTTCTACCCATTTAGTAACATAATCAACATCAACAAGAATATGAGTGTAGTCTTTTGAAGGAGGGAAAGGACCCATCAAGTCAAATCCCCAACAATCAAACGGTTCAATAACAAGAGAATAATTCACAGGCATTTCATTACGTCTAGAAATATTTCCAACCCTTTGACATTGATCAGAAGATAAAACAAACTTTCTAGCATCTTTAAAGAGATAGGCCAATAAAAACCTGATTGTAGAACTTTATGTGCAGTTCTATCTCCAGCGTGATGTCCTCCATAAGTACAACTATGACATTTTCTCAATATCTCTTGTTCTTCATTTTCAGGAACACATCTTCGCATAATACCATCAACACCTTCTTTATATAAGTGTGGGTTATCCCAAAACTAATGCCTCAAATCATAGAAGAATTTCTTATTTGCTGAGCTGTAAAGGTAGGAGGCAAATACTTGGAAAAAATAAAGTTAGTACAATCAGCATACCATGGACTCTCTTGAGAGCTCACTTTTATTGCAGCCAACTGTTCATTAGGAAAACTATCATTAACAGGAATAGGGTCATCAGAGATATTTTCCAATCTAGACAAATTATCAGCAACAGGTTTTTCAGCACCCTTCCTATCCACAATATGTAAATCAAACTCTTGTAAGAGAAGCAACCATCTAATAAGCCTAGGATTAGCATCTTTCTTTTCCATAAGGTACTTAATACCATCATGATCAGTATGAATAGTAACTTTAGAATCAACAATGTCCTGCCTAAATTTATCACAAGCAAAAAACTACAGCTAGGAACTCTTTCTCAGTGGTAGCATAATTCTTTTGTGCAGCATCAATAGATTTACTAGCATAATGAATAACATTTAACTTCTTATCTATTCGCTATCCAAGAACAACACCTACATCATAATCACTAGCATCACACATAATTTCAAATGGTAAATTCCAATTAGGTGGTTGAACAATAGGGCAGATATTAAAGCCTTCTTTAAAATTTCAAAAGATTCTTTACAATCTTCATCAAAAACAAAAGGTACATCTTTTTGAAGAAAATTAGTAAGAGGCTTTGATATTTTGGAGGAATCTTTAATAAACCTTCTATAGAAACCAGCATGACCAAGAATACTACGAATACCTTTAACACCCCTGGGACACGGAATTTTCTCAATAGCTTCAACTTTAGCTCTGTCAGCTTCAATACCTCTTTCAGAGATTTTATATCCAAGAACAATTCCTTCATTAACCATAAAATGGAAATTATCCCAATGAAGAACAATATTAGTCTCCTCACATCTCTACAAAACTTTATCAAGATTCTGCAAATAATTATCAAAAGAAGTTCCATAGTCAGAGAAATCATCCATGAAGACTTCCACAATTTCTTCACAAAAACCATGAAATATAGCAGACATACATCTTTGAAAAGTAGCAGGAGCATTACATAAACCAAAAGGCATATGTCTATAAGCATAGGTTCCACAAGTACAAGTGAAAGTTGTTTTCTCTTGATCAGGATTTCGAACAGCAATTTGAGAGATCCCAGAATAACCATCAAGAAAGCAAAAATGAGTTTCCTTAGACAACCTCTCTAACATTTGATCAATAAAAGGCAAAGGATAATGATCTTTCTTAGTAACCTTATTAACTTTCCTAAAATCAATGCACATCCTATAACCAACCACTACTCTTTGAGGGATAAGTTCATTATTTTTATTTGGCACAACAGTCATCCCTCCTTTCTTAGGGACACAATGCATAGGACTAACCCATCTACTATAAGCAATAGGATAAATAATACCAGCATGAAGGAGTTTTAATACCTTGTTTCTTACCACATCCTTCATCTTAGGATTTAAACGTCGTGGATGCTCAACAACTAGCTTTGCATCAGGTTCAATATTAATAGCATGCTGCCATATAGTAGGAGAAATCCCCTTCAAATTATCAAGAGAATAACCAATAGCACCACTGTGTTTCTTCAATATTCCCAATAATCTCTCCTCCTCTTTCCTAGAAATTTTAGAACTAATAATAACAGGATATAATTTCTTATCATCAATATGAGCATATTTAAGAATGTCAGGCAAGGGTTTTAAATCAAAAACAGGATCTTCCCTGGGTGGTACCCAAGTCTTCCACTAGTAAATTATGTTTCAACACCGCTGGATGATGTAGGAAAATCTCGTCAATTTCATTCCTTTTTTCCATAAAGACATCACTTTTGTGGTCTTCCATGTATTGCAGCAAATGATTGTTAGGAGCAAGAGCAATAGCAGCCAATTGTCCAACTCTATAATTCTCATTAGGCAGTTCAGCTTCATAAGGTGCTTTAGAAAATTTGGAGGAATTAAATTCGTAAGACTCTCCATCAAACTTTGTAAGGATTTTCTCCTTTTTACAATCAATAACAGCACCACAAGTGTTTAACAAAGTTCTACTGATACGTAGAAAGCGTATCTCCTTTTCTAAACACTTTTCTTATTGTTTTCCTCTAAACTTGTGTGTTTTGGATACAACTAACACGGACTAACGCAGTTTTCAGCAGAATTACTTTGGTTTTAACTTTTGGGAAAATGCCCAGAAAAGAGCCCATTGATGTTTTCACCCCGGAAGACCCTGGGAGCCAGAAGGGGGCTAGGAGAGGGGCCAGAGGGTGGCCACACGCCCCTGGCGTGGGTCCCCCTGGCCGCGCTAGCATAGGGTGTGGGCCCCCGAGGACCCCCTCGGACTCCCCTTTCGACTATAAGTAGCCTCCAACCGTAAAAACCGAGGGGGTTTGTCATATTTCACAGAAACACAACCGAGCGCTGCCGCCGTCCCGAACCTCGATTCGAGGATCAGAAGTTCCTGTTCTGGCACCTTGCCGGGACGAGGAAGTGGAAGAGATCATCGCCATCGTCACCACCAACGCCTCTTCATCGACCATCCATGTTTCCCCCATCCATGTGTGAGTAATTCCCCGCTGTAGGCTGAAGGGGATGGTAGGGATTGGATGAGATCGATCATGTAATAATGCCGTGATTGTTAGGGCATAGTTCCTAGTGTCCTCTATTATGCTTAATGCTTGCCACTTTCTGCCCGAGTGCCATGATCTCAGATCTGAACATGTTATTGAATCATGATGATAATTATTGTTTCTGATCATACCTGCAAGTTGTTTACACATATTATTGTCCGGAACCCGAGGCCCCAAAGTGACAGAAATTGGGACAACTAGAGGGGATGGCTGCGATGTGAGGATCACATGTGTTCACGAAGTGTTAATGCTTTGCTCCGGTGTTCTATTAAAAGGAACACCTTAATTACCAGTAATTCCCTTGAGGCCCCACTGAAAACGGGCTGGTAGGACAAAAGATGTTGTGCAAGTTCTCATTACGAGCACGTACGACTATTTACGGAACACATGCCTATGGTTACTTACTGCTTGGATGCTATATCTTATTTATATGCAATGCCCCTGACATGATCCTTATTAGAACTTTCTTATCCATGCAACACCCGTTCATCCATCCCTATGCCTACAGTATTTAATCCCGCTGTTTACTTCAAACACCCTATGTTTTGGTAGCAAGACTTGATCACCGTTGTTAACAAAATGATTTTAAATGAAATGGGAAATGTTTTCACTATGTTTTCACCTTCTCCATTATTGTTTTCACCATGTTTACTTCTCTTATCACATTATTACTTGAGTGCAATCATGTTTTCCACCATCCTTATGCATGTTTTCCTGATGTTTTCACCCTGTTTACTGAAGTTATGCATGTTTTCACCAGCCATACTTTTGTTTTCACCACTACCACCTTTGTTTTCTTTGGTTATTCTTTCATTGGAGTGTCATAGTACCTCTGTATTTCTGATTTTGGTTTTGTTTTCCACGTTTTCACTTTTGTTTTCCTGGTTTTTATTAATTATTGAAATTCTAGAAATACCTAAGAAATAAAGTTTCTTGAAAAATTCCAGAAATATTATAGTAAATTTTTACGTCAAAAATGGGGCAGAAAGCCACCTAGGAGACCCCAGGGGGACCCACCAGGAAGGCACACCCCAGGGTGGCGTGGCCTGCCCCCTGGTGGCGCCAACCCATGGTGTGGGGCCCCCTGGCCCTCCACTTACTCTCTCCACTACCAAAGTCTTCTCTCTCACCCCAAAGCTAAAAACATTTCCTGGATCGCGTGTTCTTGGTGTTCATCCTATGGATTTTTGATCTCCTTCTTCAGCCCATCATTTGTGCTGATTGTTGGTGTGTTTGATCTCCGGTATGGGACTCCTCCGATGATCCAAGTAAACTTTTATTTAGTGAAGTATTTCTTGAGTATTTTGGTACTGTAGGTGACAGCTTATGTGAGTTTGCATGCTTGATTTGAGTAGAAATAATATATTTTTTATGTATGTTTAGCTCTCATATAAGTCCCTATGGTAGATTCCACATTATAGTTGCTTGAAATTAATTTTTGTGATGATTGTTGAAAAAATTCAGAGATGGATAGTTACAACTTTGGTGAGATATTTAGGAGTGATGCTCCTAGAAGGACAAGGCCATCACGCTCGTCTACTTCAGCAAGGCCCTCATATAATAAATACGATATGGCGTCAACTATTAATGGTGTCATACATTTTTAAGAAATGCAGGTCTTTTAGATGATTTTCTTATGCTTATTGAGAGAGTTGGTCTCACCAACTTTATGGAGGATGAGAGCCCTCAGTATGCCACGCTCACAAAAGCTTTTGTTAAGAGCTTTAAATTTCAGAACACTCAATATGGTCCAACAATTGCATTCAAATTATATAGTAGTTCTGTGTCTTTGTCCTTGGTGGAATTTTGTTCTACTATAGGTATCAACGCCACCGGGACGGCAAGCAGGATTCAAGATAGACCAGTAGACCTCCAGGGGATCTACCGAGAGATCACCAACGATGACGGTCGCTCATCCCAGCGTGGGAAGATAAGGAACATTCAACTTCCTGCTCTTAGATACTTTACTTACTATATTGGTACTAGTATTCTTGGTAGGGAGAACACTAGCAATGTTTATAGTTATCATCTTGCTTTCATTGATGCTGCACTGAACCGTAGCACAAAGTATAACCTTGGTGCACTTGTTGCATGCCGCCTTGCTGCTGCTGGGCCTATTTTTGGTGGCATTATTGCTACACGTGTCGCAACCGCTTTGCATGTTTCCATTGATCCTAGTGATGAAATTATTGGTTCATATAGGCTTAACCTTGCTGCTATGAAATCCCATCAGTTTGTCACTTCTAACTCTACTAATGAACGTATAATATATAGAGTTTTGTATATGGATGGAGAAGAGAGGAAAGTTACTCGGCCGCAGCCTATGTTATTTAAGATTGACAGGTCACCATGGTCGCTCTCGAAGGAGCAAGTAGACGAGTATCTGAGCACCATGGAGTTTTACCGGTAGCAGGAGAGGCGAGACGCGCCTCCCGAGGACCACAACACGTAGTACACCAGCGCATCCTCGAGCACACTTCAGGAGGAGGCTTTCTCCTCGGCGTATTACGGGGGCGGCACCTCTTGTCCCCCTTGGTGATTGATCTCCACTCAGGACAAAATCCTACGCTTGGGGGGAGGTATACCGACATCACACTCATTTATATATCATGTTCGGTCGGTTCTTTGTATATCCATGTTTATCATTTCTTTCGCTTGTTTTCGTTTCTTTCGCTTGTTTTGTTCTTATTGTTTTGTTTTCATTTTCCAAAACACAAAAATACCAAAAAAAATATTGTTGTTTCTATTTGTTTGCCTCTTTACTTTCTTTATTTGGTTTGCTTTATCTTTTAGTTGCAGTTTAATATTCAGAAACCCAAAAATATTTTCTTTTGTTTGTTGTTTGCTTTCTTTCGTTCTTGTTTCATTTTGAAAACCCAAAAAGATTTTGCTTTGTTTGCTTGCTCTCTTTTTGTTCGTGCTTTAATTGAAAACCCCAAAAATATTTGTTGTTCTTCTTTGGTTTTGTAAAGTTTGTTGCAGAGTTCAACAGTCGTCCGTGATTCCATTGGAGTTTGGTTTTCATTATATATTATCCGAACCACAAGTGAAGAGCAATCATGATGATATACGACAATTCATGTTGTTGTGAGAGGCTTGTATGAATTCTATTTGCTTTCATTTTTGTACATATATCCATCTATGTGAGCATGCTTAGTTTAATCGTATAATATATATGTGACTTGGATGCTTAATAGTTCATTCTCTCTCATGTTTTCTTCCAATGTATTAATAGTAAATGATCTGTCGCATAAATATTTGTTTGCATTGTTCTATTCATAGAAGGGTATGATATTGTGGTAGCCTCCTCCGACTGTTTCATTTTAATCGACTTGGCACATGCTCACACATGCTAAGACTGAAAACAAAAATTAAATAAGCCTCGATGATTTATTTTGCCTCAGAGTTCTAGTATGAATTTTATGCCTCAGTTAATTTTACTTTGTAGCAAACATGAATATGATAGTTGTTGCTCTCTTGATTGTCGCTCCCTATCTATTTGGTAGCCTTCACCTGTACTGAGTATGAGCTCTACTCGTGCATCCAAATCCCTAAAAACCAAAGTCTGCCAAATGTGTCCACCATACCTACCTATATGTGGTATTTAACCTCCACTCTAAGTAAATTGATCATGTGCTACCTTTAAAATCTGCTAAAAATTATTCCTGTTTTGTGCCCCTATTTTAGCTCATGAGGACGTGAATAGAGAATATTTATCTAACTTGTTGATTGGATTTCACACCGTGTACTAGTGGCTTCATCCGCTTATCCAAATGATAGAAGAGCTGGCAGCAGGGTGCCCAGCCCCAAATTAACACACACAAATTCTCTTCACTCTTTTTGCCCCTGATTTATCAGTCAAAGCGTAATTGTGTAAACAAAAGAGAAAGAGGGATGAACTTCTACACAAGTTGCGTCCTTCACCATGGGAGCCACTCTTGTGAATCCAGTTGACTTGTGACGTAATGTATTGTCTGTTTACTATTTGTTGACATAAGCATACACCTCTCTCTCAAAATGTTTTCAATACCTCTGTTTAATAAAGTAAAAAACTCTAGCACATGAGTGATCCATGCTTCCCTCTGCGAACGGCCTTTATTTTACTTTTATGTTGAGTCTCCGCCATATTCTTTGAGCACTTTCTTGAGAGCATAGTTATCATTCTTAGTGTAATGTGTTTGTCCCAAAGTACGGTTAATTGTGATATAACTTTGATACTTGTATCTTTGATATCTTTACTTCTAGTCTTGCCTTGAACTTTAGAGGTGCCCTGGCATTTATTTTTTGCCCCACATTTGATAACACTTTATCAGATCCTATTATGAATATTTCAATCTTGCAAATAGTTATGCTTCATGTTGTTATCTTCTCATGGTTTGCATAGCTATTAAGTGTCAGTATCTTGCATGTATCTTATCATGAGCATAATTAAGTATTTGATCACATAGTGAGTATATTTACATCATATGAAACAAATGTGTTCATAAATGTCTTTTATCGCACTCAGTTGTCACTGTATTGCTTGAGGACAAGAAATAAGCTAAGCTTGGGGGGAGTTGATACATCGAAAACGTATCTCCTTTTACGAACACTTTTCTTATTGGTTTCCTCTAAACTTGTGTGTTTTGCATACAACTAACACGGACTAACACTGTTTTCAGAAGAATTACTTTGGTGTCTCGTTTTTATGCAGAAAAAGCAACTTTCTGGAAAATACCCAGAAAAGAGCCCATTGATGTTTTCACCCCGGAAGACCCTGGGAGCCAGAAGGGCTCCAGGAGAGGGGCCAGAGGGTGTCCACACCCCCTGGCCGCACCAGCATAGGGTGTGGGTCCCGTAGGACCTCCCTCGGACTCCCCTTTCGACTACAAGTAGCCTCCAAGCCTAAAACCCAAGGGGGTTCGTCATATTCCACAGAAACACAACAAAGCGCCGCCGCCGTCCCGAACCTCGATTCGGGGATCAGAAGTTCCTGTTCTGGCACCGTGTCGGGACGCATATGTGGAGGAGATCATCTCCATCGTCATCAGTAACGCCTCTACGTCGACCATCCATGTTTCCCCCATCCATGTGTGAGTAATTCCTTGCTGTAGGCTGAAGGGGATGGTAGGGATTGGATGAGATCGTTCATGTAATGATGTCGTGATTGTTAGGGCATAGTGCCTAGTGTCCTCTATTAGTTCTATTGACTTTGTTGCAACTTGTGATGCTTAATGGTTGCCACTTTGGGCCGAAGTGCCATGATCTCAGATCCGAACATGTTATTGAATCACGATGATAATATTATTTCTTGATCATACCTGCAAGTTGTTTACACATATTGTTGTCCGGAAGCCGAGGCCCCGAAGTGATGGAAATTGGGACAACCGGAGGGGATGGCTGCGATGTGAGGATCACATGTGTTCACGAAGTGTTAATGCTTTACTCCGGTGTTTTGTTAAAAGGAACACCTTAATTACCAGTAGTTCCCTTGAGGCCCTGTTGAAAACGGGCTGGTAGGACAAAAGATGTTGTGCAAGTTCTCATTGCGAGCACGTACGACTATTTACAGAACACATGCCTATGGTTACTTAGTGCTTGGATGCTTTATTTTATTTATCTGCAATTCCCCTGACATGATCATTATTAGAACTTTCTTATCCATGCAACGCCCGTTCATCCATCCCTATGCCTATAGTATTTCATCCCGCTGTTTACTTCAAACACCACTTCTGCTGCTGTTTTCATTCCGCTGCTACTTTTATTTCACTACTGCTGTTTTCATTCCACTGCTACTTTTATTTCACTACTGCTGTTAATATAAGACTGTTACTACTGATAAACCACTGCGAACAAAAGTACTTTTAGGTGCAGGTGAATTGACAACTCACTTGTTAAGGCTCACAAATATTCTTTGGCTCCCCTTGTGTCGAATCAATAAATTTGAGTTTTACTTCCCTCGAAGACTGTTGCGATCCCCCATACTTGTGGGTCATCATCTACCAAATATAATAGGACAAGTCTCACCAGCAGAAGTGCCTAGTACTAAAAAATTCAGCTGGATACTTAGTTTTACCACATAATACCTCCACATCTCTAACAATGCCAATTGGAGAAATAGTTTCCCTATTAGCAAGTTGAATAATCACATCAATTCTTCAAGTTCATATGAACTAATTTCATGCATGATTTCTTTATAAAGCTCATAAGGAATAGCACTAAAACTAGCACCAACATCACACAAACTATAATAGAAATGATCACCTGTCCTAACAGATAGTACAGGAACACTAGGTTTCCTAGATTTACCATGATGAGAGACAATATTAGAAGCACCTTCACAAAATATGATGTGTCCCTCTTCTACATTTTCAGAAACAAGGTCCTTTACTATTGCTACTATAGGTTCTACAGTTATTTGTTCCTCGGGTTCTACAGGTTTCCTTGCACTTTTCTTAACCACACTAGCTAACATAGAATGTTCTTTTACCTTAGCAGGGAAAGGTATTTTCTCAATATGAGGTTCAGGCAAAATAGAATCAACATTATGAACTTCTATATCTCTAGCAAGAACACAATTAACAATATCTTTATAAGGTGCATGGTACTTGTCCCATTCCATTTTAGGAATATCAAAATAGGAAGCAAAAGCCTTATATAAGTTTCCAACCACTTGAGAATCAAGACCATAAACAATACTAACATTATGAAAATCACTGGATGACATAAAAGTTTTAATGCATTCATAGTCATAATTTATATCTGACTTTCTACCTTTGTCATTCTCCCATCCTTCAGTGTTTTCTTGAATTCGGTCAAGAAGATCCCATTTAGCTTCATCTTTCATACGTGTAAATGATCCAGAACAAGAAGCATCCAATAAATCCTTATCATGAAGAGAAAGCCTTGCATAGAAATTATTAATAACAATATTACTGGGGCGCTCATTAATGGAGCATTTGAGCATTAGTAACTTCAATCTCCCCCATGCTTGGGCAATACTCTCTCCGTCACGAGGCAAAAAATTATATATATAATTCCGATCTCTATGAATTTCACTGGGATGATAGAATTTAGAGTAAAAGAGAGGCACAATTTCCTCCCATCCAATAGTTTGGCTATTTTCAGAAGTTTGAACCATTCAGCGGCTCGGCCTGTCAATGATATAAAGAATAATTTCCTCTTCATTGTAATACCTGCACACTTGAACAACTCACATAATTCATGTAAAAAGAGCAAATGATCACCAGGATGGATAGTTCCATCACCTGAATAGGTGTTATTCCTAACATGTTTAACAATCTTTATAGGTATTTTATAAGGATCCAAATCATTAGGCGGTGGGTCACTTACTACCCTAGCAGTGGTAGCAGTGACCGCAAATAAGTACTCAAAAGGAGACCCAAACATAGTGTAATAAAGCAGTAGACAGTAATAAAAACAACACTTACAGCAGAAGCTTCGTTTATCAATTCCACTTCCCAATAGCGCTTCACTCCCCGGCAACGTCGCTAGAAAATAGTCTTGATGAACCACAAGTATAGAGGGTGTATCGTAGTACTTTCGATAAATAAGAGTGTCAAACCCAAAGAGGAGCAGAAGGTGTTGACAAGCAGTTTCAATGAAGGAATAACTGTAAATACTGAAAGATAGATTTCTAAGGGTTTTTGATATTGCAGATAAATAAAGTGCGAGTAAATAAAATGCAGTAGTAATAATTGCAGCAAGTGGCCCAATCCTTTCTTCAGCAAAGGACAAGCCGATAGTAGGTTTACTTATGATTAACAAACATTCTCAAGGACACACGGGAGGTTTCTTTCAAGTTCTTTTGTTCCATGCAGCTGCATAATGTTAGGTGTTTTGATAAGTGTTGTGTGGGTGAACCTATGCTAATGTACCGCCCCATCCAAGAATAATACATACGTGTGATTATACCCCTTGCAAGCATCTGTAACTACAAGAAAGTAATTAATAAGTAAATCTAACCACAACTTTAAACTCCGGTATGCTACTCTCCCTTGTGTAATGGTTTATTAACGGGGTTTAGGTTTCTGTCACTCCGGCAACCCCAAAATTAGTAGCCAAATACACGATGCGTCCTCCTAGGCCCATAAATGGTGAAGTATCATGTAGTCGGCATACACATGACACCACTAGGAGAATAACACCACAACTTAAATATCAGACATTAAATATTATTCAACATTACTTCACTACTAACAACTTGAGTTCTCCCATGTCCTCAAGAACAACACGAACTACTCACAAGACATTATATGGATCATAATCAGAGGTGATATAATGGATGATAACAATCTAGTCATAAATTGCAAACACCGATAAATCTCACAAGCATCAACTACTAACAAGTAATCCACACCGTGAGAGAGATCTAATGCAAAACAACGATAGAGGCCCCTAATTGTTACAGCGGGATGACGATGGATGATGAGCGTAATGGTGGTGGTGGTGATGATGATGATGATGCCGATCTTGATGATGCCCGGAGCAATGATGGTGACGATGTTGGTGATTTCCCCTCTCCGGAGAAGAATTTCCCTAGCAGATTTTTCCCTGCCAGAGAGCTTTTCTCTCTCGGGTGTTTTCCGCCCCAAGGTGGCAGCGGAATAATTCTTCGATGACGGTATGAGGCTTAGGGTTCCCTGGGGGCCAAGCACGCGAAAAATACCCCATGGTGTGGGCCCCTGGTGGCCCCCTCTAGCTCTCCTTCTGGCTGGGTCCCTCCTATGAACTTTTAGGACACCCCAGTGTCCCACTTTTTCTTCTGATCTTCTGAAATATGGTATCCTGCCGGTGCTTTTTCCATCAGATTCCTGGTCCCGGTGTTTATTGTCCAAAAATTATAAAACATGCAAAATAAGATAAAATAACATAAGGGATGCATCATAACATGAAATATATTGATGAATAACAGAAAATTATGATATAAAATAGTGATGCAAAATGGACGTATCAACGGTCATCTGTGTGTTCGGTAATCCTTAAAGGAACAACTGGTACAATTACTCTGTCCTCTTCTTCTCTTATAGCTTCAAAACCATAAAGAGCCATAGATTAAAATTCTAAGCCATCCGATGATGAATGAACTTCATTTTCTTGGGCTCTGTCCTGTTCTTCTCTTATAGCTTCCTCTCTACACCTTTTCTTCCCTATGCCTCCATTTATCTTATTTCTAAGAAATAAAATTAAGACATATGGAGAAAATAGAACAACATGCATAAAAAAGGGAATGCACACACATAAAAAGGTGTTGCTTCAACAAGGAGTGCATCTTCACACTCAATTGCTGCTGCATGGTTCCCTCCATCTTCAATCTCCATTGCGGATGCATTCTCCTCTGCATTCGCTGCTGTCCATCGATTCTCTTCTCCAAATGATGCATCCACTAGATTGGAACAAAGCCTAGCAATGTGCCCCAGAATTCTATATTTTTTTGCACGTCCTCTTTTTTGGTACACGACCCTACTCACCTGCTCTGTACCTGTTTTTTCTTGGTCTTCTTGGTGGTCTATTCAGTAAAGGAGAGTGGAGTCTGAATCCTAGATCTACTATGTTCCATTGGTCTTTTCCCACGAGTGCAAGCACATTGTAAGCATAAGAAACCTTAAATTTAGCACCAGAGAAATAGTCAGAACAATACTGATCAACTTCACCATATTCACCCCCAATCATAGTCATCACATGTAGAGCATGTATGCATGGCTTCCCACGATTCTGCAATTGCCTATTACTGCATTCCCTAGTGGCTAGGTTCACTGGATACCTCCATTCCCTATTTTTACTGTCAGTGTATGCTACCTCAGCCTCGTATGTCAACGATCGAATGCATTTCATCTTCAGTTCTCTTTCCTTGTGATGCAATGCCTTAATTAGTGATGGGAGTATAACATGGCCAACATATTGAGTTTCAGCAATTCTTTTCCGAAGATCCGTCTTTATCATGATCATATGCCTCATCTTGTCAAATTCTTGCCAAACCAAATAACCCTTCACTGACTTGAACTTTGCATGGAAGAATTCTGCAAGATTATTGGTCACATAGTCTACTTTGCATATGGTGTTGACTTTGCTTCTTGACCACACCTTTCCGTGATGTGCATCCATATACTCCTTCACCTCTGGATACTTCTGAGCATAAAACACTCTCAAATGGTGCTCATGCTTCATTTCGATGTATGTGTATGATGCTGGCCATAACTTCTCATAAAAAACTTTTCCTTTGAACTTCTTTTTAAAATTTTGCACTAGGTGTCGCATACATTCCCTATGCCCCACTTTAGGGAATACAATTTCCACTGCACTCTCTAGACCTTTGCAAGCATCTGTATGTATAGCTAAACCTGGGGGTGTGCCTATAATGTTGCGCAACTGCTGCACAAACCAGACCCAATTTTCCTTGTACTCTGCCTCCAAAACAACAAATGCAACTGGGAATAGCCAGTTGTGTCCATCATTCGCAGAAGCTGCTACTAGTTGTCTTCTCCATCTTTAAGTCAAATGGGTAGCATCTACAACCAAATAAGGCCTGCACCCCTCCAGAAACCCCTGCCAGCAAGCCTTGAAACATACAAAGGCCCTTCTGAAGAACTCCTTGTCAAATGACTTCATTTTATTTTGAATGGAAATGTATGCTTGTCAATTTCTACAACACTACATGGACTAGCCATCTCCACTTCATCTTTGAAGGTGTAAAGCAACTAAAAACTTTCATACCATTGACATTAATCTTGTCAAGAGTCATTTCTTTAGCATTGAAAATCCTCATGTAAGGAATTACAGTCTTATACTTCTCAAAAAGCTTCCCTTGGAATGTTGTTGGACCAAGACCAAGTTTTCCCCTCAGCCAATTCAATATTACATCTTCCACCCATCGAGTTTTTGCTAGTTTGGATTTTTTTCCTTCCCCTCTCCCACTCCAGGCGGACATGTGGTCTTGTGTGGGTTTTTCTTTATCTGAAACAAAATAAAAAGGGTAAAAACTAAGGGATAAGAAACATTACACAATGATCTGAAATAAAATAATCAATTAACTTGGAGTACCTGAATCAGTTTGCTATTTAGCATACGGGATGCGTGCAACCTCCACATACACCTATCATATGGACACTAAACTGGGAACCTTCTTGGCTCACTCTTGTTAACCTTATAGGTATTTTCAGTAAGAATGCAATATGTAGTTACTGCATTCCAACCGTCCACCATCGATTGGAATATGGTGCCTTCAGAAAGCTCAGGATTCTCCTTGTTCCACTCAATGGTTGGCACGTCGTCACCATCGTATGAATCCAAAATTAAGCTACCATTATTCTCCGCATCCTCTTCATCGTCTTTGTCATCAAACCTAGCTCGGTTCATGGGCTTCTCCGAATATTCATCATCCACTGCTTGCTTACTTGCTCTATATACTAGTTCAAGGTACATCATCTCGTCTTCACATCATTTCGAGGCACTTCCTCGTTAGGTTCTGCATCACTTCTACAACGACCATAGCAGGTACAAGAGAAGCAGCAGCACTACCGGCAGCAGATTCAGCAGCAGACAAGTTATGGCTCCACGGACCACTCGCTTTATTTGGTATCGACCTACAAGGAGTCCCAAGGTGCTGGCTATTAGCAGAGAGAGATGATTTCCGAACACCCTTCCCCTTGACTGGTTCTGCGCGTGGCTGAAGCACGTCGATATGAAGTTTACCAAAATGGCTGCCAGCATTCAGAGTAAAAAACTGATACGTCCATTTTGCATCACTATTTTATATTGTTATTTTCTGTTATCCATTGATATATTTCATGTTATGATGCATTACTTATGTTATTTTGCATGTTTCATAATTTTTGGAGAATAAACACCGGGACCAGAAATCTGATGGAAAAAGCACCGTCCAGATACTCTATTTCAGAAGATCAGAAGAAGAGGGGGGATACCGGAGAAGTCTTAGAAGTCCCGAGGAGGAAGCTAGCCAGAAGGGTAGCCAGAAGGGGCCACCAGGGGCTAGGGGTGGATATCGAGCTAGCTCGACTCAACTCGACTCGACTCGTAAATACTCATTAGTTAACGAGTTTGCTCGACTCGACTCATTAACTTAACGAGCAAAAAACCTTAGCTTGGCTCGACTCAATAAATACTCGAGTTGACTCGATAAGCTTGATAAGCTCATTAAGAAACTAAAAAAAATTCTTAATTAATTATGGAGAAACATTATAAAAAAGGCTATTTTATCGTTCATGCCTCGCACTCTAGATTTTGGATATTTTTGTCCTAAAGGCCTTGGATTTTATTTCGTGTTGACTAATATTTGAGTTAGCATATGAATGTAAAGACATTAACGAGCTTATCGAGTACTTGCAACTCGACTCGTTAAACTCGTTTTATTAACGAGCCGAAAAAGCCAACTCGGCTCGGCTCATTAGTATCCGAGTTCGAGCTGATTCGAGCCGAGTTTTCGAGTACTCGTTAAGCTCATGAGTTTCGAGTTTTATTTCCACCCCTACCAGGGGCCCACACCATGGGGTGGCACGCCCCCTGGCTGCACCGCCAGGTGGTGTGGCCACCCTGGCCCACCTCTGGTCCCCCTTTCACTTACTTGACCCCAGGGAACCGTAAGCCCTAGAATATCATCGAAGAAATATTCCACCGCTGCCTCTGGGCGGAAAACAACAGAGAGAGAAAAGCTCTCCGGCAGGGAGAAATTTGTCGGGGAAATTCCTCCCCGGAGAGGGGGTATGATCGCCATCGTCACTGTCATTGCTCCGGTCATCATCAAGATCGTCATCATGATCATCATCACCACCAGAACCATCACCATCATCATCCACCTTCATCCCGTTGTAACAATTAGGGGTTTTTACCATTGTGTTCCACTAGATCTCTCTCCCGGTGTGGATTACTTGTTAGTAGTTGATGCTTGCGAGATTTATCAGTGTTTACAATTTATGACCAGATTGTTATCATCCATTATATCACCTCTGAGTATGATCCATATGATTTCTCGTGATTAGTTCGTTTAGTCGTTGAGGACATGGGAGAAGTCATGATGTTAGTAGTGGAATTATGTTGAAGTAATATCTAGTGTTTGATATTTAATTTGTAGTGTTATTCTTCTAGCGGTGTGATGTGAACGTCGACTACATGATAATTCACCTTTATGGGCCTAGGAGTATGCATTGTGTATTTGGCTACTAATTGTGGGGTTGCCGGAGTGACAGAAACCTAAACCCTTTTTAGGAAACCGATGCACGAGGGAGTGTAGAATCCCAGAGTTTTAAGGTTTTGGTTAGATTTATCTTAATTACTTTCTTGTATTTGCCGATGGTTACGAGGGGTATAATCACAAGTATGTATTAGTCCTAGTTGGTTGTTGCATTAGCATAGGTTTACCCACACAACACTTACGAAACAATAAATATCAATCAACCGTATGAAGCAAAAACACTTGACGAAATTCCCATGTGTACTCGAGAATGTTTGGTAATCATAAGTAGAACAACCAGCTTGTCCTTTTCTCTCCATTGGATTGGGCCACTCGCTGCAATTATATGTACTATATTTTATTTACTCGCACTTTATTTATGTACTATAACAAAAACCACCAAAAACCCGTTTGCTAGATCTCCTCTAGGGATTATATGGGGATGAGGTACGGGAGGATTGGGAGAATAACTTCCGGGAACGGCATGAAATCCTCCACCTCCTTCCGTACCCGACTTAGCGGATTGTTCGGCGGAAGCATTTTTAAGTGGATCACCATCTACCCCATTCTTGGCACCCTCCGAATTAACTTCCGGAAGAGAAGATTCGACTACCTCCGGTCCTTTGGCTTAGAGGAGTTGTGCCATGAGTTGACGCAACTCATCAAATTTGGTGTCTATGGATGAGGTCAATGAATTTCTCAAGGCATTGAGATCATCCATGGTCACCTTGCCAACGGACGGTTCGGTATCCAAATCATCTCTTATACTAAAACTCTTAGGCGGTTAAGCCCGATACAAGAGCCAAGGCTCTGATACCAATTGAAAGTAAAGTATGGGCACCTAGAGGGGGGGTGAATAGGTGCTACGACCAATTTTAATTTTTCTTTCGGTTTAGGCTTGACACAAAGGTAAATTCTCTAAATAGTGCAACTAGGGTGAATTTACCTATATGACAAGGATAGCAATAAATGCAACTAGTACAATAATTAATGCAACAAGTATAACAATTAATGCACCAAGTACAACAAGTAAGGATAAGGGAACGAGGTAACCGATGGGGGACGCGGAGACACGATGTATTCCCGAGTTCCTCCTTGTTAAGGGAGGACGTCTTGTTGGAGGGGTGTGAGCTCGCCACGAAGGCCTACTCAACGCCACTAAGGCCTCACCCTATTCTCCGATGAACTTCCGCCACAAAGGCTAGTTCACCTTACACTATTGAACCCCTTTGAGGCGGGGATCGAGTCCTTTACAAACAAGTTTGGGGAACACACCCACAACTTAATTGGGGGCTCCCAAAACTCACAAATCACCAAGAGTAGCAAGAAGCCTAGGTTCTCCACAAGAGGAAACCCTAGGCAAAGATCCCTCAAGCAAAAGAGAGGGGAAATGAAATCCTGTTGGTGAAGACGTAGATCGGGGCCTTCTCCTTCAATCCTCCAAAGATCAAGGCTTTTGGGTGGTTGGATTGGGAGATCTAGCAAGGTGAGGGAGCTCCAACAATGGTGACTTTAATTCTAGACGAGCTAGCTGGAGGTAGGTGGAGGGGAGGGGGTATTTATACCCCTCATAAAGTCTAAGAGCCGTTGGAGCAGATCTGGCATTTTCACACCGAAGACTCCGGAGTAAAGGCCGGAGACTCCGGACAGTCTCTGGTGTCCCTCCGGACTGGATGTAGCAGGCGACTCCAGCTGGGCAGCACATGGTCTTCTTCAGAAAAACTTCATTCCGGAGACTCCGGTCAGGGGGGCCGGAGACTCCGGTCTTGTCGCTGCGGGTTGGCACAGAGGAAGTCTGGGGTCGAGCGGACTGATTAGATATCAGTCACACCGGAGACTCCGGTAAGTCTCCGGTGCAAGTACAACACGCGACACCAGCCTTTCCTTAGCAGTTTCTTGAGAGGAAGTTTCCACACCGGAGACTCCGGAGAGTCTCCGGAAACATTCCGGTGTGGATGCAGTGCGCGACACCAACTGGCCCAGAGAAAATGCGAAGGCGAAATCTCCACACCGGAGACTCCGGCCTGGAGAAAATTCCAGCAACCAGAAATCTTGATGACTTGCTCCTTTTTGCAACATCACACTACCATATCAAATAAGTTGATTTAGCCCTGAAATACATCAACACCTTTAACAGTACATGTGTTGTTAACAAACACCAAAATAAGATGATTTAAGCGCGTTTTCACTTTCAACAATCTATGTGTAGCTTCGACACGTAAAAATTGTAGCACTTTATCCATATTACACATTAAAAAAACGCAAAAAATAGAACAACTGATACTGCGATCGTGGTCGGACGTCGTGAAGAACGATCAATTTTCAACCCTGAAATAGGTCCCAACTTACTAATTAGAGATGGGACTACAAAAATGTGACACGGAAAAGCACATGCATTTAATATGCTGAGAAGGATTTGGCACAGAGGCCACACGAGTTCAGACTAACCACAGTGGGGGTATCATAGGTAGTATCATGCATGCCATGTTGGCAAAAAGCTGAGGTGGCAGTGCGGTTAATGAGGAGAGAGGTGATGGTGGTATCATAGGTAGATACCGTAACATAACGTATTACGAGACAAGATGAGTCTATATATCACAATAAATGCAGCACTATATGATACCACAAACATGTTACTACCCATTGTGGGAGTGGTAACATACACTAGTATCATGTGCATGATACTAGTGTATGATACTCCCCATTGTGACTAGTCTGAGAATAGCAGCGGCGATGTGGTATTCGGTCAATTTTGTGTGTGAGGAGACAACAACAGTATGGTGGGGACAAGAGAGAGTAGCGACAACGACACACACTCGTGGCCGCAAAAATAAGTAATCGACAGGCGCGTCATAAAAGCTTGTGCGAGCGTATGATACGGTATCTACCCATGTTAATCTAATCCGCTCTCTCTTCATTAATTAGATTATACATAAGCATTTTTGTGGGACCGGGATGCATGACACTAGCTAAGATATCACCTCTATGGCTAGTATGATACAATATCTATCTATGTTAATCTAATGTCCTCTGTCTTCATTAATTAGATTACACATAATCATTTTTGTGGGACCAGGATGCATGACACTAGTTAAGATATCACCTCTTTGGCTAGTCTGACGGTAGGCTACAATCGATTACGTAAAGTGTTTTCCATAGGAAAACCATGGAACTCCACTTCTTTTTCCTGTTTTTAACACTTCGGAAAAATATCTGTTGTTGCACTTGCGCACATTTTTTTTCGAGGGGAGCGGACGGTTCTTTTGAGCAGGAACTAAACTGTCAAAAATCAGAGCATGATTCTCCGAGGGGAACATCGCACAGACACCGTTTAAGTGGCAAAAGTTTTTTTTAACATCCAGCAAATTTGCTGGCTTTCTATTGATAAGCAGAGGGAAAACTGTATAGGTGGCTACCGACAACGTAAAACACGTGTCGTAGTAGCTGGAAAAGAGAAGCGAAAACACGGAGAAAATAAACAAAAAGGCTAAGTCTAAGGGGCTCAAGAGGGCTCGAACATGAGCCTGCGAAGAGCCTTTGCACCAGCGAAAGACCACTCACATGCCTCGTCGTGGATCGCCGCCATGATCGCTGGAGGCAAGGAACGCGTGTTTCTGAAGACCCTCGCATTGCACTCCCGCCAAATCCCATTGGAGACCAGGAGGAAGACAGTTTGAGCACTGCCCTTGAGAGTGGAGCCGGCATGCGCACTGATGAAAGAGCAGACCTCCAGCATTGATGCGCCCTCCGCCCACACCGACGCGTGGGGCGCTGCAGTTGGGCCATTGCGAGGCCATGGTCCAAAGAACTCGCGAAAACGGACAGTCAAAGAATAGGTGCCAAGCGGATTCCAGCTAACGACAACAAAGCTGGCAGAAATAGCAGTTAGGACAACCCCTTCTCACAAGACGATCGGCGCACCAAAGTCTCTCATTGAGCAGGAGCCATGTGGTGATCTTCACCCTAGCCGGCGCCCAGGCATTCCAGATGATCTCCGCGCCGGGGAACGCTCCTTGCCTTGGAAGTGCATCCGATAAGCTGACGACGCCGAGTAGAAGCCGTTCGCGGAGAGCAGCCAAGAGATTGTGTCCGACGTGCCCTCGGCCAGCACCGTGCCGTGAACCAACTGCCACAACCGGAGGAAGTCAGGCAGCAGATCATGCGGCAGCGGCCTCCTCAGATCAGACACCCAGTTGTTACCCGCCAGCTAAGTGGCAAAAGTTATAGCGTCGCGCAAGTATCACTATTTGCTGATCGATAAGTGTGGTCGATACAAATATTGTACGTGTTCCCGGGGGAAGGTTATTCAAAAATGGAAAATGCTATTCTTCAACTATAGTTACAGCCGATTGGAGCGCTCATTGTTACATTCTATAGATCATCTAGGCTAGATTAATCACAGTAGATCATCTACACTTGCTATTAACAATCAGATCGAGAGGAGACCGAGAGGGAGAGAGGGAGACAGAGAGAGAGGGGGAAGATACCACCTTCTGAACCTTTGGACGACGATGGCACGTCGGTGGTGGACATGGTGTCGTCGGTGATGTGAGTGGCGGCGGTTGTGAGGCTTCCCGTACCTTAGCGTTAACCCTAGATCGGTTTTGGTATATCGGTGGGGTTTGTGGCAGCGATCAACCTCGTGAGTTTTGCCCCGTCCCCCACCACTGTTAATATAGCGCTGGCACAGGGGCCCACCAACCATAACGGGTTGGGCGCCCCCGATCAGGGCGCAGTTCACCAGGGAGGGTCCAGCAGGCCGTTGGGCCTGCGGGAGATCAATCTAACATTCTCCCCCTTAATCTCATCTTTTACTTTATAACTCTATACCTTTTACTTTTACTTGTTTCATCACATATTGATACATAGAGCATGTTTCATCCTCACAGCTCAATTGCCGCTAGAATCAGACAGCTACAATATACCTTTCTGTTTTGAACCAAAAACTATTACTTTTCGGGCCTCTCTCAATCCAGGAATCATAGGCTTTCCATTAAACCCATACCGGCTATGTGATCTTTGAACACACTGGGTGGTAAGCCTTTCGTTAGCGGATCCGCAAGCATATCCTTTGTCTTTATATGCTCGAGACTTATAGTTTGATCCTGGATTTTATCCTTCACAACATAATACTTTATTTCTATTGGCTTTGTAGCATTACTCGACTTGTTGCTGTGAGCATAGAATACTGCGGGCTGGTTGTCACAGTACATCTTTAGTGGTTTGCTAATGCAATCTACCACTTTCAAGTCGGGTATAAATTTCTTTAACCATATCGTCTGCCCCGTGGCCTCATAACATGCTATAAATTCTGCATACATCGTGGATGATGCAACTATTGACTCTTTGGAGCTTCTCCACGAAATAGCTCCTCCTGCGAGAGTAAACACGTATCCTGACGTGGATTTTCTATTATCTTTGTCTCCCGCAAAATCAGCATCTGAATACCCTCTTATCTCTAGGGAATCAGAACTTCTGTATGTTAGCATGAGGTCCTTGGTGCCTTGCGCATAACACAATGCTTTCTTTACCATTTTCCAGTGCTCTGTGCCTGGATTATCTTGATATCTACCGAGTACCCCGGTGATAAAAGCTAAGTCAGGGCGGGTGCACACTTGTGCATACTGTAAGCTTTCAATAGCCCAAGCATATGGTACTGATTTCATTTGATCGATCTCATATTGGTTCTTGGGACATTGGAATTTCCCAAAACTATCGCTCTTGACTATAGGAGCAGGTGTGGCAGAACTCGCATGCATATTATACCTTTTGAGAAGTTTCTCACAATATGCCTTCTGCGATAGTCCTAAGACTCCATTCATATCAAAGTTTGAGGATAAGAACTTCTTTGTTTCTCGTAGAAGACTGACATCACTGCTATCAAGCAAGATATCATCCACATACAAGATCAGGAAAATGTATTTCCCACTTTTGAACTTTGCATAAATGCAATTATCCTCAATATTTTCTTTAAATCCAAAACTCTTTATTGTATCATTAAATTTTAGATACCACTGTCTAGAAGCTTGCTTTAATCCATAGATAGATTTCTTTAGACGACATCCCATATCTTCCTTGCCTTCCATGATAAACCCCTTGGGTTGTTTCATATAGACCTTTTCTTTTAGATCTCCATTCAAAAACGCCGTCTTACATCCATTTTATGTAGCTCTAAATCAAAATGTGCAACTAGTGCCATTATGATTCTGAAGGAATCCTTACATGAGACTGGAGAAAACGTCTCATTGTAATCTACCCCTTCTCTTTGTGTAAAGCCTTTTGCCACAAGACGTGCTTTATACTTTTCTACATTCCCATTAGAGTCATACTTTATTTTGTAGACCCATTTATAGCCTACTGTTTTGGCTCCTTTAGGAATATCCTCTAAGTCCCAAACATCGTTGGAACTCATCGATTTCATTTCGTGTTCCATTGCCTCCACCCATTTAGATGCGTGACGGCTTCTCATGGCTTCTTCATATGAGGTGGGATCACCTTCCTTATGAGCAGTTTCTGTGTTATAAACTTTATAATCACTAAAAATAGCTGACTTTTTACGTCTTGTAGACCTTCTAAGGCCTTCATTCTCTTGTTCATGTCGTGCCTCAACTTCTGGCAGATCCTCTTGAGAAGACTGATGCTCCTCCTTTTCATGCTCAACTTCGGGTTCAGTCGGCTCCTGACGGGCAGGTTCCGAATCTTCACCTCTAGTTGTCATGGTTGGATTTACAACAGGTGCTTGCACTGCAACCTCAGGGGTTGACGATGCAGGTACAACAGGTAGCGAGAAAAACGGCTCTTGAGTCATCGGATTAGGCGCACACACCCTCTTCTCATCAAGATCAATTTTCCGAGCTTTCATGCCCCCCCTCATCATTTCGTCCTCTAAGAAGACCGCATGTCTCGTTTCTACAAACTTTGTGTATCTGTCTGGACAGTAGAAACGATAACCTTTTGATCTATCAGGATAGCCAATGAAATGGCAACTCACTATTTTTGTATCTAACTTTGCAACGTTTGGATTAAACACTTTTGCCTCAGCTGGGCTCCCCCACACCCTGAGGTGTTATAGGGATGGAACTTTTCCTGTCCACAGCTCGTACGGTGTTTTGGGCACCGACTTGCTTGGTACTCTGTTGAGAATGTGAATGGCGGTTTTAAGTGCCTCCATCCATAATCCCAATGGCAAAGTGGAATAACTCATCATACTGCGTACCATATCCATAAGAGTACGGTTACGCCTTTCAGCTACTCCATTTTGCCGAGGTTCGCCCGGCATTGAATACTGGGCTACTATGTCATTCTCCTGTAAGAACCTTGCAAAAGGTCCAGAGACTTGGCCATATGGAGTGTGTCTGCCGTAGTACTCCCCCCCCCCCCCCCCCGGTCAGATCTCACCATCTTTATTCTTTTATCATGTTGATTTTCAACTTCAGCCTTAAATATCTTAAATTTATCAAACGCTTCAGATATTTCTTTAATTGGATATATGTATCCATATCGGGAGTAATCATCTGTGAACGTTATAAACGAGTCATAACCATCCACACTTTTCACAGGAAATGGTCCACAAATATCGGTGTGAATAATTTCCAGTGTTGCTGTACTTCGGTTTGCACCCTTTTTAATTTGCTTTACATAATTTCCTTCAATGCAATCTATGCATTGCTCTGTTTCTGAGAACTCTAGCGGAGGAAGAATATCATTTTTTATTAGTCTTTCTATTCTCCCCCTCGAAATACGGCCCAAGCAACAGTGCCATAATTTCGATGAGTCATGAGTTCTCTTTCTTATTTTTTGTTCGTTATTCGACCCAGAAACATGCTCATTCACTTTACACACAGAATAAACTTTTTCACGCAAAGATAATAAATAAATCTCATTGTGGAGGTAAGCAACCCCTACATGAATATTATTACACCATAAGGCACATTTCCCATGTCCAAATTAACACTCATAATTGTCTTTGTCTAAACGTGATACACTGATAAGGTTCCTGTGTAGTGAAGGAACAAACAAAACATCTCTAAGCAGAATAGTGAAACCATCAGCTAGCTCCAAGGAGATGTTGCCAACAGCTTCTACTTCTGCTTGAACTCCATTAGCAACCTGAATGCATCTTTCGCTTCTTAGCGTGGTCCGGGTCGAACTGAATCCCTGTAAAGAATTTGCAACATGAACAGTTGCACCTGACTCAATCCACCATGTAGATTTGGAAAACTGTGTATACAGGGATTCATTTACAAAGGAAACACCATTGTTACCTTTCTTTGCCATTATGTACTTTAGATAGTCTGCGCAATTTTGCTTGTAATGGCCAGTCTTTTTGCAGTAGAGACAAGTGTCTTTGTCCACTGGAAACGACCTCTGTGGATACTGATGCTGATGCTGATGGGGACCTTTCCCATGTGGTTTTGAGGGAGAACCAGTATGACTTTGACTGTAGTTTCTTTTATTATTACCCCTCCCATAGTTCACAGAACCACCATGTGAGGCTTTAAGTCTGTCCTCCTCTTGAACACACATAGCAATAGTCTTTTCAACATCCCATTTTTCAGGGGCCATGTTGTAGTTTATCACAAAGTTGTCAAACTGACTTGGCAGTGAAGCCATCACTACTAGAGATTTGCTTATAGCAGCATATCCTACCACATGCGAACACGAAAGTCGACGCGCCTGGGCTAATTAGCGCAGGCGAACAGGTAAACGGTGCGCCTGGGGTAAGCCTCTTACCCCAGGCGAACAAATTACGCAAGCGGCTGGGGTAAGTTTGGCAGGGTACCCATCACCACCCCCTGTCACTCTTCCTTTACCCCAGGCGAATAGCATACTTGGTCGCCTCCGGTATAACACATACCCCAGGCGAAAAACGTACCTCTGCGCCTGGGCTAAGCCATCGCTGTTGCTGCAAAAAGTGAGAAAACCTTTAGGACCGGTTTTTGTTACAAACCGGTCCTAAAGGCCTTGCGACCATTTGCTGCAGGGAGGGGGGCCCAGGGGACAGATCCTTTAGAACCGGTTTGTAACAAAAACCGGTCCTAAAGGCCTTGCGACCATTTGCTGCAGGGAGGGGGGCCCAGGGGATAGATCCTTTAGAACCGGTTTGTAACAAAAACCGGTCCTAAAGGTTTTGCGACCATTTGCTGCAGGGAGTGGGGCCCAGGGGCAGATCCTTTAGAACCGGTTTGTAGCACAAACCGGTCCTAAAGGCCTCCTTTAGAACCGGTTTGTATGACAAACCGGTTCCAATGTCCTTAGCTCAATGCTTTTTATTCTAAGTGGTCACCAGATCACCCGCACCCGCACCCACACGCCGCCGTCGTCTCCCACGCCAGTGTCGAGGAGGAGCAGAGCAGGTCGCCGCCGCCCACTCCGTCGTCGTCGTCGTTGCGGATCCAGGTCAGCCCCCTCCCTCCCATCCCCCTCCATCCCGGCCCACTCCCTCCCGTCGTCGTTGTGGATCCAGAGGATGCATATGCGCCTGCTCCTGGTGGCCGCGGTGCTCCTAGATTAGATGAATCTGAAATGGATTTAGTGAACCGGTTTTGTTGCCCATATGCAACAGATCAACAGAACGTATACAATATCTCATTGCATCACATCCTATGCATACACACTGGACTTCACTAATGATCAATTGGAGTTTATCCGTCAGCAATGTGTCAATGAGAATTACAAGACCATGAGTTTGCTGCTATCTTCAAAGAAATATCTTCAAATATGTGAACTGGATATTATCTTAATCACATTTCTACCTCCCTGATGGTGAATGAATTAAGATGGATAATAATCAGTGATAAAAGTTTCCGTAGAAACTTGTTCCATTGGTGACCAATGGTCTCAAGGGGGAAGGAATGTCAGGGAATGTAATAGGGGGGTTATTAGTGGTTTAGTAGCAGTGAGGGTATTATCGGTATTTCATCTAAGATTTTGTTTCCCATGTGGCTTCACAATGCTGGCAAAGCATCGGTTTCGTCACATGATTCTGCATTTCAGGAATCCACCTACAAGTGTTGCTTTGTTTTTGGATATTCCAATAAAGTAGATAGCCTTTCTGCATTTGTTTTGTGATAGGTAGGTGCTGCCATTTGTCTTTGTTTTGTGATAGTTAAGCTCCTCTAACCTCTATGTCTACTTTCTTAATTTAATAGAACATGGCTTGCAAAGTATGTCGGTCCCAATGTGCCGAAGGACGATTCACCGGGTCTTCTTTCATGCTTCAGCTCCACGACGGTGACCTTGATTCTTTGGTAATTAACAAACGATTCTTTTTATGTTAACTTGCGACTTGTGTTCTTTCGGTTTACTATCCATCTTAGATTGGTATGTTTCTTAACAAAAGATTCTTTTATATTTCTTTTTTAGATTGTACCATGCAATATTCGAGAAGAGTTCAACGAGTTAGTAGGCAATACCGTGGATTTCGATGTTCACGGGACCATTTACATTCTTCGAGTGAAGAAAGAAAGAAAGAAGACCTACTTCTACGGGGAACAATTGCAGGTTATCATCGCCACCTATAATTTAAGCGGATGTGATTACATTCACTTCTCTATGGCATGACCGCAACCTCGTATCAAAATTATGTATATGGGCGGGATTGCGAGCGAGGATGGCGGTAGTGAGGATGATACGGACACTGAGGATGATATGGACACTGAGGATGATATGGACGAGGAGGACCCATGGAAACATGTGGTAGTTGCTCAAAGAGCCAATCTTAGCGAGCTTGAGAAGGACCGTGTCCTTCAGAAACTCGCCCATGTAGATAGCTACACCGGGTTCCCTTTCGTGCATCGCATCACCAACACGAATGTCTCCAATGGACATGTCATGCTATGTTTCTTAACACTTTCTTATTCCTATAGGTGCTTATGTTATAATGTGGCCGGTATGTGACATTGTGCTTTTATTCTTTCTTTGAATTGTGTGTTCTAGAAAATACCTATGGCAGTAGCGGACAGTGCTGGCATGGAGAAGTTACCATTGGAGTACGCCGTGGAGAATCAGGACATGTCACCGCAGTTCCGATCACCAGGGATAATGATGATGGTCGCGTCATCCTTAACTCTCAAGCATGGAGGCAGTTCCATTCCGCAAGAGTTGGTATGGAGGCTGGCCGAGCTATTCTGATCACAATGAGGAATAGTGACATCCCCAACTTGGACAAGATCATGGTCATCAACTACATCAGCCCGTGCTAGATAGATGACGAGTTTGTTCAAGTTAGAACAAATAATCATTTCCATCGGACTAACTACTGGATTTATTAGTATTATGGTTGTTTTCGAGACTATGTAATTTTGTTGAACTATGTGGTGATGATCGAGACTATGTGTTGATGATCGAGAATATTTCTATTATGAAACTTAATTGTGTCATTTTGCTGTTATTCTGTCATTTTGATACTTATTTCTGTCAATTTCCTGTATTTCTGTTATTTTGGTTTCTTTTATATTTTGACACAACAAAACCATACCCCAGGCGAATAGAGTATAGTACCCCAGGCGCATCTGTACCCTAGGCGCACAGTGCTTGTTCGCCGCAGGTAAAAGGCTTACCCCAGGCGCACAAGGCCTATTCGCCTGGGGTATGCCAAGTTACCACAGGCGCATTTCGTAATTCGCCTGGGGTAAGCCATTACCGCTGGCGATATGGTCCGAGGCGAACCGGAATGCGCCTGTGGTAGGCATTTTTGGTTCGCCTGGGGTAAGCTTTCCTCTAGTAGTGCATGATCAGATGGACAAGAAGTGTTGGCTTGAGCTCGAGATCAGCATCCATGGGCTTAAGTTTTGCAGCCATGTTGCTCATCCTCATTATGTGCTCCCGGATGCCATGTGCACCTTTATTGTACTTTTCTGTTACCAACTGTTTGATCAACTGGGTGGCATTAACCTTTGAAGAGCCAGCGAACTGGCTCTTTATCTTTTCTAAGTACTCTATAACGGAAGCACACTCTGCAATTGAGCCCACGATTACGCTCTCAATTGTATTCTTTATAAATGCCATGCACTTTTTATTGGCTGTTAGCCACTTTCTGTTTTCAATAGAATATGCCAACTCCAAAGGAGCATGGTCTCTTTTCTCTTTTTCCCATGTAGCATCATCATCAGTTGCCTCTTTAACGGACTCTTTTTGCATGACAGGCTGTGGAGTGTCCACAACCCAGTCAACCTCTGCACAGATGAAAGCAAATTCCACCTTCTTCCTCCACTCACTATAGTTGTCGCCTCTCAGGGTCGGGATGTCCTTGATGCATGTCATCAAGTAGACCCCTCCTGAAAACCACAATGAAGTGAGAAAAACAACAACAATTGCATGTAATAATCCAACGTTGGCTAAAATTATAACACACAACTGTTTATGCAATTATGACTATATCACCGTTGGGCAGAAAATAGCAATAAAAGCATATATGAGACTATAACAATTAATCATGATAATGCTATTAACAACGTTGGTTATTTAATAACATAAATCATAACTATCACTTTAACATGCTCTTAAAAATAATTCTCACTTTGATCCTATTTTCTTTATTTAAGAGCACTTGTATTCAGTTTCAACGGAAAACATGAATAATAAATTCATACACTTTTTACTTTATACGTATATTTCATTTACTTTTATATTCCCTAAACAATAATTTCGTTGGAAAAAACTGAATAGGAAATATTACTATATCAATTTGCCCAAAAAAATGGACCAATTACTATTTAAATTCTGCTTCTGTAATAACCAAAACAGAGAACAAAAAAAAATATAGGCAGAAAAACTGCCCAGCTGTTTCTCTGGCCCGGCCCATGGCCTGGCTTCCTCTGTCCGCGAGCGCGCGCGTGCGGCACTTCCCTAACTGGCGCTCAACGCTCACACCCAGCAGGGAAAAGGGCTAGCGGCGCACGGCCTGCTAAGGGGACGCGGTGCTGGGCGTCGCCCACCCTCGCCCGCGCTCAAAGTTTCGCAGCATGGGCCAAAAGCCCATCGGCCTATCTGGCGCCCAGCTTGCCCGCTAGGGTTTCGATCTCATCCGTCCATTTTGATCGGACGGCCGAGCGTCCCTTTTGGTGGAACAAAACTGGGCTGCAGGAGACCCTCAACGGAAACCTAGCTCATTCTTCCCCCGAGCGCCCCCTTCTCTGTCCTAGCGCCTCGCGCCCATGGCAAAAAATAACAGCGCCGACCGCCACGCCCCGCGCTCGCCGTGTGCGCAACGCCGCGCCCGGCCACTGTCCTTTCCCCTCTCCCTCCTCCTCTCCACGTCCTCTTCTGACTTGGTGAGAGAGAGAGTGAGAGCGCATTCGGGCTTCAACCCCGCGTCCGACGGTGACCCGTGGCGCCGTTGCCTCCCTGTTCGCCGGCGGTGCATTCCCTAGCGGTGAGCGCACCTCCGTCGAACGGAGAGGTAGCCGGTCCCTTTCCTCCCCGGCGGTTCTTCGGCCCGGGCGCCTCTGCTGGCCGATGCGCCCCCGAAATCGAGAGGAACGGCGCGGCCGGGGTAGCGGCGCACTGTTGTCGGTGAGCAGTTCTTTTCCCTTCCCCTTCTCTCTGTCAGGGTTAGGGTTTCTATTTGGGGATTCTCTTTTGCAATATCTCTCTACCGGATGCAATCTAGAACCTAGATGTGCTCTGATACCAATGTTACATTCTATTGATCATCTAGGCTAGATTAATCACAGTAGATCATCTACACTTGGCTATTAACAATCAGATCGAGAGGAGACCGAGAGGGAGAGAGGGAGACAGAGAGAGGGGGAAGAGACCACCTTCTGAACCTTTGGACGACGATGGCACGTCGGTGGTGGACATGGTGTCGTCGGTGATGAGAGTGCCGGCGATGGTGAGGCTTCCCGTACCTTAGCGCTAACCCTAGATCGGTTTTGGTATATCGGTGGGGTTTGTGACAGCGATCAACCTCGTGAGTTGTGCCCCGGCCCCCACCACTAATAATATAGCGCTGGCACAGGGGCCCACCAACCATAACGGGTTGGGCGCCCCCGATCAGGGCGCATTTGACCAGGGAGGGTCCAGCAGGCCGTTGGGCCTGCGGGAGATCAATCTAACACTCGTGTAGCGCGATGGCCTCACCATATTCGTTGCTAGGGCCCAGAAGACTACGGGCCGCTGCGGTCAAGGCGGAAAACCACAAGTCGCTGCTGCCCAAAACCACCGCATGCGGTCGCCGCCTCTGCCGCGGATACCACTGGTGGCCGCCGCAGAGACCACACCACGGTTGTCACCTCCGTCGCGGACACCAACGGATTTGGTCGGCGCGTAGACCGCGCCAGCTACCATCTCCCCAGAGCCATTGCCCCGTCCCTTGCATCAATGGCCACAAACCCCTGATTTAGCTCCTCATAAGTCACTGGACCAAGTGAAGAACATGCTCACGAGTGATGTTTCGTCGGGGTTCACCCCATATGACCTCCATAGGGCCCGGTGGGCTTATTTTTGGTTGAAAAATCGACTCTGCGTAGGGTGGCGTCTCTCCGACCTCCACTGTTAGTGATTCAAGTTCGGTGACAATTTTAGATATGCATATGTTGCATACGATGTTTCACCATGTTACACGAAAATATACGATTTTCTGCACGAGTTTGTTAAAAATATGATTTACTGCATACTTTTTGGTTTTTGCTACATGGCTGTGTTTAAATTATAATATATTTTGCTAGACCTCACAAGTTTTCTATAGATTTAATACTTATTTCTACACATGCAACATGCACACAAAAAATATCTTCGTCGAGATTTTTTTGCTACACAGATCGGATGGAAATATTTTTTGAAATAGTTTGGCTATATGCGATTTTACAAATGCGTTAAAAATATATTTTGCGTGAACCCTTTCTGCTGCACAGATCCGACGTGTGGGAGTGTTTCACTTAACTTAGAGGACGGACCAGGAGGCAGCGGTAGAGAATGTTCCCTACACACATCAGACGGCTAGCACTTGCCTACAAAATTATAGGATATAACCTTCATCCAATTGATCTTCACACCTATGCATAAAATAAGAAGCTACTTATTTTACAACAATCAAGGAAGAAGGTACATAACCAACATTGCTTCTAGTACCTTCTATCATTGGCGCGTGTCCACGATCCGCCAATTCAAACGTTTACACAAACAGGACACACGAAGCAGTTGATGTCTTCTTAAATATCTTCCGTTCAGCCATCATAGACAATTCCACCCATCCAACTTCTCATCATAGGGACTACTTTAGAGTGTCTAGCAATATCTGATGTATTTCCTAATATCTCCAATTCCAAGCATCATCATAACATTGTGAGAATCCAACTCACTGTATCTATGACTTTCACCATTTTTTATTTGGAGTTCAGTTCATATATGCAAACTTGTCCTTCAAGAGGTGTATGTACGGTGAGAGCTAGAGTGAGTAAAGAGTGTTGTGAGCATAATACATGCATGTAAAGCATATATATTGAGATTGTGTGGGAGTCTGGACCGTGCTTTAAATATGGAAGGATTGTGCCTACATTGGATATCCAACCACCTCACTTAAAAGAAGGAAACCAAATCTCACAATGGATTTGCTTTACTTATATGACAATGAAACAATAGGGTCTCATTGGTTTGCCCCATTCCTAAAACACATTGGTACAAAGATACATAGGATTAGAATGTTGTTCCCATTTGCATCATGTAGTTTAGCCCACAATGCAATCCTAGATTTTCATACAACACATTTAAGATTAGAAAAGGGGCAAATGTTAAATACAAATAATTAGAAAATTACAACAACATCAACTTCATGAAAATTTAGCACGGGCACCCACGCCCATGCTACGTTATATTATATTACTACGTAGGATTCTGTAGATCTTAGGTGTGGGATTATGGGAATCATTGATGGTTTTACCACAATGCATTGGCTAATGCCTAGGGTTCTAAGCAACCTTTTACGCCCATGCTACGTTATATTATATTACTACGTAGGATTCTGTAGATCTTAGTTGTGGGATTATGGGAATCATTGATGGTTTTACCACAATGCATTGGCTAATGCCTAGGGTTCTAAGCAACCTTTTTTCCCATAAAGCATAGTAAAATCATATTCAATCGGATGAATCGACCTCTTTTACTAACGAATACTTTTGTTCTACTGCAAGAAAAAAGCCATCCGAGACCAATGATGCGTAGACAATTGCCATCACTTTGGAGCAAATTCCACGGAGACACTCCAGATTGCGCTCGCAAAAAATGAAGTTTTAGAAGGCAGGGGTAGCATCTCTTCGACCACCCGATCTTTGTGACCAACATGAATTGAGTGAGGATAACCCAGTTTCTCATTTTGAAAAATATCTTGCAACCTAGGTTAATCAACTTCGTTCATGGCTCGTGATTGTTCAATAGCGTTTTGAGCAAGTTCACCAGTTGTGCATGGCATTCTGCATCGAGCTCAAGCAATATGTGTTTTCTTAATAAAGTCATCCAATGTGAATCATATATATTATGTTACAAAATCCAAACTACCTTCTCGAACTGGCAAAGAAAATTACATTACATCTACCGCATGATTAGGAACGCCCATCGAGGCCATTGCAATTTTAGGTTGGCATGCAAAGACATTGAACTTACCACGCACTACATTGGAGCCCATGGTTGCAGCCCAATGATTTTAGACAGCTCTCACTCTGATTACGTGTCGAGATGATTGTATAATTCTTATATTTCCCTTTTCTAATTCAACTCCATTTGTGTTGTTTTTGTGTGAAATGATGATAGGCACATGCTACAAGGCTTGTGAAGGAGTTATGCCCTAGAGGAAATAATGAAGTTATTTTATCGTTATTATCATAACTCATATATGTTCATAATATGTTTTATGTCATGCTATAACTCTATTAAGCGGAAACATTAATACATGTGTGAAATGAAACTAAAACAGATCCCTGGTAAGCCTCTATTTAACTAGTGCATTGGGCAACAAATGATCAAGTTTTCCTAATCATGGGAAATTACTTCATTTAAAGTGGAGTCAGGCTATTAGATGAATAACATGATGGACAAACAAACAAATTATAAATATCGAGAAAACATAGTACCCAAACATGTGACTGTGAGATGATATTTTAGTTGATATCTTCGAGGTTGTAAAATTGCATCCACCGTCATTAACTTAAATGGATGACTATAAAGGTGTATGTTGCATCAAGAGAGGGAGTTTTCAATCCAGATAATGGATAGATATTGTGGGCTAATGCTGACGTGATCACACGCTCGTTGGGAGACAACAAGCTGAAGGTATGATGTGGTCTAGTGTAAATTTTCCCCTAGTGTGGAACGAGAGTTTATCAAACCAGTAGGAATTCGTAGTCTTGAAGAAGGTTACTTGTATCAACGGCGCCGTTTACCGATGTTGACCAATCGTGGAACTCGCAGACAAGCAAAAAATCTCTCCTGGTCCAACTCTCCGGAAGGTTGTCAATATTCGAGTCTTGCTGAAAACAGGAGAATGAAACGTATAAAGTCTTGGAAAGTAATTAAAGTGAAAACGATATAGCAAGGAAACAATGATTAAAATGCTTAAAATAAGGTTTTACTTATAAGTAAAATAGGACCGGGGGCCATATGTTCACTAGTAGTGTATCTCCAAAGAAAACAACATATTGGGTGAACAAACTACAGCTGGGAAATTGACAAATCATGAACGTATAACAATACTATTATGTGGAGATAAAGTTCATGGTTTCTAAAATTCTAGGCACTACGTCAAGGAATATGGACCGCTATCCAGCATGCATCCATATCTAGAAGTCTACCTTAAGAAATCTATCTAGCAAATTAATTGGTATTCAGTTGCAGCAAAGAAGTGATTGCTATGTGTGCAACAGAGAAATGCATCAAGAACAATACGTAATGTAAGCATCGGTTCTCATCCATAGACAAGAGCACCGATGTTTTCTCCATATTGGCAACAAAACATCCTCCCCCTGCACGTTTCCGTCGCTCGAGCACAGGCAACATGGAGGCATGAACCCACTATGTAGCATATAAACCCTCTCTTGGAGGTGAAAACAACTATGTGCCCAAGTTAATCATAAACACCCGAGAGCATTGAAAGAAAAGATTGAAACTCTCTACAAATATAAGTGAAGCATCTAAAATTGACATGAACAAAATAATCATAATATCATGGTTCATCGGTTCCTAGCAAACACAACATGACCAATTAAATAGCAGTGGTCTCGGTCATGTGAGGAAGCTCACGAGACTCTAGACATGGAGTCATCGGGGTGAGAAGAACCATCTAGCTACTGCCATGGGCCCGTAGTGCCGAACTTAACTACTCACACATCTGTCCGAAGGCAATCATGGCGATATAGATGCCTCCGGTGATGATTCCCCTCTTAGCCATGGTGCCAGAGCAGGACTCCAGAAAGTCTAGATTGGACTTTCAAGGTGACAACGCCTCTTTGTATGATTCGTGAAAAATAACTCCATCCCCATAATTCTTAGGGTCAAAGGTAATTTATAGGCCAAGAGGGGACTTAAGGCAGCGACCAGGGTCCCAGGGGCCCACCAGGCGCGAGCTAGGTGGAGGGGCACGCCTGGCACCCTCCTAGATGCCTGGCACCAAATGGCAACCGGGAATGTTTATATTTTCCCCCATCGGGGAGGGGAACACATGTGCGGATGGAAATTCCGGTGGGGGTGTTTCTACCTGTTTGGTTCCACACCGTAAACTTAAACGTAATGGGAATCAAGATACACCGGTAATGTAACCAGATTAGTGAAAAGTAGAAACATGTTTGGTTCAGCTCATGGGTCGAATCACACAAAAGGTTTCTCAACGCTATCGATACTTGCAGCCATAGGTTACCCTTCGTCACCAACTCACCATGAATGTCGGCTCGCCGATTCTCGTGTTCTCCGGCAAGATGCACCAAGCTAGCTAGATCATGGACGGCCGTGGTGGCCAGATCGGGACGGCACCGGGTGTTAGAAACCAGATCCGAGAGGCACAGGGATTGCGGCGCCTCGGAGCTCCAAGGCACGGCTGCACGGGTAGGTTCCTTCCTGTTTCGAGGTTCCTTGCATGGCGTCCTGGTATGGGAATCAAAAGCTCTGGTGTGGGAGAGATAAAAGAGAGAAGGAGTCGCGTGAGAGTGGCGTAAACGGATAATGCGGATGTACCAGCGGTATCAGATTTGAGCAGAGATGTAATCTGACTACATGGGACCTAATTACAGGCAAGTCGAACCAAACAAACAATAACGTTACCTAATCCCGTCGTAATCGGGTTGCGTTACAAAGTAGCGAACCAAACATAAGAGGGGTGGTAATAACATCCCCTTGAGACCAAACAACCTGTAATCTTTACCTAATAATAAAAGCAATAAGGCTTCCTTGGTTCGGTTGTTGGTATGTCGTGAACAGTTGGTTTGGTATATCACGTGAGGTTAGCTTGGTTATATCGTATCCGTTTGGGTACGTTGTCAGTTCCTTGTTAAATCTGAGTCCAACACTAAGGATTGGAGGATACACGCACAGGACTAGTGCAGGCACATCCTGCTCAGGCAGGTGAATGCTCCAAGGAAATTATCACGGGGGTTGAACTTCTCATGTGTTTCCGGATGTCTCTTACTCATCACGGGGGTCGAACTTCTCATGAGTGTTCATGTGAAGTCCTTAATCCATTCATGTTTCTTTCATGGGTACTACAACAGTATAAAAAATCTTGAAGATGCGCTTGAGCTAGAATACATGATGTAACAATCCGATATATATTTAGCTGCACAAAGTGGGCTAAGTATGTGCTTTTTATATAAAGGCATTTATTCACTGTCTAGCTAGCCATGTACACCAAATTAGTAACACATTTAAATACCAAAAGTACTCAAGACTCGACACTATATTCAAGTATAGCATTTTTTTTCTTCAAAATGGGGGTGAATCCCCGGCCTTTCCATCACTCAAAGCACACAACCTTTTATTGCATAAATTATTAATTCAGTTTTACCAACTCACGGATCACTTAAAAGAGTTCATAAAATGTAAATAACATAAGAAACGACACATATGGCGCCTATGCATGATGTAGCCTTCTAGTAAGTCGACTGCCACCCAGCTTGAAGATATCCCAAGCGACCGTCTGGAGTTGTGAGCATCCGAAATCCATCTGTGTCCGCCAGTCCTTGGGAAAATGACATGACTAGGTTTGGATGGAGCGAAAAGACAATAGAATAACCGGTAAGAAATGGGAATTTTGATTCTTGCTAAAGACAATGGCATTCCTGCAATTCCATAATGCCCGTAGAGCGCAAACCCAAATCCGAATATGAACGTTGGTAGCTCTATGAATCGCAATCAGCCAATTTTCAAACATATTTGTAATATTGGTGGGTGTGGTAATATTTAAAGTGGATTCTATAATTCTCCAAATAATTTTGCCAAAAGAGTAAGAAACTAAAAGGTGTTGAATGGACTCCTTCGAATCACAAAGCGAGCATTTTTTTACACCATTTCCAATTTCTTTTCGAAATATTGTATTTTATGCTAATAACTTGTTTGTAAAGAAACTACATCAAATTTTAATCATAACTGGTTTCAAATATATTTTCGAATAAAGAAAACGTGTCCATTCATAAAATCAGCGTACATTGGTTTAACTATGAACAAACCAGAAGTAGTAAGCTGCCAAACAAAATTATCTGGTTCATTAGTTATTGTATTGCCATTAAACTTTGAACGACGTGTAGACAAAGCTCCCATTTATTTCCAATTAGACCCTCCTAAATTTAGTATTAGAGGTGCAACCGATAGAATACTGCGGATGGTAACGTTTTTTTTTGTCTATCAATGTTATAAAGAGTCGAATATTGTTGGGATAACGGTGTATCACCTAACCAAGCGTCCTCCCAGAATCTAATACTCTCACCCAACCTAGTTTGAAAGTGCCTTTGCTAAAGAACTCATCTTTTTCCCCGGCCCTTCCAAAAGGGAGAGTCTCTACGCTTTGATTTTAGCTGGGTCAATGTTTTTTCCCCTAAGGTACTGATTTGTGAGTAGTTCATGCGAAACAACTTCCTCATTCAACAGTTTATAAAACCACTTAGACATCAAACATTTGTTTTTAATCTTTAACACCTCCACTCCAAAGCCCCCCTGTTTCATGGGCAGACAGATAATATTCCACGTTGTAAGTCTGTACTTACGTTTCAGATTGTCACTTTAGCAGAAGAAGCAATAACGATAAGAATATATCCTTTTCCAATCCCCCATAGGAATTTCTAAAATGGACAACATAAACATAGGTAAACTTGTAAGAACTTAATTTATAAGTTAAAAAATTATCTCTGTATGAGAGTAAATTGCCCTGCCAGCAAACTACTTTTTTTTTCCCGAAACGAATCTAGTATCTTTTACAATTTCCAGGAATTCCAAGCTATCTAAAAGAGAGGGAGCCCTCTTCATAACCAAAAAAAATTGTATTATTCTTCAAAATCATTCGCCTTTCCAAACAAAAATATCTCACTTTTATGAAAACTAACAAAAAGCCCGTTCGTTACTACGGGAAGCACAATAAAATTTGTTCAAATATGGTCGAATGTATGGTATATATTTATATTTTTCTTGCAAGCTCAAGTATATAAATTTTGAAATCACATGCGCCAATAAAAAAATTTGGTTACATATATTGTGAAGTCACATGTCCAAATATTTTTTTTAAACATTTCTATTTTCTTGAACTATTTATTACCTATCCGTTCAACAATACATGACTTCCATTTGTTTAGATATGAATGTATGTAGAGTTGTAGACACTCAAACATGTCCAAATACATCCATATTTGGGCAAATGAAAGTCATTGAACGGAGGGAGTACATGTTAAGATTAGAAACCTAAAAAAATGCAACTGGTATTTGGTACGGCAGAGAAGGTGCACAACACAAGGTATCCAAGATTCTAGCCTCCACACCACAATGAAGAAGAGTTTTTTTTTCAGGGCCTTCATGTTCGAGTTGTGAGTTGACCATCGCCGGAAGCCATGCCTCGTAGTATTGTGTTCTCCCTTTAACCAGGTTAAAAACTCATTTCTCTTTGCAAAGTAGTCATCTTTGGATAATTCTTTGAAAATCATATGAGACCCTGAGAAAGACAGGGAAGAACAAACAAGGTCCAACATATATCACTTGTTCTTAGGCAAATTATTTATGTGTACCTAAATTGTGCATTCAAATACATCTGGTGCACAGATCACATTTATTTCTTAACAACTTAGTTCATTCGCAAAAAAATAGTAAAATCTCAAGATATACTCTAGCTACACAAACTTTGGTTCTCAAGATTCCTTCTAGGATGTACATCAACAGTCTAAGAATGCTTCAATGATGCCTTAGAAAACATTGTTTCGATAGTTTTTCCATGTTAGTTGCATGCATACATTAATTTGGAGGTGATTACGTTATTCAGTTTAGCAAACTATTTTTTGTTCTTATATGGTTTATTTTTTTTACCTCTACTACACGTGGTTCTATTTAGGACCATTTCCATTACCAAACCTTTGAAAAAGCGAAAACTTCTACAAGAGATGATCTCCGGAAAAAGTACTACCTAAGAGATCAATCAAACACTACCTATCTTGCTTGATATCTCATAATTAAACTATTTCTAGAGAATTCATAGTCACAATAGGTGTTTCGAGCACAACAATGTTGCAAACATAACGCCCCCCAAAGATCCTTCCCCTGCTCAAGAAAATGTTGAGAGATTATTTCTTCGTCAAGAAATCAGTCCATATATATGCATAACTCAATTTACAATCCAGAAACTCACGTTTATGAAAATTTATCAATACGAGCAAAATTTTCCCGAAGATACACATGATTAATTTAATGATAGCAGCCCTCTTGTAAACCATGTTCCATAAAAGGAATAGTATCATTGGTATATTGCAGATAGAGACTCCCCGATCAAAAGGTTAGGGATTGAGCCACCAAGCTTTCAGTCCTCCTTTGCCCTCTTAATCAAAATTACCAACATAACAGATACAAATTTGAAAAAAAGGAGAAAGCGGATGACCTTGCCTCAGCCCTTTTATGGTTTGGAAATAACGGCCAATATCATCATTAATATTTACCCCGACGAATGCACCTTGAACCCAACTAGCAATCACATCACCAGATTGTTGCGAGAAACCTTTCCTACTCCATATTTTCTGAATAAAAAGACCATTTAATTTTATTAGAGACTTTCTCAGAATCTATTTTGAAAATGACATCAGCCATGTTCTTCCAGTGAAGCTAATGGATTCTCTCATGAAGCACATGTACTCACTCAAGCATGTGTCTACCACGCATAAAGGCTGATTGGGTGGTTTGAATGACTTTCAACACAACTTCAGATATTTCCTTAGTCCACATTCATAATTATTTTAAACTAACACTTAATAATCAAATAGGGCTCTATTGCTGAACCAAAAACACATTTTCTGTTTTGGGTAACAACATTATGAACCAAAATTTTACCTTTTATATTGGCTGGTCACGATTGTGCAATTGCATAAACATATCCATCAAGTCACTTTTAATGATATCCAATAAGATCTAGTCAAAATCCGCAGGAAACCCTTCTAGTCCTGCGGTTTTATTATGTTCCATTGGAGAAATAGCATCTAGTATCTATTTCGGTGTGAAATTTTCATACAATATGTCAAGAACCTTAGAATAAACTTCCAAACTCACATTCTTGACTCTTGACATGTTGGCTAGAATGATCTCGGTAAAACAAAAGTGGTCCTTTTTCTTTGTGCTTACACTGGACCATGTTTCCAAGAGTATGAAATAATTAGGAACTGATAAATTGGGTTTCAATGAAAGTAAGGTATATGTGTAAGTTGCTTATTCTGGAAAATGTACAAAAGATAATATAGAAGAAGATCCAGAGCTGCATAAGTTTCATGTCTACGTACTATCGCACACATGGATGCTAGAAATTCAAACTAAAATCTCTGTATGAATGAGATGACGTCTAACCACAATTTTTCTCTAGTTAATTTTTTATGTGTTCTTGATGCATCTTGTTTCAAGTAGTATTTCATGATAAAATTTATTATATAGGTGCCATTCTCCCCTCTCTTAGCTCCGAGTCTAGTTATGGGTGCATATATTGTGATGAGAGTTATGACAATCCATAGGTTTTGTAACTATTGGCATATGGTTTGAATATGCAAAGCAGGAGAAAGACGCATTACATACTTCTATGCATGGTCATGTCTAAACTGGGAAGCCTGGTGGGTGTATTAGATTTCCATTAATCTTGAAGTAGGATCTTATCGGCTAGCTAAACGGAAAAGAAAATAGCAACTTAAGACTCAACCACATGCTTCAATTGAATTAATTATGCGTCTAGTAGAAACATAAGTTTCATTTCTTGGAAGATATGTGTGAGAAAAATAATGTAATTTGGAAAGTATTGACTTATATAGGTGGAAAGTATTTCTACATCTGATATTGACCTCATAATTGTGCCACCTGGTGATGAATTTTGAATAGACTGTTATACAAGGTGTCCACTATATACGAAAGTAATTTGGAATAGGTTTATGTGTGCTCCTCAATCCGACGAGTATCCTCCTTTGTATGTTCACTATAACAAACATTGTTTCGTATTTTTTTACTGGTTTGCATGCAATTATACTACCTCCGTTCCTATGAATAAGGCGCACACGCATTTTAAGACAAACTTTGACCGAAAGATTTGAGTAACAATATCTTGACTATATAGTGCAAATTTGACATTGTTAGATTCGTATTGAAAAACACTTTCTAATGATATTGATTTTATACCAAATACTATTATATATATGGATTAATTCTTGGTCAAAGACAAATCTCGAAAAGCGTGCGCGCCTTATTCATCGAAACAGAAGGAGTATGGATTTTGCCACATCCTTGTTCACTTCACCATGCCATTACATGCTATTTATGTAGTGCTTGCTCTGTGGGCATTGTCACTTTTCTCAATATAGGATTTTGTGTCAGACGCTTGGAGCAAAGAGTGGCAACGTGAGGCACGTTGACCAAGGATGTCTTTCTTGATGCCTCCCACTCCAAACATCTTGCACATATGAAACTACTCCTAACTGATATTGGTCTTTTTCGATTCAGAGTTGGGAAGGAGATATAATATAAATATAGGATTCAGGTAGTAGCTAGACTACACAGAGACAATGAGTGCCTTTTTTTAAAGGATGAAATTCTTAACAAATTAAAGGCTGGTAGGCCCCATAAAACCTAAATTAAGATTATCAACATACGTCTACTTTAAGTAGATGTGCTCTATTTAATGTTTCCTTTACTTGGTGGATGCATATACAAAGAACCCCTGAATAGCATGTGTGAGGCAAGAGAATTGGGGTACTATGTTTGGTGTGGAGACCCGCTATTAATTTCTGAGCTATTTCTATTGTTTAAACGTGTCACTTCCATTCATCCATTTCCCCTAATGTTTCTTCCTTCATCGCCACCGAGAACTCACATTATACATACTTCCTCCGTCCTTATGTATAGGGCACATATAGCAATTCTCTAGGCGGTAGGTATTCATTTATTGGGGTTGAAACATTATATGCATTGGTCGAGAGGGGTGGAGAGAGCCAACCACCCACTAATTAGAAAAGAATTAATGCAATATGTGCCTAATATATGAGACCGCATGTTTTTAGTATTTCTCGACAGTATTAATATATTCAGGCTTTTTTAACTTTTGCATTTTTATAAAACCATTTAGACAACAGTAATTTTTTTAATCTCTAATACATCCATCTCAAGCCCCCCTTGGTTCTTGGAGTTTCATATAATATTCCACTTTGTAAGTATGTACTTACGTTTCGGATTATCACTTTTCCATGAGAAGCGAGAACGATAAAAATCTAGCCTTTTCCAAAACCCTTAAGTATGGACAACATAACATAGGTAAAGTTGTAAGGTTGAATTGATAAGCTGGAGTATATGTCTATATGAGAGTAAATTTCCCTGTTAACAAGCCCACTTCACAACCCAATTTTTTTCTATTATTCTTCAAAAACCATTGCCTTTCCAAAGATGCATCTTGTTTGTGTGTTCTTGATGCATCTTGTTTCAAGTAGCAGTGCACGATCACATTTATTATATAGTTTCCATTATCCCCGTTTCTTAGTTTGAGTCAAGTTATGTGTGGAATTCCTGTGATGTGAGTTATGGCAATTAAAAAGGGTTTGGTAACTATTGGCATATGTTTTGAATATGCAAAAAGAGAGAAATAGGTAGTACATCCTTCTATGATGGATGTGTCTAAACTTGGAAGGCTGGTGGGTGCATTAGCTTTCGATAATCTTGAAGTAGGATCTTATTGTCTGGCTAAACCGGAAATAAAAACAACAACTTAAGCCTAAACCTCGTGATTCATTTGAATTAATTAGGGGTCTAGTACAAACACAAGTTTTCATTTCTTGGATGATAGGATTGAGAGAAAGAAAATAATTAGTAGACTTATATAGAGCAGAAGACTTTTTAGATCTGATCTCGATCCCATGTATCTTAATTGTGCCACCATTTGATGAATTTTAGAATAGAGTGTTATACAAGGTGTCCATTATATATGGAAGTAATATGGAATAGATTTGTGGGTGTGATACGTCATAAACGTATCCATAATTTTGGATGTTCCATGTTCTTTTCATGTTATTTGCTACATGTTTGCTACACACTTTATGTCATTTTTATTGGTTTTCTAGGACTAACCTATTGACAAGATGCCAAAGAGCCAGTTCCTGTTTTCTGTTGTTTTTGGTTTCAGAAAAGTTGTTCTTGAAATATTCTTGAAATTCGATGATTTAAAATCCAGGGGTCTTAGAAATTTGTCGCGCACACGGAGTCCGGCGGAGACCCGGAGGGGGGCCACAGGGGCCCTACACTATAGGGCGGCGCGTCCCCTGGCCGCGGCATGGGGTGCTGTGGGCCCCCTGGCCGCCCACCGGCGTTGTTGTTTCGCCTATTTATACCCCTCGGGAGGTTAACCCTAGATATATTAGCTTTTTCCACAAAAAGCACCCGAGGCCGCCATCATCGTCAACCCTAGTTTGGGAGTGTTCTGAAGTTCTCCCCGGCACCTTGCCGGGAGGGGAAATCATCACTAGCGGGCTCTACACCACCATGCCCGCATCTGGAATGATGTGTGAGTAGTTCATCCTTGTACTACGGGTCCATAGCAGTAGCTAGATGGTTGTTCTCTCCTCTTTATGCCTCATGTTTAGATCTTGTGAGCTTCCCTACATGATTAAGATCATCTTATTGTAATGCTACATGTTGTGTTTGCTGGGATCCTGATGGAGGGATGATAACCTGGTAGGCCAACGCCAAGGAGTAACTCGGCCCAAAGGATGCTGCGCAAAACCCGGCTTAGGATAAAGGAGTTTCTAGAAGGCCCAGGAACGTAGCCCTCGTAACCCGGATTGTGGGTTCCAATAAGGAAGTTTAGGGTTTGTAAGCAGTGTCCGGGTAGGATTCAGAGTGCGCCTTGGAGAGTAGGCCAGGGGGTCCGGATATTATATAAGCCGGCCCCTAGGGTTAGACCAGGAGAGATCCAAGAGTTCGAGCAATATCGCTAGGTATCGAGTATCCAGTATAACACGAGAGTTGAGTTAATATATTTAGATCGGAGACTCGGCGACTTGATTGCCGGCTACCAGATCGCATATCATCATGTTTTCCCTTGAGCTAAACCCTCTCCGAAACACCAGTGTCGATTTTCCCCAAGACAAGTTACCCCCGGTAACGTCTGCCGTGATTATTCCACGACAGTTGGCGCCCACCGTGGGGCCTACGTCCAAGGGTGTTTACATCACGGGAGAAGCTCAGAAGAACATGGAGAACCTTGTCATCGGCGAGATCTACACCGACCCCAAAGGAGAGAAGATGGTGGACGATTCCGGCTGGGGGCCAGAGTCGGATCTGCTCGAATCCGGATCCGTCGTGACAATCGGCCAGATCAACGTCTTCATCGGCATGGTACGTACGTCCGGTTCAATCCCTGATGATTTCGGATTTGATTCTGCGTCAGGGGAGGCCACCTACGCTCAGTCGGATGGAGAAGAATCGGTCGGGACGGTAGATCCGACAGAAGAGCCCACCACGAAGAGGGAACAACCGGAGGAGCCGGCATGGACCCTGCGTGGCCGGGTCATGAGAGAAGATGATACCGAGTCTATCTTGCATCTGCTAGAGGACCGGTACGAGGAAAATAGCAGCGAAGAGGAAGAGTACGAATCTGCGCCAAGCATTGTGCGCCAGGTTGCGGTTTACACGGCCTCGGCGATCAATCTCAATCAGGGGAACGTGACCGCGGCCACAGTCGGAGCAGCACAAGCATTGGCCCAGCAGCAAGGTACGGTTGACGGAAACCCGGTTCTCACCCGGGTTGACGGAGAATCGGCATCAGTTACCAGCCACGCGGCGGACAGTGAGTTGCAGGCAAACATGTTTGGATATCTGGCGAACCGAACGCCAGGGGCGGGTCCTTCAAACCCGCAACACCCGGCCCTATTCAACAACAACTTGATTCTGGACCCAACCGTTCTAGCCACAGTCATAACTCCGGAAAACGCGGCGGAGCGTGTTAGGGATCTGGATGTAGCCCGTCGTGCATTGGAGCAACAGAGAAGGCAAGTAGAAGCAGAAAGGCAAGGGATGGCCACAAGCCAACGTGAGCTGGATGCATTGGAAACCCGGCTTCGAGAAGAAACAACTAGGGTACATGAAAGGCATCAGACTAGATTACCGGCAACGGGTGGAGTTATAAACCCGGCCGCGCTATTCATTGCGCCCCAGGATCAACCGATCCCAGCGGCAAACCAAGGAACTCTACAGCAACCTGCAACTGGAGGAGTACAGCCGGCAAACGTGCAGGTCGGGTTACCCATACTACAGACTGGAGTTACTACCGGCAATACATTACCACCACCACCACCATCGCGGTTTCGCACGCCGGCAGGTCATTACAACAACCCCATGGATAATGTGTATGCTGCAACGTTAGCATTGAATCAGATCCCCGTAAGACAGTCACCCCATGCGGAGCAGACCCGACGGGCGATCGATTTATTGCATACGGCAGTAGCACAGCAAGTTAATTACCCGGATCACAGAAGTGGAATGCATGGGACACCATATACCAGCCAGCAACGAGGCAATACCGGCAATATCCAGACAAGTTCAGCGCGGCGGAGGGAAGAGAAGCAGCAAATGCCGCCTCCTCCCCGTGTTCAGGCAGTACCAGCAGCATCAGCAGCACAGGCTATCGTGGATAGTTCCAGAGCCAGGAGGGCCGCGGCCGGGTCTGCGGTGCATGGGCCACCAGCCGTACCGCGTCCAGTCGCACCTCCAGCAGGATCACACGTTTCCCAAGTAAGCCCAGTTCCGACTAATCTCGCTGGGCATAAGTGTCTGTCGGATAACATCAGAGCTGAGCCTTACCCGGATAAATTCAAGGAACCGGGTAAAGTAGTGAATTATGAGCCGACTATGGATCCGGGAACATGGTTGAGCAGCTATGAGATGGCGATGTCGATTTGCAACGCAACTGAAAATCTTCAAGCCAAATTCATGTACTTAATGATGTCAGAAGGAGCAGCAAAGTTATGGTTCAATAATCTACCAGAGGGATCTATCAAGTCGTGGGAGGAGTTGAAAACTGCATTTATCAAGCACTTTCATGGGACGTGCAGAAAGCTATTTACTATTGATGACCTAGAGCGATGTGTCCAAAAGAAGGGAGAATCGGCGCGCAGCTGGGTGCGCCGGGTTATGGAGATACTTCACTCATCTACGGATATTCAGCCCAAAGATGCGTTACAAGCCATGGCAAAGACGTGCAAGTACATACCTTCAGTGCAAAAGTTAACTCGCATGAAATCTAGTCGAAATGCTTCGGAGGTTACAATGGGAGAGCTAATGGATGCATGCAACAAACACGCTGCAACGGATACTAAAGAAGAGGACGTCGATGACAAGAAAGCGAAAGCAAACACAAATAATAGTGGGAGAACCGGCAATGGATCAACGCCGGGTAACAATGGAGGTAACAATGGGAACAACCAGAACAAGCGCCCGTTTGAGGGAGGCTCCGAGTTTGTCGCTAGCACAGAAGCCGGGTCTTCGAGACCTAGGGCAGAAGGAAATTTCAACGCTGGAAATCACAACGGAGGAAATTATGAGGGACCGCCAAGACCGGGTAACAATTGGGATATCTTCAGAATGGCGTGCCCAAAGCACAGCAGAAATGGTAGGCCGGCTAACCACTCATTGGAGCAGTGCGCGGACCTACAGAGATGGAATAATGAGGAGATAAACAAGGCCATGCGAGGTGCAGGTCGGGGAGGAGGACCGGGTCCGGGTGGAAACCCGGGCAACGGCCCACCCCCAGCCGGTAACCCGGCAGGCGGAAATCCGGGTAACAACCAAGGGGGAGCTGGAGGTTTCCAAGCTAACCCCAAGCAATTGGGACAATATCACGTGCACACCACAGGAACTTCTAACAAGGATAAAAAAGATACTGAAACAAGCGGTAAACTCGGTTTCTTCGGCTGTTCCGAGATACCTGAGATGGTCAGAGCAGGACGTGACGTGGAGCAGAAGAGATCACCCGGAAAGGATAGAACACCCGGGAGTCTTAGCATTGGTGGTTGCACCACAAGTTAATGGTTATGAGCTGAAAAAGGTCCTAATGGACGGTGGAAGTAGCATCAATATCTTGTATTGGGAAACCTTTCTACGCATGGGTCTCAAGGAGTCTCAGCTACAGAAGAGTTCAACAGTTTTTCATGGGATTGTGCCGGGTCACTCAGCGTGCCCCGAGGGAAAGATCACGCTGGAGGTAGCTTTTGGAGAATCGAAGGATAATTACCGAGTCGAGTGGCTTACTTTCGAGGTGGTTAAGTTGCGCAGTCCTTATCACGCGCTATTCGGAAGGCCGGCTTATGCTAAGTTCATGGCCAGGCCGTGTTATGTGTATCTACAACTAAAAATCCCGGGGCTCAAGCAGACCATCACCATACATGGGAGCCGGGATATAGCAGCTGAGTGCGACGAAGGAGATGCAGCCATGGCTGAACAAGCTTGCAGAAATGAGGAACTCAAGTACTACCGGTGTCAAGTAGACCCGGATGACAGAACAGCATTAAAAAGACCGAATACTGAAGATGAGAGAGCAAAGTTCAAGGCAGCACAGGACACCAAGATGGTAGCTTTTGTCGAGGGTGATCCCTCTAAACAATTTGCTATAGGATCTAACTTGGACAGCGAGCAGGAGAAAGCACTTGTGGAGTTTATTCGTTCAAATCAGGATGTGTTCGCCTGGACGCCTAGCGACATGCCGGGTATCCCCACAGAGCTGGCATAGCACAGTTTGCACGTCGATCCCAAGTCCAGGCCTGTGAAGCAGGGCTTGAGAAAGATGAATGAGGAAAGAAGGAAGGCTATAGGGGAAGAAATTGCTCGGTTGCTGACAGCCGGCTTTATCATGGAAGTATTTCACCCGGACTGGTTAGCAAACCCGGTTCTCGTGATGAAGAATACCAATGAGTGGAGGACGTGCATGGATTACACGAGTCTCAACAAGCATTGCCCAAAGGATCCGTTTGCACTACCAAGGATAGATCAGATCATAGACGCAGTGGCTGGAAGTGACCTATTATGTTTCCTGGATGCATATTCCGGGTATCATCAAATCAAGCTCAAGAAGGAGGATTGGGAGAAAACATCATTCATAACCCCTTATGGGGCCTTTTGTTACAAGACCATGACATTTGGATTGAAGAACGCTGGCGCAACCTATCAACGGTGTATTCAGAAGTGCTTCGAGGACCAAATTGGACGCAACGTCCATGCTTATGTAGACGATGTGGTGATCAAAACCAGAAAGGCGGAGACATTTATTGATGATCTAAAGGAAACATTCAAGAACTTGAGAAGGTATCAGATGAAACTCAACCCGACAAAGTGTGTTTTTGGAGTCCCAGCCGGGAAATTACTCGGCTTTATCGTTTCTGAGAGAGGAATTGAGGCAAATCCGGACAAAATCAAAGCTACCCAAAGTCTGAAAAAGCCGGAAAACTTGAAACGTGTTCAGAAGCTCACAGGGTGCATAGCAGCCCTTAGCCGGTTTATATCCAGACTCGGTGAGAAGGCAATACCCTTGTACCGGCTCTTGAAGAAATCTGACAAATTTGTATGGGATCAAGAGGCGGACGAGGCGTTCGAGGCATTAAAAAAGCAGCTATCTGAGGCACCGTCCTAGCAGCCCCGGGTCCTAAAGAGCCCATGCTATTGTACGTTGCAGCCGGGCCCCGGGCGGTTAGTGCAGTGGTTGTTGTCGAACGAAAAGAGGATGGAAAAGAATACCTGGTCCAGAGGCCGGTTTACTACGTCAGTGAGGTACTATCAGAGGCAAAACAGCGCTATCCACATTGGCAAAAGCTGGTTTTCGGGGTCTTCATGGCCAGCCGGAAATTGAAGCCATATTTTCAGGAACACCCCATAACAGTGGTTAGTTCTATACCAATGTCGGATATCATCAAAAACTCGGATACAACAGGAAGACTAGCCAAGTGGGCAATCGAGATGGGGGATTATCATATCAACTACGAACCAAGGTCAGCAATCAAATCTCAAGCTCTAGTCTATTTTATTAACGATTGGACACACACAGGCATGCTCACCATGGCTCCAGACTCCGAGTCTTGGATAATGCACTTTGACGGCTCCAAGCAATACGAGGGGTCAGGAGCCGGAGTGGTGCTAACATCACCCAAAGGAGACAAGTTGAGTTACATGCTGCAGATTCACTTTGATTGTTCCAAAAACGTGGCCGAGTATGAGGCCTTATTGCATGGCTTAAAGGTAGCCAAGGAGATGAACATTAAGAGGATACGATGCTTCGGAGATTCGGACCTTGTGGTACAGCAGGTCTCGGGAACTTGGGATAGAAAAGATGCAACTATGGCAGCATACCGCAGAGAGGTGGATAGGGTTGCCGGGTGTTTTTCCGGGTATGAGGTGGAGCACATAGACAGAAGAAAAAACGAGGCAGCAGACGCACTCGCCAGACTCGGCTCGCGCAGAGAGCCGGTTTCACCTAATGTTTTCCTAGACGAGCTATGGCGACCATCAGTTAAAACCGAGTCTAAGGAAGAACTGGCAAATCAAGACCCGGATTTGGAGCTCGTGGCCACAGTACGTGCTGTTCCCGAGTGGACAGAGCCGTTCCTGACCTACCTATCACGGGGAGAGTTACCACAGCAGGAAGTATTAGCAAGACAAATTCTGAGGCGAGCAAAAGGATATTCCATCAACAATGAGGAGTTATACAAGAGAAGTGCAGCAGGAGTCTTTTTGCGCTGTGTAGCACAGAGGATGGCCGACAGATCCTCAAGGAAATCCATGAAGGTGATTGTGGGCATCATGCATCCACAAGATCCCTTGTGGCCAAAGCTTATCGACATGGTTTTTTCTGGCTCACAGCCCTAGCAGACGCGGAGCGCTTAGTGGCAAGGTGTGACGGATGCCAAAGGTACGCTCGCCAAACCCATGTGCCGGCTATGGAACTGCGGACTATCCCGCTAACCTGGCCGTTCGCTGTTTGGGGTATGGACATGGTTGGCCCCTTTCACATGTCACCTTGCAAAAAGACACATCTCTTGGTGGCTATTGATAAGTTTACCAAGTGGGTTGAGGTTATGCCAGTTACCAACTGTGAAGCAATTACAACAGTCAAGTTCCTGAAAAAGATTATCTATCGGTTTGGGTATCCCCATAGCATAATTACCGACAATGGAACCAACATGTCCCTTGGCGAGATGGAAAATTTTTGTGGTAACAACGGAATCCGGCTTGACATAGCTTCAGCGGCCCATCCACAGGCTAATGGACAAGTGGAGAGGGCAAATCAAGATCTGCTTCGTGGATTAAAGCCACGATTGCGAGTCCCGTGTATCAGAGCTGCTGGTGCATGGGTTGAAGAATTACCCGCAGTGGTTTGGGGTATCAACACAACACCTAACAGATCTACTCAGATGAAACCGTTTTTTATGGTTTATGGTGCAGAGGCCGTGTTGCCGAGTGATATCATCCATGACTCGCCTCGAGTGTCGGCTTACGTCGAGGTGGAGAACGAGAAAACCCGGCAGGACGCCGTGGATATGTTAGAAGAGCATTGGGAACAAGCTTTGGAGAGATCAGCCATATATCAGCAGGATCTGCGGAGATATCATAACCGGCGCGTGAAAACCCGGGTCTTCCAGGAAGGAGACCTGGTTCTGCGCCCGGTACAGTCAAAGGAAGGAAAACACAAGTTATCAACGCCATGGGAAGGACCGTTTATCATAAGCCGGAATCTGCACAATGGATCATATTACTTGATAGATGCAAGGGAAGAGTCGGCTACGATTAACGACACCGCTCATACCACTTCATCTATGCAAGAGAGAGAAAGACCATGGAACGTAGCTCAGCTGCGTCCCTACTATACCTAGTATAGACCAGACTCACAAGTGGAATTACACGATGTAACAGGCAGCAGGTTTCAGACGAACTCTTTTCCTATCCAGGGTAACTAAGGGGACTGGAGGGTTTTTAATGAGGCGGCCTGCTGACCTAACTTTCTCATATCAATAAAGAGATGGTTAAGCCGTATATCTTTTTCACATGTTTTATCAAGCTTTATTTTTCTGTCATGTTTTTTACTTTTCTTCTAGGTAATTATTATTTATTGTTTTTAGTACATTAGTTTCTTTAGTATGGTGCATATAATTAGGTCTTGGGGGCTGATTGCTTGAATAGCACAGTTACAAACTCAAAGACCCGGCCACGATGCCTATGAGTTATAAGGGCCGATTACTCGCAAACGAGTACGGCTGCAATCTTATAACCGGACAAAGGAGCCAAACTTTCTTGACTTTTCTTACTTAAGCTCGATGTGACTCGCACTAAAGTGGCATGATTTGCTCGCTTACGATTACAATCAGCCATGATGCCCAATGGGACTTGCCTGACCCTGTTTTCGTACAGATGTAACAACATGATTATCCACGCGAAAGCCGGCTTACAGTACAAGAGAGTCAAAAGGGTCATCTAAACCACAAGTTATGCAGAGTACATGGTTAATAGCCGGAAACTCAAAGTTTATTAAGCACAACTTCAAAACCTATGTGAAACGGCTCTGGGTTCTGGGCTTAGCACAAACAACTTGTTTTCTTTGAAAAAACCTCACACCCCAGACTCGGAACTTCGGGCCCTGGGGACTGGGTATTTTGAAAAAAGAAGCAAGTTGCTTAGCTGCTATACTCGAAAAACCCAAACATCCAAGTCTTGGGGACTTGGGGACTTAGAGAAAAGTCCACCTCTCAAAACCCACGAGACCCGGAAACCGAGTCTCACAAAAGGAGCCATAAAGTAAGTCGGAATATCAAGAATAAATAAGCTCAAAAGCAGATAAATATCAAAATCATCCAAAGGCCAGAAAGGCCACGAAAGCTATTAAAGTATCATAATGTATTTACATGAGGCGATGGTAGTATCAAAAGTGCACATCCGCACTATCAAAAGAATATCTGTTTTTACAAGGGCATCGAGTGAACAAGGTATTAGGATGGCATCAGGTAGTAATTTACTCGGCTTCCTGAGTCGGGTCCACGTCCTTAACCTTGCCCTCCGGGTCTTGGTCCTGGGTTTGCCCCTTAGAAGCATTTGCAGCATCATCATTCGGATTTTCAGCATCAGGGCGAACAGGCGGACGGACAGCCGGTGTAGAGGAAGTTGGTGCTGATTCCAAGTCGGCTTCCCTCTTTGTAGCTTCCTCCCTCCTCCTGGCCGAGTCAGCATTCCACTTTTCCAAAATGTCGAAGGGCACGGGCGTATCTTCCTTCACAGCTTTGTCCTCAGCGTTGTATGGAGACATAAACCTACTTAAGTCCATACTGTCGGCAAGAGCAGTTGCCGAGTGACGTACCTCGGATTGTACGGCCTTGAAATCCTTAGGGGAAAACCTCGAGCCATCTGCCTTGAATTCTGGAAATCCGGCCACCACCGTTGCCGGCTCAAGCTTAGGAAAATAAGCTTTCGCCAGCATAAGTCCCCGGGTCATCCCAACCCGGCATGCCGAGCGTTTCCAGAGCTCAATCCATGCAGGGACAGTAGAACATGCATGGATTAGGGTCTCCATACCCGGATAGAGTTCAGTCGGCCACTGAATGGTGTCTAGGATCCATTTAGTGCCGGCGCAGAACCTCCGGAGGACATTCTTCAATTTCTTTACCTTTTGAATATCATCTTCTTCTGAGGGTGCAAGGTTGGAAGCTGCAATACAAACAGCAAAGGTTACATCAAAGTATTCCGGGTATCAGGTATCAAGAAAACAAAAAACTAAGACACGAACCAGTAAGTAACAAAATCTCACCAACGAGGACACGATAAGTGTCGGCAACTTCAGCTGATAGCTTCTTCAGCGCAGCTCGGGCAGTGGTGTATTTCTCCTTGTACTTCGTGACATCCTTTTTCAAGGCTGCCACCGCCGCCTCAAGTGCTTCTCTCAGCTTTACCTCGGTGTCCAGGAGTTGGTTGGTCTTGGCCAAAATCTCCTCAGACCGAGATGCCTGCGGCTAAAGGAATGGCAAGTTAAACATTAGTCGGATATCGCAATCAGCCGAGTATTGAAAGGAGTACCGAGTGTAACTTCGACAAGTTAGACTCGGAACTTGGGGACTAGATGGATGCTATGAGATATCAATTAACGTACCTGATTCTCCACGGCCAGGCGTTCTAACATACTGCTCTCTGAGGCCTTCATGGCGAGGAGGGCGCTCATCATTTGGTCGAAGGAGTGGTTGCCCAAATTGGGAGACCCGGGGTCTTGGTAACTCGGAGTGGGAGTTTTCTCCTTGGCAGGGGAAGGCACCCGAGTCGTCCGGGTATCATAGTTTGGTACGCCTCCTCCCATGCCCAAGACCGCGGCCTCTCCCTCCTCGCGTGCATGTGAGGCTATTGGGTACTCGACTTCCTGATCATCCAGGTTTGTTGGTGGCACTTGTTGTTCTTCGCCGTCCGCTGCAGCCGTCATATCGTCAATCGGGTTCTCCTTACCCGGATCATCGGTCTCCATATTTTGCTGGTCACTGATGGTGACCGTGGCTCTGTGGACAAGTGCAAGTAAGCGATCAGCATGTAACTGGAGAAAATTATGGAAAAGCGATAGAACATCAGGAGAAGAACTTTACCCGGGATTCACCGTGAAATCCGAGGGGAATGCATTGCTGGACCCCGACGAAGCTGATAAATATCAAGAGAATAAAGCATGGAACTTCCCTTTTAAAGGATGATTCAAAAAGGAAAAAACTTCGATATTTGGGAAAGGATTGAAAAATACCAGCGCGTCAAGGAGGGGATGATGGAATGCCCGGGTTAAGTGCGGATTCACCCGGAAAGTTCCGAGTCAGTCTGCGCTTGGTCACGGGTGGATCCTTCAAATACGGACAGTTTGACAACTCTCGGTTTAGCTCGCGCATGTTAGCAAAGGAATATGGCTTAGAAGCAAGGGAGCGGTAGGGCACCTTAAAAACGACCCCTCGGGGTTTCCTCTTTGCTCCGACCTTGACTGTCGGCTCAGCTTCATCTTCATCGCTTGCTGTTTCCACCCTGCCTTCCGGTTCTTCTTCTTCTTCGTCCTTGTCCTCTGGCTCTGAAAGTTATCAAGGTATACTGTCGAAAAAAAGGCAATGAACAGCAATGAGCTTGCAGAATCTAAGTGAGACTCGGAATGTACCTTCCTCCGAGTTAACTACGTCCTCTTCCTCCTCTAGACTTTCGGAGTTAGGGGGCGTTTCGATGTTCCAAAAGACGTTATCAGCCTAAGATAAAGGCACGAGGGTGAGGATCAGTAGTTGTATCGAGAGAAAAGTATGAAGGTAAAAGTATGAGAACCGGATTTTACCTCGGGAGCTGGGTTCTCGCGAGTAAATGGTTCCAACCCGGCTATGTTCCGGATTACCTCCAACTTCTCCATCAAGAAACTCTTGATGGTCTTGTTGGTGTCACCGGCCGGGTAGTTCTTGGAAGAGTATCGGAGGGAATCCGTAGAGTGCCCCGAATACTCGCACATCAGTTTTGAGCGGATGGAATTGGGTTGAATGCGAAAGTTCACCCAAGTTTTGACTAGGTTGAGCCCAAGGAGACTTTGGGCGGAGAGGACAGCTATCTTAGATAGGTGGGGTTGGATGGCCTCCATGTCCGACTCAGGGGCAAATGCATTGAAAGACTCGGAGATATCTAGAAGGCCCTCAGAGTAACCCGGCAGTTTCCTTTCGCCGGGTGGGGAGGTGTCTCGGCAGTAGAAGAAGGAGAGTTGCCAATGCTTAACGTGAGAATTCAGGTTAAGAGTCGGCATTGGGGAATTCTTACGGCGCTGGATGGAAACCCCGCCGCAAGCAAGAAGTGCCCCGTCACCGCTTTCGCGGCACGGTTTGCACTGGAAAAGTTCAATGAAGAGAGCCAAATTTGGCGGAATGCACAAATATGACTCGGAAAGGACGATAAAATGGGTTATGTTCAACATAGAGTTAGGCCCTATGTCGAACACCCGGAGGCCGTAATGGCTCAAGACTTCACGAAAGAAGGGGTGACCCGGAGGGCGGAACCCCCGGGTCACGTGCTCGACAAAGCAGATTACCTCGTCGGAAGCAGGCGTGGGCCGGGTCTCATCACCCGGCACGCTCCAGTGGATGTCTTCCTGAGGGGGGAGGACCCCTAGCTCGGCCAGCTCCTCCAGCTTGGCCTTGGTGACTGTGGACCGCGCCCAGTTGGCGGATATCGATTGGGTCATCCGGGTTTTAGCCGGCTGTTTCCCTCGCTTCTTGGGAGCCATGGGTTCAGACTGCAGAACACAAGACAAAAAGGTATGAGACATAAGATTCGGAAATCGTGAGTTATCCGAACATAACGCGAACAAGTATCAGTAAGAGGCATGAGGACTATGAATTATCCGGGTATCACTGGACGGAGCGAAAATTACAGGTTATCCGGGTATCGAGTAGCAGTACAGAAAATACGGGATATTTACGTGTTGGCAAACATTCATGGAAAAAGATTGACTACTTATGTATCTAGAGCAAGTAAATGAACCGGAAGAAGTGGATTTTCCGAGTATTGGTGGCAGGTGCGGAAAATTTGGGCGGACCGAGCCTAGATTGGAAATTTCATTTTCGAATTCGTGGTGAAATTAGTGACTACAAGCAATAGCAGAATGAAGTGGAGCCTATATTCAAGCAATTGGATGAACTAGTGTGAGTCTATGCGACTTAATCCGGCGCGGGGCAAGAAATGGCCCGCGGTTGACCTAGATCCAATCTAGAACGAATCGAGAAGTTGTGAGGCTAATTCAATGGGAGCAAGAAGCTTACCGGAGGAGATTGGAACAGAGCACGACGGCGGCAGATGGCGCAATCCAAATGCCCCTTTGCGATTCCCGGCGGGCAAGTTGAGGGCGCGGCGGCGCGGGGCGAACGATGGATGAACGCAGCCGGCGGCGGCTCTGCTCCGGTGGCGCGCTCGAGGTCTCCGTGGCGGTGATGAGCGAGCACGGGTGAGAGAGGACGCTGGCGCGGAGGAAGAAGAATGAGAAATGAACCGTTGGGGTGGATTACCCCCTAGATACCTATTTATAAGGTACGGGTGGGTAAACCTAGAACAACGGGCGGGAATCGGAAATTTCGGGATAAGGGATACCCGTCCGGATTTTCTGAGATATGCTTTAAGTGCTGGACGAGATATCCGGAATGGATAGAAAACAAATCTTCTCCGCGATACCTGGATCGATTAACAAGTAAAGTAAGCCGGATCTTTGGCGTTTGCATCAGGGGCGTTGACCCGGAAAAGTAAACACTGGACTTGGAGAAAGCCGGGTTACTATATGGCCACCATGGAGTTAGGCCTAGCTGTTTATCAAAGCAACCTAATCCGGCCTCTGTGGACTTGTATGTTTGTTATTTTTGCAGGGAATAGCATGCGCTTTAAGGAGGATCCCGTGAAGCCCAAGCTATTGTGGGGACTACTGATGGAGGAATGATAACCCGGTAGGCCAACGCCAAGGAGTAACTCGGCCCAAAGGATGTTGCGCAAAACCCGGCTTAGGATAAAGGAGTTTCTAGAAGGCCCAGGAACGTAGGCCTCGTAACCCGGATTGTGGGTTCCGATAAGGAAGTTTAGGGTTTGTAAGCAGTGTCCGGGTAGGATTCAGAGTGCGCCTTGGAGAGTAGGCCAGGGGGTCCGGATATTATATAAGCCGGCCCCTAGGGTTAGACCAGGAGAGATCCAAGAGTTCGAGCAATATCGCTAGGTATCGAGTATCCAGTATAACACGAGAGTTGAGTTAATATATTTAGATCGGAGACTCGGCGACTTGATTGCCGGCTACCAGATCGCATATCATCATGTTTTCCCTTGAGCTAAACCCTCTCCCAAACACCAGAGTCGATTTGCCCCAAGACAAGTTACCCCCGGTAACGTCTGCCGTGATTATCCCACGACAGATCCGATTAATATTGAATGCTATGTCTCTTGATGATCAATCAATCATGTTCTCTTCATGTGTATGTTATTTATAATCTTGCATGCTCTCCGTTATTAGTAGATTCTCTACCCAAGTAGATGCTAGAGACTCCAAGAGAGAGTATTTATGCTCGATAGTGGGTTCATGCCTCCCTTGCATTTGTATTCAAGTGACAGAAACATGACGAATAGGGGATGTGTTGTTTCCATTAGGGAGAAAACAAGAATTTTTACATTGTTTACATTACACACTTTGCTTAATGCAATTATCTATTGCTTGCAACATAATACCCCAAGGATTGCTCGGATGACATTCTAAGATCATCATGTCATGCATATGCACTACGGTGCAGCCTTTATATCTGCCAGTTGCCCGACTGTAATTTTTTCACCACACATGTTATTTATCTTCTATGGAGAGACACCACTAGTAAACTGTGGACCCCGGTCCATTTTCCTCATACTGATAATACAACAATGCAATCACTGTTTTCACACTACTACTACTGTTTTTACAGTGTTTTTCTACCGTTTTCCACACCATACATTTAACCTCTTTGTTTTCAGCAAATCCGGCTAGTTGACAACCTCACTTCTTCGTTGGGGCAAAGTGATTTGATTGTGTTGTGTAGGTTCCACGTTGCTGCTGACCGGTAGTGTGTCCTGCCAACATCAGCTGCATCAACCTTCAGAAGTTTCTTCTTTCTCCTACTGGTAGATTCAACCTTGGTTTCTTTCTGAAGGGTAACTTTTTGTTGTGCATTAATTACATAGGTAAATATTTCTTACAATATTGCAACACTAGTTCAGCCACAACTCTATACACCCAAGCTGGGCCAGGTTATGGGCAACACCATTAACCTTTCTACTAGCATGCACTAATTTAACAGTTCTCCCTTGTGGCTTCAACAAATTAAGTTCCTTAGAAATTAGACTGCCTAGAGATGTTTCTAGTTATACCGGATCGCAGATCTTCAATAAAGAGTTACAATCAGTTTCAAACAATAGGTTCTCCAAACTGAAATTAATAGCAAGTTTGAAGCTTTCTAGACAAGCTATTGCTTCGCCTATGTTTCGTAGATTGGCATTGAGGAATAATGTCCCATGCTGAAAACACTACAGAGCCATGAAAATCTATTGCTACAGGCCCTAAGCTTCATTAGAGCTTACCTCTATAAAGGAAGAATCACAGTTCATTTTAATTCATCTAGCTTCTAGTCTCTTCCACCTGTATTCAGTAAAGTGAAGCTCATTTTCCTCAATAATTTCTTGAAGGCTATGTACATGTATTTTACCCTTTATGTCTGTATCCACCAATCCATTAGCAATTACCTACAAATAATTACAATAATTATTGATAAATCTTACCGAGTGAACAATGCTTGCATCTCCTTTATTAAAAAATATGTTATTCCGGTGATGCAATTCCCTCCACCAGATGAACATTATCTTGGACATTGTTTCCTGGTAAACGTTATTTAGAAAAATAAGGACCCAATCCTTTCTTGACTGGGAGGTAATTTCCAAATTTTCCTAGCTTCTAGCCTAAGAGATTTTGCAACGGTGCAATTCATCACATCATGGAAGCCTTCTTCATTCTCCATGCCACATATCGGACAAGTAGGAAGAACATTTGGAAGAAGTCTGATTCTATTCACTAGCACAACAAGCGAATTGGTAGAGAATTTCCACACAAAGACTTTAAATTTTGGTGGTACCATTGCCATCAAAATATTATTCTGTAGGTTACGATCACCATTATAACTATGGCTCGAGTTTATATTGATACAAAATATTTCATCTTGAGCAAGTATATAAGCAGATCTAACCGAGAAAACACCATTCTTTTCTATTAGCCAAGACACAAAGTCCTTTGTATCAATCTTTTCTAGACGAATCTTTAAAACTTCTTCAGCGTCATGTGGCACAAATATATTCCTCACATTCTCCTCCTCCCTAGTGTGTTCATGTTGATTAATCAATTCTGATACCCGCCTAAGACGAGAGTTTGTTAGGTTTCTTGTAATCTTCAAATCTCCCCTAGGAATCCAATTGTCTCTCCAAATATGAATTTTCTTACCATCTCCAACTCGCCACACAAACCCTTTTTTAAAGAGCTCCAGGTCATAAACAATTCCTTGCTAACCCGGCGAAGGCATTTTTATAGAACTTGTATTAGTGAACTCACCCGCAAGGTAATATTTAGCTTTCATGAGCTTCTCACAAAGGCTATCAGGGTAGGCACAGAGGCATCACACCTTTCTAGCAAGTAAGGCCTGGTGTAAAAATTTCAAATATCTAAACCTCGGTCCTTCTTGAGATTTTCTTTTTGTTAAATTTTTCCAGCTTGTCCAGTGTATGTGTCTTCGTTCTATATCATCATTCCACCAAATATTCCTGATCATTTGCATTAGTTCTTCACATAAAACAAACAAGAACTTGAATACGCTCATAGTGTAGATTGGGATTGCCTACCTGACTGCTTCGATAATAGTTTCTTTTGCTGCACCAGATAGATATTTCTATGACCAGTTCGTCATCTTTTTATTGTACCTCTTTTTAACCAGTTGGAGTCGCCCATCTTTCATACGCCTATCCGGCAATGGAAGTCGAAATATTTTTCATCGAAGTATGCATTGGATCTCTCCCCAACCCCATTCACCTCGGCATTTCATTACATGCTCTTTGTGTAGTGCTTGCTTTGTGGGCAACTTAAATTTTCTCGTCATAGGATTTCGAGTCACATGATTGGTTCAAAGAGCAGTGATGCTAGCGATAGGAATAGAGGATGCGCTCCTTGATTCCTCCCTCTCCAAACATCTTGCACATATGAGACTCTCATAATTGATAGTGTTCTCTTTCGATTCCAAATCAGAGTTGGGAAGGAGAGATAATAATATAAATACAGTTTTAAAGTGCTACCTACTACATAGATAATTGAGTGCCTCATTTTTAAAGGATCACATGCTTAACAAATTTAAGGTTGGTAGTCCCATGAGCTATCCGGCAACCCTAAATTAAGATCATCAACATATCTTAACTTTAAATTGATGTTCTCTGTTGAAAGTTTACATCGCCCGGTGGATGCGGATAACAAACAACACCCAATATGGCATGTGTGAAACAAGATAAATGGGTTTCTATGTTTGGCGACTGAGCCCTCCTGGGAGAAACTTTTCATTCTCTTCATCTATTTACCCCCATATTTCTTCACTAGCGGCCACCAGAGAGAAGGGATGATGGTCGCTCGAGTTCTATACACCACAAGAGGATAAAGTGAAAGAAACGGGAGAGAAGTAAAGAAAGGAAAAACAATAATGTAGAGTGGAGAAAACAAACCTTTGTGAAAATGAACAAGGCATCGGGAGAAGAACGACTGGGTTCGACTAGGACTTCTAGCCTCTATCCCTCTCTATCTTACTACGCCTCCACTTGATATCATCAACAACATAAAAGCACATAAGCACGTGACTGGCTCGTCTAGGTCCTTAATCCACGCCGACTTTCCTTCCAACTACACGCCAAAAGCACGCGGATCTTCTTGTGACGATTCTAAACACATATGCTTCACATGTAGGGCATACCCACTACAGGAATGGCCTAATGTGCCGACGGCCAAATATTGTGCCGACGGCCAAATGTCGGGCACCGTCGGCACAGGGTGTCGGAGCCCCGGCCTGCGCACGAGGCCGTCGGCACGTATCTGGCCGTCGGCACAAGACCAAGGATGCCGACGGTGGCCCTCGGCACACGTTTAGCCGTCGGCACAGCCTAAAAGAGGCCGACGGTGGCCCTCGGCAAACAACAGACCGTCGGCACAGGTGAACTTTGCCGTACTGCGCGGGCTGGCTGGGGCCTACCCAGTCCTGTGCCGACGGTGGCCGTCGGCACAGGTGAACTTTGCCCTTTTTATTATTTTGCGCGTGCATGTCTATTTATTAGTTACTATCAATTGATAAAATTAATATGTTAATATTTTATGTTTAAAATATAGAAATTCACCGGAGGGGTGGATCCGGAGCGTCTGGGGTATTTCTCCTGCGGGTCTAGGGTTTCACCGGAGGGGTGGATCCGGAGCGTCTGGACCCCAACACAAGCAAGTTTATGCCATAGCATGTTATTATAGGTGTGTTGTGTGCTTTTGATGGCAAAGATTTCACTCCGGGGTGTGGGCCGCTTCACCGGCATCCACTTCTCTCTCGTGAGTTTACACGCGCTTATAGGGTGAAACCCCCGTATCGGACGAAACGTCGTGAATCTTCCGAAGAGGTGGGTTCTACCTTGTTGTTTTATGTTCCTATGGCCTACCCTAACACAACCAATCACCTAGTTCCACAATGCTACCCCCTTTCGACGCCGTTACCGCGTGTTTCCGTATAAGTCCGGTATTTCTCCTGCGGGTCTAGGGTTTCACCGGAGGGGTGGATCCGGAGCGTCTGGACCCCAACACAAGCAAGTTTATGCCATAGCATGTATTATAGGTGTGTTGTGTGCTTTTGATGGCAAAGATTTCACTCCGGGGTGTGGGCCGCTTCACCGGCATCCACTTCTCTCTCGTGAGTTTACACGCGCTTATAGGGTGAAACCCCCGTAACGGACGAAACGTCGTGAATCTTCCGAAGAGGTGGGTTCTACCTTGTTGTTTTATGTTCCTATGGCCTACCCTAACACAACCAAGCACCTAGTTCCACAATGCTACCCCCTTTCGACGCCGTTACCGCGTGTTTCCGTATAAGTCCGGTATTTCTCTGCGGGTCTAGGGTTTCACCGGAGGGGTGGATCCGGAGCGTCTGGACCCAACACAAGCAAGTTTATGCCATAGCATGTTATTATAGGTGTGTTGTGTGCTTTTGATGGCAAAGATTTCACTCCGGGGTGTGGGCCGCTTCACCGGCATCCACTTTCCTCTCTCCGTTGAGTCTCTACAACCCGCGCTTATAGGGTGAAACCCCCGTATCGGACGAAACGTCGTGAATCTTCCGAAGAGGTGGGTTCTACCCTTGTTGTTTTATGTTCCTATGGCCTACCCTAACACAACCAAGCACCTAGTTCCACAATGCTACCCCCTTTCGACGCCGTTACCGCGTGTTTCCGTTATAAGTCCGGTATTCTACCTGCGGGTCTAGGGTTTCACCGGAGGGGTGGATCCGGAGCGTCTGGACCCCAACACAAGCAAGTTTATGCCATAGCATGTTATTATAGGTGTGTTGTGTGCTTTTGATGGCAAAGATTTCACTCCGGGGTGTGGGCCCGCTTCACCGGCATCCACTTCTCTCTCGTGAGTTTACACGCGCTTATAGGGTGAAACCCCCGTATCGGACGAAACGTCGTGAATCTTCCGAAGAGGTGGGTTTCTACCTTGTTGTTTTATGTTCCTATGGCCTACCCTAACACAACCAAGCACCCTAGTTCCACAATGCTACCCCCCCTTTCGACGCCGTTACCCGCGTGTTTCCGTATAAGTCCGGTATTTCTCCTGCGGGTCTAGGGTTTCACCGGAGGGGTGGATCCGGAGCGTCTGACCCCCAACACAAGCAAGTTTATGCCATAGCATGTTATTATAGGTGTGTTGTGTGCTTTTGATGGCAAAGATTTCACTCCGGGGTGTGGGCCGCTTCACCGGCATCCACTTCTCTCTCGTGAGTTTACACGCGCTTATAGGGTGAAACCCCCGTATCGGACGAAACGTCGTGAATCTTCCGAAGAGGTGGGTTCTACCTTGTTGTTTTATGTTCCTATGGCCTACCCCTAACCACAACCAAGCACCTAGTTCCACAATGCTACCCCCCCTTTCGACGCCGTTACCCCGCGTGTTTCCGTATAAGTCCGGTATTTCTCCTGCGGGTCTAGGGTTTTCACCGGAGGGGTGGATCCGGAGCGTCTGGACCCCAACACAAGCAAGTTTATGCATAGCATGTATTATAGGTGTGTTGTGTGCCTTTTGATGGCAAAGATTTCACTCCGGGGTTGTGGGCCGCTTCACCGGCATCCACTTCTCTCTCGTGAGTTTACACGCGCTTATAGGGTGAAACCCCCGTATCGGACGAAACGTCGTGAATCTTCCGAAGAGGTGGGTTCTACCTTGTTGTTTTATGTTCCTATGGCCTACCCTAACACAACCAAGCACCTAGTTCCACAATGCTACCCCCTTTCGACGCCGTTACCGCGTGTTTCCGTATAAGTCCGGTATTTCTCCTGCGGGTCTAGGGTTTTCACCGGAGGGGTGGATCCGGAGCGTCTGGACCCCAACACAAGCAAGTTTATGCCATAGCATGTCATTATAGGTGTGTTGTGTGCTTTTGATGGCAAAGATTTCACTCCGGGGTGTGGGCCGCTTCACCGGCATCCACTTCTCTCTCGTGAGTTTACACGCGCTTATAGGGTGAAACCCCCGTATCGGACGAAACGTCGTGAATCTTCCGAAGAGGTGGGTTCTACCTTGTTGTTTTTATGTTCCTATGGCCTACCCTAACACAACCAATCACCTAGTTCCACAATGCTACCCCCTTTCGACGCCGTTACCGCGTGTTTCCGTATAAGTCCGGTAATTCTCCTGCGGGTCTAGGGTTTCACCGGAGGGGTGGATCCGGAGCGTCTGGACCCCAACACAAGCAAGTTTATGCCATAGCATGTTATTATAGGTGTGTTGTGTGCTTTTGATGGCAAAGATTTCACTCCGGGGTGTGGGCCGCTTCACCGGCATCCACTTCTCTCTCGTGAGTTTACACGCGCTTATAGGGTGAAACCCCCGTATCGGACGAAACGTCGTGAATCTTCCGAAGAGGTGGGTTCTACCTTGTTGTTTTATGTTCCTATGGCCTACCCTAACACAACCAATCACCTAGTTCCACAATGCTACCCCCTTTCGACGCCGTTACCGCGTGTTTCCGTATAAGTCCGGTATTTCTCCTGCGGGTCTAGGGTTTCACCGGAGGGGTGGATCCGGAGCGTCTGGACCCCAACACAAGCAAGTTTATGCCATAGCATGTTATTATAGGTGTGTTGTGTGCTTTTGATGGCAAAGATTTCACTCCGGGGTGTGGGCCGCTTCACCGGCATCCACTTCTCTCTCGTGAGTTTACACGCGCTTATAGGGTGAAACCCCCGTATCGGACGAAACGTCGTGAATCTTCCGAAGAGGTGGGTTCTACCTTGTTGTTTTATGTTCCTATGGCCTACCCTAACACAACCAATCACCTAGTTCCACAATGCTACCCCCTTTCGACGCCGTTACCGCGTGTTTCCGTATAAGTCCGGTATTTCTCCTGCGGGTCTAGGGTTTCACCGGAGGGGTGGATCCGGAGCGTCTGGACCCCAACACAAGCAAGTTTATGCCATAGCATGTTATTATAGGTGTGTTGTGTGCTTTTGATGGCAAAGATTTCACTCCGGGTGTGGGCCGCTTCACCGGCATCCACTTCTCTCTCGTGAGTTTACACGCGCTTATAGGGTGAAACCCCCGTATCGGACGAAACGTCGTGAATCTTCCGAAGAGGTGGGTTCTACCTTGTTGTTTTATGTTCCTATGGCCTACCCTAACACAACCAATCACCTAGTTCCACAATGCTACCCCCTTTCGACGCCGTTACCGCGTGTTTCCGTATAAGTCCGGTATTTCTCCTGCGGGTCTAGGGTTTCACCGGAGGGGTGGATCCGGAGCGTCTGGACCCCAACACAAGCAAGTTTATGCCATAGCATGTTATTATAGGTGTGTTGTGTGCTTTTGATGGCAAAGATTTCACTCCGGGGTGTGGGCCGCTTCACCGGCATCCACTTCTCTCTCGTGAGTTTACACGCGCTTATAGGGTGAAACCCCCGTATCGGACGAAACGTCGTGAATCTTCCGAAGAGGTGGGTTCTACCTTGTTGTTTTATGTTCCTATGGCCTACCCTAACACAACCAATCACCTAGTTCCACAATGCTACCCCCTTTCGACGCCGTTACCGCGTGTTTCCGTATAAGTCCGGTATTTCTCCTGCGGGTCTAGGGTTTCACCGGAGGGGTGGATCCGGAGCGTCTGGACCCCAACACAAGCAAGTTTATGCCATAGCATGTTATTATAGGTGTGTTGTGTGCTTTTGATGGCAAAGATTTCACTCCGGGGTGTGGGCCGCTTCACCGGCATCCACTTCTCTCTCGTGAGTTTACACGCGCTTATAGGGTGAAACCCCCGTATCGGACGAAACGTCGTGAATCTTCCGAAGAGGTGGGTTCTACCTTGTTGTTTTATGTTCCTATGGCCTACCCTAACACAACCAATCACCTAGTTCCACAATGCTACCCCCTTTCGACGCCGTTACCGCGTGTTTCCGTATAAGTCCGGTATTTCTCCTGCGGGTCTAGGGTTTCACCGGAGGGGTGGATCCGGAGCGTCTGGACCCCAACACAAGCAAGTTTATGCCATAGCATGTTATTATAGGTGTGTTGTGTGCTTTTGATGGCAAAGATTTCACTCCGGGGTGTGGGCCGCTTCACCGGCATCCACTTCTCTCTCGTGAGTTTACACGCGCTTATAGGGTGAAACCCCCGTATCGGACGAAACGTCGTGAATCTTCCGAAGAGGTGGGTTCTACCTTGTTGTTTTATGTTCCTATGGCCTACCCTAACACAACCAATCACCTAGTTCCACAATGCTACCCCCTTTCGACGCCGTTACCGCGTGTTTCCGTATAAGTCCGGTATTTCTCCTGCGGGTCTAGGGTTTCACCGGAGGGGTGGATCCGGAGCGTCTGGACCCCAACACAAGCAAGTTTATGCCATAGCATGTTATTATAGGTGTGTTGTGTGCTTTTGATGGCAAAGATTTCACTCCGGGGTGTGGGCCGCTTCACCGGCATCCACTTCTCTCTCGTGAGTTTACACGCGCTTATAGGGTGAAACCCCCGTATCGGACGAAACGTCGTGAATCTTCCGAAGAGGTGGGTTCTACCTTGTTGTTTTATGTTCCTATGGCCTACCCTAACACAACCAATCACCTAGTTCCACAATGCTACCCCCTTTCGACGCCGTTACCGCGTGTTTCCGTATAAGTCCGGTATTTCTCCTGCGGGTCTAGGGTTTCACCGGAGGGGTGGATCCGGAGCGTCTGGACCCCAACACAAGCAAGTTTATGCCATAGCATGTTATTATAGGTGTGTTGTGTGCTTTTGATGGCAAAGATTTCACTCCGGGGTGTGGGCCGCTTCACCGGCATCCACTTCTCTCTCGTGAGTTTACACGCGCTTATAGGGTGAAACCCCCGTATCGGACGAAACGTCGTGAATCTTCCGAAGAGGTGGGTTCTACCTTGTTGTTTTATGTTCCTATGGCCTACCCTAACACAACCAATCACCTAGTTCCACAATGCTACCCCCTTTCGACGCCGTTACCGCGTGTTTCCGTATAAGTCCGGTATTTCTCCTGCGGGTCTAGGGTTTCACCGGAGGGGTGGATCCGGAGCGTCTGGACCCCAACACAAGCAAGTTTATGCCATAGCATGTTATTATAGGTGTGTTGTGTGCTTTTGATGGCAAAGATTTCACTCCGGGGTGTGGGCCGCTTCACCGGCATCCACTTCTCTCTCGTGAGTTTACACGCGCTTATAGGGTGAAACCCCCGTATCGGACGAAACGTCGTGAATCTTCCGAAGAGGTGGGTTCTACCTTGTTGTTTTATGTTCCTATGGCCTACCCTAACACAACCAATCACCTAGTTCCACAATGCTACCCCCTTTCGACGCCGTTACCGCGTGTTTCCGTATAAGTCCGGTATTTCTCCTGCGGGTCTAGGGTTTCACCGGAGGGGTGGATCCGGAGCGTCTGGACCCCAACACAAGCAAGTTTATGCCATAGCATGTTATTATAGGTGTGTTGTGTGCTTTTGATGGCAAAGATTTCACTCCGGGGTGTGGGCCGCTTCACCGGCATCCACTTCTCTCTCGTGAGTTTACACGCGCTTATAGGGTGAAACCCCCGTATCGGACGAAACGTCGTGAATCTTCCGAAGAGGTGGGTTCTACCTTGTTGTTTTATGTTCCTATGGCCTACCCTAACACAACCAAGCACCTAGTTCCACAATGCTACCCCCTTTCGACGCCGTTACCGCGTGTTTCCGTATAAGTCCGGTATTTCTCCTGCGGGTCTAGGGTTTCACCGGAGGGGTGGATCCGGAGCGTCTGGACCCCAACACAAGCAAGTTTATGCCATAGCATGTTATTATAGGTGTGTTGTGTGCTTTTGATGGCAAAGATTTCACTCCGGGGTGTGGGCCGCTTCACCGGCATCCACTTCTCTCTCGTGAGTTTACACGCGCTTATAGGGTGAAACCCCCGTATCGGACGAAACGTCGTGAATCTTCCGAAGAGGTGGGTTCTACCTTGTTGTTTTATGTTCCTATGGCCTACCCTAACACAACCAATCACCTAGTTCCACAATGCTACCCCCTTTCGACGCCGTTACCGCGTGTTTCCGTATAAGTCCGGTATTTCTCCTGCGGGTCTAGGGTTTCACCGGAGGGGTGGATCCGGAGCGTCTGGACCCCAACACAAGCAAGTTTATGCCATAGCATGTTATTATAGGTGTGTTGTGTGCTTTTGATGGCAAAGATTTCACTCCGGGGTGTGGGCCGCTTCACCGGCATCCACTTCTCTCTCGTGAGTTTACACGCGCTTATAGGGTGAAACCCCCGTATCGGACGAAACGTCGTGAATCTTCCGAAGAGGTGGGTTCTACCTTGTTGTTTTATGTTCCTATGGCCTACCCTAACACAACCAATCACCTAGTTCCACAATGCTACCCCCTTTCGACGCCGTTACCGCGTGTTTCCGTATAAGTCCGGTATTTCTCCTGCGGGTCTAGGGTTTCACCGGAGGGGTGGATCCGGAGCGTCTGGACCCCAACACAAGCAAGTTTATGCCATAGCATGTTATTATAGGTGTGTTGTGTGCTTTTGATGGCAAAGATTTCACTCCGGGGTGTGGGCCGCTTCACCGGCATCCACTTCTCTCTCGTGAGTTTACACGCGCTTATAGGGTGAAACCCCCGTATCGGACGAAACGTCGTGAATCTTCCGAAGAGGTGGGTTCTACCTTGTTGTTTTATGTTCCTATGGCCTACCCTAACACAACCAAGCACCTAGTTCCACAATGCTACCCCCGTTCGACGCCGTTACCGCGTGTTTCCGTATAAGTCCGGTATTTCTCCTGCGGGTCTAGGGTTTCACCGGAGGGGTGGATCCGGAGCGTCTGGACCCCAACACAAGCAAGTTTATGCCATAGCATGTTATTATAGGTGTGTTGTGTGCTTTTGATGGCAAAGATTTCACTCCGGGGTGTGGGCCGCTTCACCGGCATCCACTTCTCTCTCGTGAGTTTACACGCGCTTATAGGGTGAAACCCCCGTATCGGACGAAACGTCGTGAATCTTCCGAAGAGGTGGGTTCTACCTTGTTGTTTTATGTTCCTATGGCCTACCCTAACACAACCAAGCACCTAGTTCCACAATGCTACCCCCTTTCGACGCCGTTACCGCGTGTTTCCGTATAAGTCCGGTATTTCTCCTGCGGGTCTAGGGTTTCACCGGAGGGGTGGATCCGGAGCGTCTGGACCCCAACACAAGCAAGTTTATGCCATAGCATGTTATTATAGGTGTGTTGTGTGCTTTTGATGGCAAAGATTTCACTCCGGGGTGTGGGCCGCTTCACCGGCATCCACTTCTCTCTCGTGAGTTTACACGCGCTTATAGGGTGAAACCCCCGTATCGGACGAAACGTCGTGAATCTTCCGAAGAGGTGGGTTCTACCTTGTTGTTTTATGTTCCTATGGCCTACCCTAACACAACCAAGCACCTAGTTCCACAATGCTACCCCCTTTCGACGCCGTTACCGCGTGTTTCCGTATAAGTCCGGTATTTCTCCTGCGGGTCTAGGGTTTCACCGGAGGGGTGGATCCGGAGCGTCTGGACCCCAACACACGAATGGCCATATCTAACATGAATTAATGCCCCCGAAAACGCACGACGTCCAAATGACAAATGAATTATGTTAGGTGTGATCATCATGGTCCACTTTGTGTCGGGATGTGGCTAGTTGTCAATGTGCCGCGCGCAAGCTGTTATGTCAATGAGCCTTTGTCGGCGATGGGTAGACTCGGCCATTTATATGCGCGAGTATTAAACATGAACGACCCGACGGTGATGTAAAATAGTAATATACTATTATTAAGATTAAACAAAATATACTATTATTAAGATTAAACAAAATAGTACTTATGTGATCAATAATATAGTAGTAGTAATATACTATTATTAAGATTAAACAAAATAATATAGAAGTAGTAATACAATAAAATAGAACAAAATGCGAATCTGAAAAAAAAAAATAGTTGTGCCGACGGCAAAGCCGTCGGCATAGGTTATTTGAAAAAAAAAACGGCAGAGCTGTGCCGACGGCTGCCGTCGGCACAGCTCACTTAATATCTACCCACCTGGTCGGGCGCGGGGGTCAACTCCCCCACACCCGACGCCCTCATCCTCGATCTCTCCCCGCCGCCACCTCTCCCCGCCGCGCCGCCACCTCTCCCCGCCGCCACCTCTCCTCCCCGCCGCCACCTCTCCCCGCGCCGCCCCCGGCCGCCGCGCTCTCTTCCCCGCCGCCACCTCTCCTCCCCGCGCCGCCCCCGGCCGCCGCGCTCTCCTCCCCGCCGCCACCTCTCGTCCCCGCGCTCTCCCGGCCGCCACCTCTCCCCGCGCTCTCCTCCCCGCCGCCACGCTCTCCTCCCCGCCGCCACCTCTCCCCGCGCCGCCCCCGGCCGCCGCGCCCGAGCTCCTCTCCCCGCCCCCGAGCTCCTCCTCCGCCGCCACAATCCCGCCGACGCCGCCCCTCCTCGCCGCATCCCCTCCTCTCCCTCTGCCCCGCCGCCCACCGCCCGCGCCCTCTGCCCCGCCCATCGCCCGCCCCCTCTGCCGCGCCCCCTCTGCCCCGCCCACCGCCCGCATCCCTCGCCGGCGCCGCCCCTCCTTGGCTCCACCTCCCTCGCCGGCGCTTCCTCGACTGCGGAGACCGCCGGCAGCCGCACGCCCTCTCCCCGCCACCCACCGCCGCCCTACTGTTAGAAAGGTAAAAGTGATTTTTTTTACGGTTAGAATTTTTAGTTAGATTAGAATAGAAACTAGTATAGAAATTGTTGTATAAATTTAGTTAGAAATTACGTTTAGAAAAATTTAGTTAGAAAAGTTTAGTTAGAAAAATTTAGTTAGGAAATTAGGGTTGTCGCCGCCGTAGTAGCCGCCGCCGTAGTAGGCCGGAACTGGTGTTCGGTGGCGAGGGCGGGCGCCGGTGGCTGGTGGCGATGGTGGGCGTCGGTGTCGGTGGCGTTTCCCGGTGTACGGTGACGGTGGCGCGGCCCGTTGGTCTGTATCGAGGACGCGCCCCGGTGGTTGATGTCGAGGGCGCACCCCGATAGTCGGTGGCGGGGGCGGGCGCCGTTGGTTATTGGCGAGGGCGAGCACCGGTGTCGGTGTCGTTTCCCGCTGGTCGGTGTCGAGGGCGCGCGCCGATTGTCGGTGTCGATAGCGCGCCCCGGTAGTCGATGGCAATGACGGCCCTCGATGGTCGATGGCGAGGGTGGGCGTCGGTGGTCCATGTCGATAGAAAATTTTAATGCAATTTCGTCAAAATTGATGCAATTTGTTAATGGATGTTCATTGTGTGTTTTCAGATGGCGTAGGTCCAGCCACTCACCGTCGTGGTCTCATCGAGCTTCTTCAGCGGGTCCAGGGCGGCGCGTCATCGACATTTTTCTCCCTTGCTGCTTCGACCACTTACGGCTTCGCACCTACGCTCTAGGTGAGCTACATTTCCATCACCTCCAGCTTTCCACCCCTTGCTCTGCCCCGGCCTTCGAGCTGATGACACATTTACATTCATGTCTAGTCGCGTAACCGTAGGCGTCTCCCGTCCGGGAGAGTTGCAAATTTATAAATATGCAGGACTGTCCGTCTCTGCATATTTATAACCGTAGCTCTTCCGGATTGTCCACGTTTTGGACAGCTCGGGTATGTGTAGTTCGGTTCGTGTCCCATGTTCTGCTCCTTCCTGAGACGGATTTCGGCAGCACCCCCCGTTGTTCTTCGGATGCACACCCTCTCGGCTTGAAAAGTTCGAGACGTGTATTCTGAAGAACAGCGGGGAGGTGCTGCCGAAATTCCGTCTCGGGTCGGGGTAGAACATGGGACACGGACCGATCTACACATACCCGGGTGGGATTAGGCCCCTACCTATTAGACATGTAGGTGAACCGTTGCATGCTGTAAATATAAAATTTTGTCGTAATTAATCCGATGACATTGTAAAAAAGTATTATAACTTGCTGCATTTTAAGAAATGCGTTGTTGTTTGTCTCCCAATAAAGCAGAGGATGTCTGGTAATGAGTGGATGTACAGCGGCCGTATTTCTGTGACTGAAAGAACAGATGAGTGGGAATGGAAGACCAACATGTTAGTGAAAGAGTTAGCGCGTGGTTCAAAGTCAGCGGTTCGCCCATTATGCCCTTGCTCTAATTGTCGGAGGCGGCATCGTCATGGAAAGGTTGAAATGACTAAACACCTGTGGTTGCATGGATATATGCAGAACTACGTGACGACTGTCGACTTTGCTCAGTACGAGCGTGATAGAGGAGAGGTGATGCGCCAGCGGATCAATGGCATTGAGTACGATGGGATTAGGAACTTGTTAGATGATTTCCGTGATGCCGACATGCCTGATTCGCCACCTCAAGTGGAGGAACAGGCCGAACCGGAGGACCCGGATGAACCCGAGCCCACAGCGAAGGCCTTCTTTGAAATGATGGGCTCGGCTAAGAGGCCGCTATACGAGGGTGCAAAGATTTCTCAACTCGATGCCATCTCTCAAGCACTAGCCGACAAGGCCCGGTACTCCACCACCCGTGCTGGATTTGAAGCTAATCTGAAAACCTATGGTAACATGTTGCCCGAGGGGCATTGTCTGCCTAAAAGCATGCACGAAGCGAAGAAAGTCTTGAAAGGGCTCAGCATGGATTATACAAAGATAGATTCTTGTCCAAAAGGCTGCATTCTGTTTTGGAAACAGTTTGCGGATGACAAGTACTGTACCATTTGTAAGGCGTCTAGGTATCATGAGGTAAAGGGAGCCGATGGTCAGTTGAAGCAGACGAAAGTCGCTATGAAGATTCTTCGGTATCTCCCATTCATTAAAAGAATCCAGCGGCTGTATTGGTCCGAGGAGACTGCCAAACAGATGACTTGGCACAAGATGGGGAAGAGATACACAGACGAGCACGGACGGGAAAAGATGGGACATCCATCTGATGGTCAGGCATGGAAGAATTTCGATGCAAAATACCCCGATGAGGCAAAAGAGGCTCGAAATGTCAGGATTGCGATAGCAACAGATGGATTCAATCCATATGGTATGTCGACTGCCTCATACAGCTGCTGGCCCGTGTTTGTTATTCCGCTCAATCTCCCTCCTGGAGTCTTAATGCAAAGGAATACCATATTTCTGTCGCTGATCATTCCAGGGCCAGAATACCCGGGAAAGAATCTGAGTGTCTACATGCAGCCGCTTGTGGATGATTTGGACCACTCTTGGCACCACGGGACGTTCACATACGACCGGGCATCAAAGAAAAACTTCTTAATGAAAATTTGGTTCCAATACTCCATGCACGACCTTCCAGGGTACGCTCTATTCTGTGGATGGTGTACCGCTGGTAAGTGGCCATGCCCAGTGTGCAGGAACCGATTGGAGTTCCTCTGGTTAAGCGCGGGTAAGAAGTATTCCTCGTTTGACATGCATCGACAATTCCTCAAAAGAAGGCATCGATTTAGAGAAGACAAAAAGAACTTCAAGAAGGGCAGAGTTGAGCGTGTAGAAAAAAAGATACCAACATTCGATGGTGCAGCTGTTGATGCCGAGCTACATGCTCTTGTTCCCGCTGGGGGAAATGGCCCCATGCAAGAGTCGGCCGAATGCAAAAACGGTAAATACCGGGGTCTTCACCCGAGGCGCCGATTCCATAGACTACTACGGAACGTTAGAGAAGGTATACGAGCTGACGTTCAATCGCACCAACGTAGAACTCAAGCTCGTTGTGTTCAAATGCCACTGGTTCGACCCCGTCCATGGATACAAAAGTACCCCTTCCATTGGGTTAGTTGAAGTTAGGCCTTCAACCACCTATAGCGGAGCCGATGTCTTTATTGTGGCTCACCAAGCTAAGCAAGTTTATTATTTGCCTTACCCATGCCAGAAAGAGGCACTCAAGGGTTGGGAGGTTGCGTTCAGGGTATCGCCACATGGTAAACTACCCATGCCGTCCGACGACGATTATAACAACATTGACCCGAAAACGTACCAAGGAATTTTCTATCAAGAGCAAGAGGACTTCGGAGACTTTGACTTACAAATGGGTGGTTTTGAGGACCTCGAGAACAATGCGGAAACTCGTGGTGAGTCAGTGGTGGATCTAAAGGACATAGACATGCTCACCAAGCTACATACAGACAATGAAGACGATGATGAGCCACCACCGTTCGAAGATCCTCTAATTTACTACTCACGTGATAGTGATACGGATAGTGAGAACGAGAACCCACCTAATTATGAGAGTGATGATTCTAGGTGATGTCTTTATACTTAGTATTTTATCTTAGCATTTTTTATGCAAGTTTCACCATTTTATACTTAGTATTTTTTTCTTTTGAACATGCCTAGTGATGCTCTACATTTTATGCCAAGTTTCACAATTTTATGCTAAGTGCCTACATTTCACAATTTTATGCTAAGTGCCTATATTTTTACTATGTATATGTGATTTAATTGTTTTCTATTTCTCGATGCAGGTGATTGGACAATATGAGCCAAGGCAAGGAATCGTCGTCGTCCTTGCTCAAGAAGATTACACGGAGTGGTAGATCCTTGATTCGCAATCGGCGCTACCCCGTGGACGACGATGCGGTTGGAGGACGAGGACGAGGACGAGGTGGAGGACGAGGTGGAGGACGAGGACGAGGACGAGGTGGAGGTGGCGGGGGAGGTGTAGACTTGGAGCCTCCACCCTCCGCGTCTGGTGACGTGGCTTCCCAGCTGCAGATAGAGTATAGGGAGGAGGGGGAGACGGAGTCCAGACGGGAGGAGGAGGAGGAGTACAGACCGGAGGAGGAGGAGGAGGAGGACGAGGACGAGGAGGTGGAGATGGAGGGGGAGGTGGAGGGAGGAGGAGGGGCACCGAAGAAGCTGCGAGTTCGCGGGGAAGCGGGAGTCCCCGGTTTGGATAAGCAGCCTGCCACGGAGGAGGAGAAGACTCTTATTTATCCAAATAAGAAGGAGTAAGTTTACTAATTTTGTAATTTTAAATATGTAGTTTCATTTTTGGCATATGTACTAATGTTTGATTATTATGCAGCAATTGGACATATGCTGAAGGGAGCCGCCAGCCTTCGAGCTTGCTAGGAGCTCTGATCCGGCTTTATTGGCCGGGCTTTTACACCACGGCTGTGGATGGCGAGCCGAAGTTGGCGTCTTCTTGGCTGGACTACGAGGCTGCCGATTGCGCGCCATTCGGGAAGGCTTCTGACGCCGTGACCACCAGGTTTTGGGTAAGTTATATTTTCATGAGTTTCGTTCGTAGTTGATGACACCACCGTTCTAACTCGCTATTTTCTTCATGCATGATTGAAGTGCTTTTTCCGGGTGCTTGAGGACGATAGAGGCGCGGCGCGTCGGGTTCTCCGCAAGGCGTGCGTGAGGTTGACCCGCCAGGTGTGGTACAACCAGAAGCACACCGCCATCAGCGCGTTCCAGGCCGAGAAGGGCAAAAGGGCCAAGAAGAAGGACAATGTCACGGACCCGCCCAAGATGACAGTCGAGGATTTCATGAGGGTAAGTAAACTATCTATGTCATTCTACATTTCAGTTAATTTGCCATTGCATTGCCTCCTTTTTACTTCACTATTGCATTCTCAGGTCATTCCACACTGGGCCGAAAACCACGAGGACGCATGGGCGGTGCTGGCTAGGAGGTGGGCCGGGGAAGACCCCGAACACAATGCCGTGAGCAAGCGGAACAAGAAGAACCGAGGCCACGGGGGCACCCACAGTGGAGGAAGCCTCAACACCGACCGCTTCAAGAAGAGGATGGTATGTACATACATGGAAAAGATGGTTTATTTTCTATCATGCATGTTTCTACTTGATACACATAACGTTTACTTTTGCGATGCAGGAGAAGCAGAGTGGGGTGCCAGCTACTTACTTGGCGGCGTGGCAGACGATGAGGCGGAAGAAGTCCGTTTCGGACGCCGCCACGTCCTCGGCTCCTGAGTACTACGGCAGAACCGAGGAGGACATGAAGGATTACTCCTCGGCGTTCCAGATGCTACACCCGGAGGTCGAGGACCCCTTCGAGCACGAGTACGACGAGACGGCGTTGATGCTAGCGGGGAACGGGAGGGAGCACGGCCGTCTGAGAATCCTTGATAAGGTGGCCACGCCTACCGCGAGCCTCACTCGTATCAAGGCTACCCTCCCCGTCGACGCCGTCCCTGTCCAGCCTCGTGGACGGCGTGCTAGAGCTGCCTCTGCCTCTGCCGATGTAAGCTCTCCTCTCATTCTCATCATGTTTTCTTACATTCCCCTCTGCATTGCTAAGTTGTCGATATTAACTTGTTTCCTAAATTGTAGCCGGAGTTCGATGCGGCCTATGCCGCCGCTTATGAGAAGTACAAGGAGAACCTACAGGCGTGGCAGCAGAGGACCGACGCCCTCACTTCGTACCATAGCGCGGTATCGAGTGTAAGTTTTCAATCCATATTTCTGCAAAATATGACAAGTCTAAATCATCTTGGCAACACATGACATCTAAACCATCTTGTAGGCGATGATGAGGTGGATGACCACCGGAGAGAGAGGACCGCATCCAGGAGAGCCTCCTGAAGCGGCAGGGCCGGTCCCGATATTCATATCGAGGGATGAGTTTGCCCTCACATACTACGCAGAGACCCCGGTATGTGTTCTTTTCCACACGTCGATTACTGATTTACTTTGCCTCTAAAGTGTCTAACTCGTGCTCGAACATGTAGGATACTCGAGCTTCGGGGAACACGGCTTTTGGCCGGGCTTCTCCTAGTGGCTCCCCGAGTTCGCGCCAGTCGACGCCGATTCACGGCCGTGCTTCGGCCACTCCTGGTACCTCGCCTGGTGGCTCCGGAGCTGGTTCGACGGACGCGACACATGATCGTCCTCATTTCACGAGTGGAGACCTGGGCTTCACCCCTTCTCCTAGCTAGGGATGTATCTAGATCGATGTATGGATGTATCTGGATCGATGGACGTATCAGGATCGATGTATGACAATTAACGATGTTTGTATGGATGTTTTGATGGTTAATAATGATGGTACTGAGCTTCTAGATGTTTCTATTGGATTGGATCAATATTTGTGATATTTCTGTGAATTTTGGAATGAAAACAGAACCAAAAAGGGCAAAAAAAAAACCTGGGCATAGGCTGTGCCGACGGCAATGCCGTCGGCACAGGGCCTACGCTGACCAAATGGTCAGTCCTGTGCCGACGGCTTTGCCGTCGGCACAGCCCATGCCCCAGGAGCCACCAGGTGCTGCCGCGTGTCCCCCCTTGTGCCGACGGCATTGCCGTCGGCACAGCTCCCGCCCAGGAGCGCACCAGGTGCTGCCGCGTGTCCAATCTTGTGCCGACGGTGGCCGTCGGCACAGCGGCCACCACCAGGCCAACGTCCTGACAGCGTGGGGCCCGCTGTCAGAACAAGGTGGGTCCCACCACTGAGCTGTGCCGACGGCATTTCGTGTGCCGACGGCCCCCGTGCCTGCGCCGACGACTCGTGTGCCGACGGCAGTGTGCCGACGGCCACCGTCGGCACAGCCTGTGCCGACGGGGTCCTGACCTGTGCCGACGGCCTTTTGCCGTCGGCCTATAACACGATTCCTGTAGTGACCTAGCTCACAGTTCATCCAATATGAGACCGGTAGAGTTAATCTAACAAACTATTGCAGCAGATGAAGGAGTTAAACAACATGTTTTAAACCATGTATAGCACCCGATAATGTGCACATAGAATGGACATGGTTTATCAGTTAGCTCTCTCCTCCGATTAATTAATTAGATTTTCGCTTTGGGGCAAGAAAAGATGATCTTGGTCAAAACTTTCCGTCGAATTTGGAGAAATCCAATCGGTCACGCTTCTAATAGAAATAAATCGAGTATTCACCGCAAACTTTCTTGCAGTACATCCGTGTAAGGCCTACATTATGTAAATGTCAGACTTTGAATCTGATTGAATCTTTTGAAAAGCACCTTCAAATTTTGAAAAAAAACTAAAAAATTGGCATATTTTTTGGAAACCTTCAAAATTTTCAAGAATTCGCAAAAAATTGTCGCTCTTAGCCATGCGCCGAAAAAATATTCTGAAAACGAAATGTTAAACCATAGGCGCATAACCGAATTAACACATGCTTGCATTGACGGAGATCAAAGATAAACAGATGAAGCTCACTGAATTCCGTTGAACATTCTCACGTGTATGAATTTCAAAATCTCGCTGATAAAATTGGACGTGATTAACTTGACACTACATTTAATCACCAACTTAAACCGCAGCGGCGGCAACAAGCTGCAGAACAATGCAAACGCAGCGTTGCACGTGAAGAGCTAGCCAGCTATAGGTTTGTAGCAAGGCACATGCATGGCAAGACCCACGGAAACCTGGCTGTTGTCTTTTTCCAATCGTTAGATTCCAAATGCAAGCTTGTGCATGTCTGCTAAGTAACACGCGTGAACTTAGTGGCGGTCAGTGCAGTAAAAACGGTATAAAACATGCTCAAATTGATGCGTTACCAGCTAAAAAGCATAGTGCTGATTACGTGAAGAGATTCGTCAGTTGAATTCCTGAGACAACGGTCGATGCTGTTGGTAGATCCATGCATTTTTCTTCAGATGACACATGGTCTTCTGGTGTCATGGCTTAAACTATGAGAGCCTGCGGTGCCTTGAAAAGTTGATTCATTTGCAAAGTGGCAAGGCCAGAATCTTTACGCTATTAATCATAGCGTCCACTCAAGTCTAGCCCAGCACTCGGCCTAGGTTCGGACGTTCATGCGCATCTGGGCCAGATACAAGTAGAAAGCCGACTACATCCTAAAAGCCCGGACTGATAGGAGAATAATACTCTCCCTTATAAGCTGGTCATATCCCCCTTGCCTAGGCGAGGTGGGACTAAACATTGAGCAGCCTCATTAGCCTACAACAGCCGTAACATCCCATTCCCCTGAGAAGGCCCTCAGGAAGGCATGGCGATGCTGCCTCTGATACCAGATGTTAGCGTCCACTCAGTTTTAGCTCAGCACTCGCACTAGGTTCGGACGTTCATGCGCATCTGGCCCAACTACAAGTGAGAGTCCACTACATCCCAAAAGCCCGGACTGAAATGAGAGGGATACTCTCCCTTATAAGCTTGTCATAGTCCCCTTGCCTAGGCGAGGTGGGACTAAACATTGACCAGCCTCACCGGTCTACAGCAGCCCTAACATCCCATCCCCCTGAGAAGCCCCTCAGAAAGGCATGGCGATGCTGGCTCTGATAGCAGATGTTAGCGTCCACTCAAGTCTAGCCCAGCACTCGGCCTAGGTTCGGACGTTCATGCGCATCTGGCCCAGCTACAAGTAGAAAGCCCACTACATCCTAAAAGCCCGGGCCGAAAGGAGAAAGATACTCTCTCTTATAAGTTGGTCATAGCCCTCTTACCTAGGCGAGGTGGAAAAAAACATTGAGCAGCCTCACTAGCCTAGGTAAACTGAGCTGGCTGCACATTCTAAAGGACCAACAAAGTGAGAGTAGAAAACTTCCTCTGTTGTGGAGTTGCAGTTGTATTTAGTCCACTTTTTGGTGACTTGTTATCGTGTTCTCCTTCGGATCTTTTCATAACTTTTGTATGTTCGAAGCCAAAGGTTCTGGTATGCCTAATTCAGCTTACGAGCCTTTTTTTTATAAAGGGAAGTATATTAATATCACGGAGATACAAATTACACCCGGCCTCTGCAACAACGCAATGGATGCACACAGCCGAAAGACAATAAAAAAGAAGAAATAAAAAAGAAGAAAAGTCCCGCTACAGGGTTACAATCCTCACGGTGTCCGCACAACCACCACCTAAACAACAGCTGACGTGCAACTCTTCGAAAACAACGTCTCCAAGAAGAACGGTGTCAGGCACAACCAATTAAGGCCAGACCTTGTGTTTTCACCCTAAAGATAATCCTCGCTCTCAAAACAACGGCTCCAAGAAGACCAGTGCCAGGCACAACCAATTAAGGCCAGACCTTGGGTTTTCACCCTGAAAGGTAGGACTTTGGACTCCACACATATTGTCTCCCCCTCTGACATACAGATGCCACGAATCTTGTAACTCCAAGCCAGTTTCCCATCGATGCAAAGACTCCGAACATCGTTGCTAGTCCTACAATCTCGCCTTCGATGACTGAGCATTGCGACCAAATTCCACCGATCCAGCAATCTCCAGGCGTTGCCTATGGGAGTCGCCGGCGGAGCCTTTCGGTCGACACCCCGGCTTGATCAAAGAGGAACTACATCATGATCTTCATCTTCGCGCGACAGGAAACCCTAGGACCACCGCCATTATTCTTTAGCCTCGCGGCCCGACACCGCGAAGCCACTCCCAGCAGGAAAGCATCATAGAAGGGGTAGACCATTGCCCAACACTAGGTCGCCGGCGAGACCAAGGTCGTAGCCAGACTACCACGGCCGGCCAAGGCCGAATCCGATACCCAAGATCATCGGGCATCAAATCCCCGCGTCCCCAAGCGATTCCCGGATCTGATCCAGTCGCCCGCCGGCGATGCAGCACCCCCGCCGTACCACCTTCCCGCCGGGAGGCTCAAGTGCCGGCCCTAGGCCGCGCCGCCCCATGCCCACCGTCGGCTCTCCAGCGCCTCCATGGAGCGCCGCCGCGGAGCATCTCTCCTGCCCACCGCCGGGGACGGGGGCGCCGCCACCACCGCCGGCGACAGGCGGCAGCGACGACAGGGTCGGGGGGTAGGAGGGGCTCGGGAGGGAGGGAGGTGGAGGCACCCCCCGGAGTCGCCTGGAGGGGGCGGCTCAGGAGGGAGGTGGCGGCTATGAGAAAGAAACTGAAAGCAACCTAGTACTCCCTCCGTTCACAAATAGATGACTTTCATTCGTCTTGAAAGTCATCTATTTGTGAACGGAGCGAGTATCGTTTAGTCCTACAACCAACAATATTGTTGGGATGGAATGGCCCCTATGGTGTAATCAGAGGTAGGCAAATAATAAGGGCACTGAAAGCTTATCACAAACAGCATGATGATACGATTGCCCCGCAACTGCAAGAACTACACTCGTGGTCTTTTAGCTGAAGAATCAACAGTAAATTAAGCTAGAGTAGGAAACAATCATACACTTCTTTCTTTTCTTTTGATTCGGCTTCTAGGACGTCCAACAACGTTAGTGTAATCATCTACTAATAATTAATTCATACAGTCGTATTAGAAGAAAGACCCAAATAATCCGCACACAGCAAAAACACAAAACAAAAAAGCTAGAAAATGTAGCACATCTAAACATTAATCAATAGAAAGACTAGTTGCAAGACAAATTCTCGCTGCACCGAGATTTCAATTTCTTGATGTCACAAGGACACGAGCCCCACCGACCGACCAAAAAACGAAAAGAAAAAACCGACCGATCAACCGAGAGGCCAACTCACTCTGCACGCCCAAGGCCTGACGGGTTGGTCCTGTCCGTGTGTCACATTCACTGCACCAACTGCCACGAGCCCCACGGCACGGAGCACCTCCCACGTATCGCGCGTGCCGCACGATGCGGATGCCCGCTCGTCCGCTTCCTCCGCGCCGCTCCAAACAGGTAAACGGCTTGACGGAAAGCCCGCAAAAATAAAACCAGCCTCACGGATTAGTCCGTCCAGCCTGTTAGGGCCGTCTGTCCGCTAACCTTTCGCACGCTCATGGCGCACGCGATCAGCCCAACTGCAGGATCCAATCAGCCATCGTACAATCAGCGCATCGAAACGTTCAACAACTCCCTAGTACTAGCGGACGCGGATTGGACCATCTGTCCGCTGGACCTAGCGGACAAGGAAATTAGCGGAAGCGGCTTCGCGGACGCGGTGGACGGCGGCGGATGCGCCGCGGACCTGTCCGCCTGCATGCTTAGGCATCTCCAGTCGTTCGGCCTCCCAGGTTTCAGATCGGCGCTTTTTAGCGAAAGCGTCGCCCCGCACCCAAACCTGGGGGCCGATTTCACCAGCCGTTCGGCGGCCCATAAAAGAGAACGGCGATATTGTACTTCATCTTCCCGCCCCAAAATATAGAGCCCTAGTTCGGCGATCACGGCAGCCATGGTTTTGGGCAATAATATTACAAAAAACGCCACAGGTGGGCGATCAAATAGAGCCTACATCGAATCACACAGGCGGCGTGGGCAAACGTAGGCGATCAGGCAGACGCGTCGGCCGGCGTCGGAGCAGGCGGTGAGCTCGGCGCAGCATCCTCCAGGTCGATGACTGCGTCCGAGCATGCGACGGGCTCGGTATCCTTGTCTACAACGGGCGCGTCATTCTCCAGGTCGACGACGGGCCCGGCATCCTTGTCGACGACGGTCGCGGTATCCTCCAGGTCGACGTGCGTGCTCGTCGGCGCGGTGGTGTAGCTGGTGCCACCAGACGACGTAGTCGGGGCCGGGGGCGTGCTGATGTCGGTCAGGATGAGGTTGCACTGTGCCAGGAACCAAGCTCTCACCTCGGGGGTCATCGCGGCCGGGTCGCCGCCCGTGAGGAAGGCGAGGTCGTTGTTCCTCTTCTTCGCCGCTGTGCCAGTCCTGAGGAGGTCGATCTTGACCTTCGAGTTGGCCATGAGCGCCGCCCATCGCTGTTTGGCGACCTCCTCCCTCTTGTCGGCCTGGGCCTGGGCGTCGGCGATGCAGGTCTCGATCGACGCCTGGAGCTTTGCCGCTGCCGGCGCGCCGTCCCTTGCCAACTTGGCTTTCTTGTGGCCCATCGGCGGACGCCCTACGGACGCACCTGCAACCACCGCGTTGGGGACGTACTCCTTGCCCTTGCTGATCGACCGCCGCACCTCCGCCCACTTCTCGCACTTCTCGATGACGACGAAGACGTGGAGGAACTTGAAGTCGGAGCCCTCGTCGTTCTTGTACGCCTCGAGCATCCGGACGATCTCCATCTCGCGGTTGGCGCCGCTCTGCGGCCTCATCGAGATCCCCTCCTGGATGCCGTGCCACTTGTTGCAGGACGCCTGGATGTTCGCCTTATGGTTCGACATGGCCTTCTGGCCGCGGTCGGTGATGCAACAGGCGTAGTAGGTGTCGATCATGCGGCGCTCGTCGTAGGCGGTCTTCACCCGCTTCCAGTAGTTGTCGACGTGCTGGTTCGCGCCGACGATCGGGTCCATGTTGATCGTTTTCCAGGCCTCGGCGAGGAGGACGTCCTCCCTGTTCAACCACTTGATGCGAGGCTCGACGGGGGGCGCGGGTACCTTGGGTTCCTTGCCGAGACGGCCAGGACCACGGCGCTTTCGGCCTTCGCCGGCTGGATCTGTCCCCTCTGGCGGCACCGGCGTCTCGTCCACCACCTCGTCGTCGTCGTCGTCCTGCACCTCCGTCGCTTGCGTGCCCGCAGAGCACCCTTCGCCACCTCCCTGCGTGAAGAAATCCCCGCTCTGCTCGAGGAAGCCAGGGCTCGCCGCCGCCGCGATCGTGCCGGCCACTATGATCTCCTCCATGTAGCTGCTGTCCTGGGGCTGAAGTCCGGCCATGATCGCACGGCGGTGGGACGGGGAAGCTGCGTAGCCCGGCGACGCGCCATACATCATCGGCGAGTGGTAGGGGAAGGTGAGGTTGGGGTTGAAACCTCCCAGAGGGTCGCCTTCGGCGAACCACGCAGGCGTCGGGTGCGGCGACAGGCGTGGCGACGGCGACGGCGACTGCTTCCATCCGGCGAAGACGGGGCCGAACGTGCTCTTCCGCTTGACGAGCGGTGCTGTGGCTGCGACCGGAGTAGGCGGCTCGTCCGACGCGACCTCATCCTCCTCGTCCTCCAATTCCTCTTCCTCGACGGCGGCCTGCTCCTCCGCCTGCAGATGTGCCATCAGCTGCCTCTGTCGCTGCGCCGCCTCCCTCCCTAGGTGTTTGATGTTGGCCGTATCCAGGCACGCTCTCTCGGCGATCCACTCCTTGTTGGTCATGCCGGGCGGCTTCTCCTTCGGCGCTCTCGGCTTGCGTGGCTTCTTGCCAAGATCGGCGGTGGCGGGAATGGATACGGCGGTGGCGGCGGCGCGGGGTCCTGTAAATCGGGCGGGAGCCATGGCGTCTAGATCTCGCGGATGGGGGGGAATGGCGGGAATGGAGTGGGGGGAGACATACATGAGTGGGGAAAGTGGAGGAAAACGCCGAAAAAAGGGAGGGAAATCGCCTTCCGTCGCCGACAGCTGTGGCCCACGCGCGCATTTCGCCCCCCCCCCAAGCCGAACCCAGCGTGCTGGGTTCGGACTGGGTTCGGCGGCGCAAAACGACGCTAAAAATGGCGGAAAGCGGCGCTAAACCGGATCCTGGGGGGCGACTGGTGAGAAACAGCGCTAAAAACGGCGAAAACCGCTGCTTGGGGGGCTCTGGGGGACGGCTGGAGATGCCCTTAGGCGCAACGGGGAACTGCGCAGCAACATGGCCGGGCGGCATTATTTCTGGCCGTCACGAGGTGGCCACCAGGTGGCATTATTACTTAGGCCCGGATGCCCGCCGTGCCGCAGCGGGTGTGACCAAGGCAAGGGCGACGGCGCCACGGAGATGGCTGACACGCTCACGCGACGCAGAGGAGGAGTACCGCAACAACCATGGCGTTGCTCGTACCACCTAGAGGACGAGCTAGTTGGCGCAGACTGTCAGCGACCAGGCCCAAGACACGGGAGTACCTGATGCTGGGCCCAGGCCACGAAGGGCGACAGCTGTCCCCGCGCGAGTGGCTGGCCCAGAATGGGTGACGGGCAATCGCACGGCAATATAAGGAGAGGAATACGCAATGTAACAGTTGGCTTGGATCCTGTAAGGAACGGCGGTGCCGTGTGTGTGTGGCTCGAGGAGCCTGAACTTCCTCCAATTCCGTGATTGAATCGAGAATAGCTAGCCAATTCCGATCACCCCTTACATCTGTTATCAGAGCACAAGCTCGATCCAAGGAGGCAGATCTGGAGATCCCCACCCACCCACACCACACCCGCCACGCCATCCGCCGCCGGGAGGAAGCCATGGAGGAATTGTCGCCGGAGGCCCGCGCCATCTACGATCTACTCCGGGCTGATACGCGCGAGGCATACGAGAGCCGCTTCATCGACCACAAGAAGGAGATCCTCGACGCAGTGCGCAACTACGTCGACGACACCACCAAACAGTTCAAGGAGATCAACGCCAACCTTGGAGCGGTGCAGAGCGGAGTCGGCGCCGACATCGCCGAGGTCCAAGCCACGCTCGAGGCCGAATTGGACTCCGTCAATTCCGCGCTGAGTGCAGAGATCTCGCACCTCGTGAGCGCCGTTGACCGCGCCGTCCGGGCGATACCGAGCGCTGCGGCGGGAGGAGCGAAGGACGTGCAGGTCGGCCCCGATGGGCACCGCGCTGCTACTGAACCCCGGGGAACGGCGTGCTCCATGGGCACGCCCACCCCGGACACTGGTACGTCCCGCGGCCAAATTTTTTTCCCCAATTCGAATTCAGAGTCTACTGGAACGATTACTAACGCATCTGCACCCCGCGTCGAGCTGCCGTCCTTTGAGGGGGCGAATCCGCGCTTATGGCAGCGCCGCGCGGAGGAGTACTTCCAGTGCTGGGGAACTCCACGCACGCACTGGGTGTCCTATGCTTCGTCTCAGTTCACCGGAGCAGCGGCGACCTGGTTGGAAGCGTATCTGACGAAGGTGCCAGTGCCCGAGTGGGGGTCGTTCATGCAGGCAGTTCAGTCGAGATTTATGCGCAATCAGCATCAAGTCCTCCTGCGCCGTCTGTTCAAAATTACGCAGACTGGTTCCGTTGAAGATTATGTGAAGAGGTTTTCAGATTTGATGGATCAGTTGGCAGCATACGAAGATCACACGGACCCCCTGCATAACCTGACGCGTTTCCTCGATGGGCTCAAACCGACAGTTCGTGTTCTCGTTGCGATCCAGCAACCAACTGATCTTGATGCTGCGTACACGATGGCCCTGTTATATGAGGAATTGGGCGAGGGGAGCAACTGCCTCAACACTGCGGTCGCGTCGAGCTCGGTGACGCGCAGATCAGCGCAAGGACCGTTGCCTCCACCATCACCGGCTCGTTGGGTATCCAAATCTGTCGAAGAGAAGAGGTTGATGGAAGGAAACAAACCACCACCTGATGATCGTTGGACCAGCCTCAAAGCCTATCGGCGAGCCAAGGGCCTCTGCTTTGTCTGTGGTGAGAAATACAGCAGGGAGCATCAGTGTAAGAACACGATTCAGTTACACATTGTACAAGAAATGCTAGAGTGTATGCAGCAGTCCGATTCAGACAGTGAGCAGACGCCAGGGGGAGAAGCGCAGGAAGTAGAGATCAATATGATGATTTCCGCGGCGGCTCTGCATGCAGGGTTGGCAGCTCCTCGCACTATGCAGTTGGCCGTCCAGGTGCAGGGGAAGCAACTTTTGTTCCTGGTCGATTCGGGCAGTTCAGCTTGCTTCCTGGATACAAAGTGTGCAGCTGATCTGATTGGGGTCGATCGTGTGTCTGCTAATGTGAGCGTACGAGTCGCTGGAGGGGCTGTGCTGCCCTGTTCTGATCGCATTCCTGAGTTGCACTGGACGACACAAGGCTGTCAGTTCGTTGATTCCTTCAGGGTTCTAGCGCTGCAGTCGTATGATGGCATATTGGGTCTGGACTGGCTCGCTAAGCATAGCCCAATGCTCACCCACTGGGCCCAGAATTGGGTTGCCATTGTTGTGGATGGAAAGCTCACTGTACTCCATGGGGCGGGAACTCAAGAGGCAACGCACGCGCTACTCGAACTTCAAATTGTTCACGAGCAGGTGACTGGGGGAGAAGAACCATTGAGCCCTGGTGTCCAAGCAATCCTGGACCAATTTGACTCGTTTGCAGGACCGACAGGTCTCCCACCTCGCCGACAGTATGATCATCAAATCCCTCTCATTCCTGGAGCTCGACCGGTGTCCATTCGACCTTATCGCGTTGCCCCTGAACTGAAATCAGAGATTGAGCGGCAAATTGCAGAATTGCTCCGTCAGGGCGTTATCACCCATAGCAACAGTCCGTTTTCTTCGCCGATTCTGCTTGTCAGGAAGGATGATCGCTCCTGGAGATTGGTGGTCGACTACAGGCACCTGAATGCGTTGACTATCAAGGGCAAGTATCCGCTACCTGTGATTGATGAATTGCTCGATGAATTGGCTGGGTCTCGCTGGTTCTCCAAGCTCGATTTGCGCGCCGGATATCACCAGATCCGTCTTGCACCTGGAGAGGAATACAAGACTGCGTTCCAGTCGCACAACGGCCACAACGAGTTCAAGGTCATGGCCTTCGGATTGAGTGGTGCACCTGCGACCTTCCAATTCGCAATGAACGCCGCTCTGGCGCCCGTCTTGCGCAAATTCGCCCTCGTCTTTTTCGACGATATTCTCATCTACTGCGCGACCCTAGAGGACCACTTGGTCCATCTTCGATCCGTCCTCGACATTTTGCGCAAGGAGCAGTGGACGGTTAAGCGTTCCAAGTCACTGGTAGAAAAAAGGGCTTCGGTATGCCAGCATCAGTCCCCAAGCGTCGCGACCCGTGACTAATGAGTCTTTACTCCCGGGTCGGGAGGAGACCCGCGACAGAAGGTCAGACGTCGCGGGTTGGGAAACGTGTGGCGGCGCGTGGAGGGAATTAATTCCGGTTGAGCTGGCCGCCCGGGACTATTGGTCCTTTATTCCCCGTTCCCGTGGCCAACCGGGACAATTGGCTCTTTATTCCCCGTGCCCGTGGCCAACCGGGACTAAACATCCGTCTTCTCGGCTCCCCGCGGCGGTTTTTATTTCGCGAAAGAGGCAGAAGGGCGCCATTCCACTGCTCGCTCTCTGTTCTTCCTCTCGCTCTCTGTTCTTCCTCTCTCTCGCTCTCTGTTCTTTTCGATCCAAGCACACGCACGCAAAATGGCTGAATGGACGCAACACAATGGGAAGACACCATGCGGCAAGGATTTGGACGTGCTCTTCACCAACAGTTGCGCGAGGCTGCATGAAGCTCTGGACCCTTTGGCCGATCTGTATTTTGCAGCTCCCGAAGAACACCGGTTCTTTGGGCTCGATCTGGAGTACACGGCGAATCAGCAGGATGTTGCCGTCATCCAGATTTCGTTCAAGCATTCAGTGTTGGTCTTCCAATGGTCAAGGTATAGAAGCTATAGCACACGTGCACGTAATCTTGCATATGCATCTTCGGGTTTTTTTGTTGCATGTGAAGAATACATGTGTTGCAACATATCTAACACATATCCTATTTTTGTTATTACCGTAGCTCAAGGCATTGCCCGGACCTTGTTGATTTTCTTGTCAACTCGGGGTTTGACTTTTGCAGCGTTGACATCACGCAAGACCGTGTGAAGTTGATGCGCATCGGTATTATGATACCTGAAGATCACTACATTGATCTTCAGAATCATATCCAGTTCACCGGGCCAAAGACCGGGATGGCTGTCATGGCAAGCTACTTAATCCACCCCGGCTATCAAAGGATGAAGACTGATTTCCGTCGGGAGAATCACAACTATTGGGAGGAGACCCCATTGCGCATGACGAACCTACAGTATGCGGCCATAGATGCATATGTCGCGTACGAGTTGTTCCGCATCTACTCGGCGGGGCCATAGATGATGTATGCGTTCGATATCTATGTGCATGTAATGGGTATCTAATTAGCTAGCTAGTAGTATATATATGTAATGGATATCTTTTGTGATCGACTCTCTTATTATGTTATGAAATGTGATCGACTCTATGTTTGTGTTATGTGTGATCGACTCTATATATGTTTGTGTTATGTGTGATCGACTCTATGCATGTAATGAATATTGTTTGTATTATTGTTCTTTATTTTTGATAAATTTTTTCATTTTAAGATTTTAAAATGAATTAGTATTATTTTTCTTCATTTTTTGATATATTATTTGTATTTTTAAGATTTTAAAATGAATTAGTATTATTGTTCTTAATTTTTGATATATTATTTGTATTTTAAGATTTTAAAATGAATTAGTATTATTGTTCTTCATTTTTGATATATTATTTGTATTTTTAAGATTTTAAAACGAATTAGTTCCATTTTTCTCAATTTTTGGATATATTATTTGTATTTTTTAGAAATAATACAAATTAAAAGTTAATGTTTATTTATTTATTCAAAATTATTAATTACATCATTACTTTTGTTTATTAAAAGATTTATTTGAAATTCAAACAATTAAGAAATGTGGCTTCGACCAACATGTTAATAAGATTCATATGATACTACTATCACATACATGCGTGAGAAACACTTGGATTCGGGACGGGATGGAACTCGGAAGTTAAGCGTGCTAGTGCTAGAGTAGTGGGAGGATGGGTGACCGAGCGGGAAGTTTGACCATGAGTACCATGAGTAAGTAATTTGTCTAGAGATAATCTTAGTTAGACACTAAGCAAATAATACAAATTGTGAAAAAAAAAGGGAGTGAAAAAAAGGGAGTGAAAAAAGGTGAGAAAAATAATTAGAAACCAAATGAATTAAAAAAATTACGAAATAAATCTAGTCCCGGTTCCCGTGGCCAACCGGGACTAAATGTCCTCCGACCCGAGGCTCCGCCACCCGCCCACGTGGACGGGTCTTTAGTCCCGGTCCGTAAGTAGCGGGACTATAGGGGGGGGCCTTTAGTCGCGCGTAGCTAGTCCCGGTTGCCTCGACGGGATTAATGGGCCTGGCGAACCGGGACTGTAGGCCTTTTTTCTACCAGTGAGTGTGCATTTGCCCAACAGGAGATAGCGTATCTCGGTCATGTGATTTCCGCGGCTGGCGTATCCACGGACAGTTCCAAAATTGATGCTGTCAAGAACTGGCCCCAGCCGGTGAATGTGAAGGAGCTGCGGGGGTTTTTGGGTCTGAGTGGATATTACAGGAAATTCATACGCCAGTATGCAGTGATCAGCAGCCCTCTGACAGCCTTGCTCAAGAAGGGGGCCGTGTTCGTCTGGACTGACGCGACGGAGCTAGCCTTCCAGACTCTGAAGAATGCGCTTGTTACTGCACCAGTTCTCGCCTTGCCGGATTTCCAACAGCAATTCGTGATCGAGACGGACGCCTGTGACGTTGGCATCGGGGCTATCCTTTCCCAGAATGGGCATCCAATAGCTTTCGTCAGTCGTGCGCTAGGTCCTCGCAACCAGGGCCTCTCGGTCTATGAAAAGGAATATTTAGCTATCCTTTTGGCCGTTGAACAGTGGAGATCATACCTGCAATTGGGGGAGTTCCTTATCCGCACGGATCACCAGAGTCTCACGCATCTCACGGATCAGCGCCTGCACACGGATTGGCAACGCAAAGCCTTGACAAAAATGATGGGTTTGCAGTTCTGAGTGGTTTACAAGAAAGGAATCAACAACGGGGGCGCTGATGCTTTGTCACGCAAGCCTACGGACTCGTCGCAACTCTTTGCCATCTCGACAGTGAAGCCAGCATGGTTGGAGGTGGTGGAAGCTAGCTATGCCCAGGATTCGTTCGCACAGGGGCTGCTGCAGAAGTTGATGTTGGACCCGGCATCTGTGCCACGTTTTACGCTGCGATCGGGGCTGCTTCGTTTCGACAACCGTGTCTGGATCGGTGCCGCTCCAGCACTGCAGGCTAAGGTGATTGCTGCCTTCCACGACAGTCCCCAAGGTGGACATTCAGGTTTTCCGGTGACTTACAGGCGTATTTCGTCGCTGTTCAAGTGGACTGGCATGAAGAAAGCTATCAGGGACTATGTCCGCACATGCCAGACTTGCCAACAAGCTAAACCAGAGCGGGTGCTGCCCCCAGGCCTGCTCCAGCCGCTGCCAGTGCCATCGCTGCCTTGGGACATGGCCACGATGGATTTCATCGAAGAGTTGCCTCCATCCGCGGGCTACAACTGCATCCTCGTCGTGGTTGATAAACTCAGTAAATATGCTCATTTTGTTGCACTGAAACACCCGTACACGGCAAGCAAGATAGCTGAAGTTTTCGTTGACAATATCTTCCGCCTCCACGGTCTGCCGCTCTCCTTGGTCTCAGACAGGGATCCAGTGTTCACCAGTGCCTTCTGGCAGGGCGTCTTCAGAGCCACGGGTACCCAACTACGTATGAGTACGGCCAGTCACCCAGAGACGGATGGACAAACTGAGAGGGTGAATCAATCTATCGAGTGCTACTTGCGCTGTTTCATCAGTACGCACCCGCAGCAGTGGAGCAAATGGTTGTCGTTGTGCGAGTATTGGTACAATACGAATTGGCACTCCACTCTGGGTCGTTCGCCGTTCGAGGTTCTCTATGGACGCAAGCCCAGGTACTTTGGTATTACTGAAACTGACACCATCGCTTCTCCGGATGTTCAGACATGGTTGCAGGAAAGGCAGTTCGGCCCCGCTTCTGTTCGTCAGCACCTTCTCCGCATGCAGCAGCGCATGAAGCACCAGGCTGACAAGCACCGGAGCGAGCGGGTTTTTGAAGCTGGAGCCGAGGTCTTCCTCAAACTGCAACCGTACCTGCAGTCCTCCGTTGTGCGCAGGGCGAATCACAAACTCTCCTACAAGTACTTCGGCCCCTTCCGCGTGTTGGAGCGTGTTGGTGCCGTCGCCTACAAGCTGGAGCTGCCGCTGCACAGTCGCATCCACCCCGTCTTCCACGTCTCGCTTCTGAAGGCGTGTCTGCGACCAGGCCAGCAAGCACTCCCTCGTCTACCTCAACCGGACTCCAGGCTGCAGATTCCAGTTCAAGTGCTCCAACGCCGAGCTCGTCAGGATGGTCTCCGCACCGTCGCTCAAGCCCTGGTGCAGTGGAGTGGCGATCCCGTGGAGCTGGCGACGTGGGAGGATGAAGAGTCCTTGCGCCAACAATTTCCGCGTGCTCCTGCTTGGGGTCAAGCAGGAAATCAAGGAGAGGGGATTGTCAGCGACCAGGCCCAAGACACGGGAGTACCTGATGCTGGGCCCAGGCCACGAAGGGCGACAGCTGTCCCCGCGCGAGTGGCTGGCCCAGAATGGGTGACGGGCAAGCGCACGGCAATATAAGGAGAGGAATACGCAATGTAACAGTTGGCTTGGATCGTGTAAGGAACGGCGGTGCCGTGTGTGTGTGGCTCGAGGAGCCTGAACTTCCTCCAATTCCGTGATTGAATCGAGAACAGCTAGCCAATTCCGATCACCCCTTACACAGACTAGGTGCTCGACACAATGCACGCCAGAGATAGATGGACCGTGGCTGTTGGAGGTGCACGGTGCTGGCGACGTGGGGCTGGAGCCGAGCAAAGGGGTCCCGCACATCACAAATGGTGTAACAAATTATTGTTTTTTTTTCATAGTTTTACTTTGGCTAAAAAAAGTTACTTCACGCCATGGCAGGCCTCCGGCAGGGCCTGAAGAAACCTGACGATCAAAAGGTTGACCAAAAATTTTAAAATCTAGGCCCAATTCTTGCATGAGTGACAAAAATATGAATTTTTTGCCCGGCTTGGTTGGGTCTCGGTAAAATGACCGTTTGGGTAGGCAAGCCCTTATAATTAAAAGATTGTTCCTAAGTGACACCTACTTTGGGTGAGGTGGTTTTCTCTTCTCGTCTCTCTCCCAAACCGCACGAGGTGGCGGCTCCGGTTTCGGACCAAATTCCTCACCAGCGACTCCACTATCCTTCCCCTCCGACCGCCGTCTTGCCATCGCGAGGGGAAGGGGAGACTTGGTTCTCGTTTGTGTATGTGTTTAGTCCTAGTTTTTTATAGGTTTTCGAGTCTCCTCTATCAGCATCATGGTGGAGCGGATGTTGATGATGCTAGTAGAAATAATGGTCATCCAACCCATACTCCTGCTCGCTTGAGGTGTTGCTGGCAACGGCGAGAGGCTTGTGGAGTCCAAGATGTTGGAGCGATTTGGATCTAGCATCGCGTCTTGGTGTGGCGGCGGGATGAGTTGCACTGGGAGTGCGGCGTGGTAACTGATGTGGACCTGCGGATGATGGTCGAGGATCTAGCTGCCTGATAAATGGCGTGGTGGCGCTGGCCCTAGATCCGGCGTTGAAGAGGCTCAGAGGGCTACTCCGGTGGATGTCTTTATCCGACTAGATGCAGTTTTAAGGGGATGGTGGCTATTGAGGCTCTATAGCGACTCATGGCTAGGGGTTTTTTCAGCGTCAAGATGTGGCCCAACTACTGGTGCTCTTATTTTCCAACGATGGTCAAGGATTTGGGTGCTTGATAGTTGCGGCGAGCGCGGTATGCATCCTTACAACCGAGTGTATCCTCCTAATTTTATGTTAGTTGTATGTCTACCAAATTGTATCCTTACTATTGTTATGAATGCAAGTAATGTATGCCTTCGGGCGTACATCATCAAAAGAAAATTAAGAGAAGCTGATAAGCAAACCTTTTCGAACATTCCCTTTCCTCCACCTGTGTGGGACTCCTCTAATATGACCATTCTACACGCTCTTAAAGGCAAACTCAAATTACAGATTTAGTGGTGTCCATCTTCTGCGAGATGATCTACACGCCATATCCAGCAGTCATATACAAACATGTATGAAAAAAAAGAGTAGAAGATTCAAACGTGAACTGTTTTCAATGACCTGAGATGCCCCTGTATTTATACGCAAATATACCTTACCTTGCGGTATATGATTAATATTAGTTTAGCTAGTCCAAACATAAGTCATGTTCTGTGTGAACTTTCTGCACGACTATACCAACACTAGTTGAGTGTCCGTATGTTGCAACGGGAGCTCAAACATTTTACTCGACGGAAATGTAAATATAATAATGTACATGTAAATTCATGTTTTTCAAAACATTAAAATTGCTCTTTATTATAAACGTTTTTCAATAAAATTCCCCATGATCCTTTGCTTCCATACTTCAGAAAATTGGCATCTACATTCAGTTTGTGACATCCTTCTTCATGTTTGTGCCCATTTTGTACCATCCTTCACCATGACATCAGCATATTCACGCACAATGTGCTTGTTGATTCATTGAAGATTTTACAAAATAAAACTTGGAAAATACACATGGTTATACGAAGAATACAAAATACCACATCTCCGAAAAATAGTAATTACTATATATCTGGAGGACCATGGAAATAATATCAGGGAACCTGTATAAATTGATCTGGCTAGTATAAGTAGGAAACAGAACATGCATGAAACCAAACAAATAGTTGAAGATAATTTTAACGTGACAGAGCAAAAACTATAAGGTGCCCTGGTTGTGGCCTTGTCCGAGTTAGAGATAATAAGGTAACATAGCTAAATGAGTCACAAATAGAGACATGGCTTACGGAGAAATCAATAGATAAAAAAAAGATTCCTTGCAATACCTTGAATTGCATTCGCAAGTGCTCACACTTAGACTCAAACCTATCACGTATATGCTTTCATTCTCCAAGCGAGAACTTCTAACTGCATGGACTACCTACTTTGATGGGTATTAAATCTCATCCATCTTGTAACCCGTTTCTGGAAAAAGATAAACACCACAAAAACTAAATGGGATTCAGTATGAGTAACTTTTCTATATTGACCATAGAACAATATTCAAATGGGTGTTGACATGTGATGTGCACCAAGCTAAATCAGAGCATTTGTGATATAGGTACATGGGCAAGTGCAAGCTTCAGACAAAACAAACATACGTTTTTCTGAAATTGGAAACCTTTTAGAAGGGCTCATTAGCTACACAAAATGGACACATTATGCAGAACATGAATATTTTCTCTAAATCGCTGTCAAGGTTCTATTGAGAATTGTTACAGAAGAGCAAGCTTATGGAACTGAAAATAGTTGTGTCTAATTTATGTGAGACCTGGCTGACTATAGAAGAAGCTAAAAGTCCAAAAGTATGATATAGGAAAATGTACCTGAATTAAATACCAGACCATCCAATTTTAAAATGAACTCAACGATGAATAGTGCACGAGAGAACCATAATGTTATATATATCATCCAATTTTCATGAAAGAGTAAATGAGTAAACTGATACTTATCAAGAACTAAGAACCCTGAAATTGGTCAAGAGCAGGGATATAGTAAGATCACCTGTTATATCTCGCAATCATGTACTATGCTTCAAGGTGTTTTGGAATTAGTGGGATTTGACTACCTTCTTTCGATAATAGCGACGAGGTCAGGAGCAAGAGCGTTCACAATATTGCTCTGGTTATTATTATTGGGACATAACCAATAATGGTTGCCATCCCACAAGATCTTTATCGTGGATGCCCCTCGATGATTGCGTACACCACAGGAAGACATGATATCTTTAGGTGGGACATAATGCAAACCTTGATTATCGTAGACTATACTCCCTCCGTCCACGATAAAATGTACGTTTTCCTTTTTCGTCGGTCAAATTTTTTAAACTCTGACTAACTTTACCGGGAAAAGTACTAGCATTTATGACACCAAATTAATATCAGTAGATTTGTCTTGGCATGAATTTTAAAATATATCATTTTGATTTCATATATATTACTACAATTTTCTATAAATTTGGTCAAAGTTTAAAAAGTTTGACTAAGTGTAAAAGTAGATGTACGCTTATTCGTGGACGGAGGGAGTACATGACATTTGTGTTACATGCAAAATCCATTACCCGGAGGAAAGCTTCCGGATGCAATGATACAAATATTTAGATAGTTACGAACAAATATGAACCACATAGTAATTATATTGGCAAATTTGGATGTCCCTCTCATACGGAAGGAAATGGTCGCTGCTATAATGACTGCACATGGTTAAACGGAAATACAAATTAGAGAAGCTTGTAGCTTAACCTATCTAGCATAAAGTAAATAGATTGAGTAGCCAACTATTGATTAATGCATCCTGATGCATGGCTCACGCCTGCAATACAACCACTAGTGGAAACATGACTAAAGGATTTTTACTATAGTACATGTTCAGTTATAAACCATTTGTACAAATGGCCAAATGGGTGTCTTGTACCGGTTCGAACGGAGAGGGCGCCGGGCAAGGCTAATACCGGTTTGAACCTTACCTTTGGTACTGGTTGGTGGCTAAAATCGGTATCAAAGGGGTGTGGAAACCGTTCGCCTGGTGCAAGCACCTTTGGTACTGGTTTTAGCCACCAACCGGTACCAAAGGGGTGTGGCAACCGTTTTCCTGGCGTGAGCACCTTTGGTACCGGCTGGAAGCTAAATCTGGTACCAAACGGTCGAACCGTTTTGCCACCCGCGCGTATGAGTTCGTGAATTGCTACAGTGCACGGGGCCATTCTTCTCCGTTTCTCTGTTTCCTCCCTCTCCTACTCTCTCTTCTCCCTCTCTTCTTCGCATAATCCATCATTGATCAATCAATCGTCGTCTACACCAACGAGAGCGCCAAGATGCCAGGTTATCTTGCCACATTCCAAGGATGGGTTGAAAGCGCGAAGGACCAAGATAAATTCATCGGGTTTGATCTTGAGTACACGCGCAATAGGAAGAAGGTTGCGGTCATCCATGTTTGCTTCAACAAGAATGTCTCGGTCTTCTAATGGGCAAGATACGTTTTGGGGCTTGATCCATTCATAGTTTTATTATATGATGAAAATTGCATAGGATAGCAACATGTCCGATCCCCATTTGAATCATATATCCGTGACATAGAATCATATATCCGATCCCCATTTGAATCATATATGCGTTTGATATATAGAAAATTGCATAGGTTTATTATGATGAAAATTGCATTTGTTTATTATGATGAAAATTGCATAGAGGTTTATTATGATATATAGTTCATGCATGGTGGCTTGTTGCATATTGGAAAATCCGTGTAAAACATAGAAGACATAGTTAATTTAGGACATATTGGCAAACTGTTTTGTGTGATACAAATTGCATATGATAGCAAATTGTTCTATGTGATACAAATTGCATAGGAGTCACATTTGAATTCGATGTGATAGATAAATTTGTATTTAGTAGTAACCTAATTTTCCTTGTTGCATATTGGCATATATATTTAATTAGTAGGTTATTGTTATGAATGTTAATTAACAATTTGTTTCATTCTAATTTGTTGTTACAGTTGTAACAAGAGGTGTCCATCTCTCATGAACTTCCTTTGTCGTAGCGGCATTCGTTTTGTTAGCATTGATATAAACAATGACAAGATCAAGATGAAGAAAAGTTTCAATATTGCGATACCGGCTGGCTGCCACATTGATATTCAGGAGATATTTAGGCCTCGGCATGATAGAACTTTAATGGTTCATATGGCAGTCGATTTGATCGACGACTACTACACTGATATGAAGACCAACATCGAGAACCACAATGAGTGGGAGACGATCCCACTTCACGGCAAGAACATGTAGTATGCCACCATAAATGCTTACGTTTCATACGAGTTGTACCGCATTATTCGAGTCGTCTACCTTGGGCAGCGTCACCTCGTACCGGTAGCACCAGCAGTTGATGATGATTATGATTTAGACGACTACTAGTGTGTTTACGTGGGAAAACACACTTTTTATATATCTCTATGATGTGTAGTTCTAGGGGGTCGATACTGCAATCTCTATTATGTATAGTACTTTATATATCTCTCTCTATGATGTAGTAGTGCGGGTCTCCTCTGATTTGGATATCGAGTACTTTTATATGTATCTATATTTATATGTTCATGTTTAAGTATTATCTGAGCAAGATTTCATTGTGATATATGTAATGGAAGAGTTAGACACTTTTCTACCCCATTGTGATATGGGTTTTGGATGACAGACAATGCACTTCGAGGTGTGTCGACCTACTTCAGCGGCATCCACTTCTCTCTAGCGAAACTTGTCAAGAGTTGGGTCATACCTGTTGGGAATATGCCCTAGAGGAAATCATGTATGATGTAATTCACAATGTATTCATAAAGTTATTAAGTCGTCCTTGTTTTGAACATCTGATACATGTCATTGAATATGTGATTCGATTGTGAAACTATGTATTCATGTTGTTCATGATAGATTGTCCTTGGTCATTAAGGTTGTGCTGGACACACACCCTAGACTAATGTGAGTGTTGGATAATGACTCGGTTCCAGTTGTCATGGGCATGGAGATGTCATTCCAACGTTCACAGATTGGCCTAAAAAGTTTAGGAAGTCGGACTGACCCATATTGAGATGCAACGAGCAAGTCGTCATTTGCATGTCTCAATCAATGTAATCGTTAGATCTGAGGTTTTCGCACAATCCGAGATGTGGATTACCGACTTAGGTTCTGTCAAACGATGTTCTGTGACAAGGTAGTTATAAAGGCAGAGTTCAGGTCGAATGAGAAGCAAGCTGCGTGATGTGGATAATCAAGATGGGATTTTGCCCCTCCTAATGGAGAGATATTCTCTGGGCCCTCTCGAGTGATATGATTCCGGAATCATGGCCATGCGCAACTCGGTTAAGTGTTAACTGAGTTTGTTGACTAAGAGTTAGTCAGATTAATCATATATCACGGACCGAGAAGAGAGTTGAGCTATTAAGGGATGATGATAAATCGTCTATAGTTCGACAAGGTATATCGTGAGACAAAAGGGACTAAGATGAAAGTCACATTGGAAGGTATGTCGTCATGACTCTATGGGACTTGAGAGTCGGCACGTTCTGCTAGGAGCCGCTACCGATTGATCGATTGGGAGTCGGACTCCAATCGTGTCCAAGTCGCCATGAGCCTGCAGGGTCGCACACTTAAGAGTGGGAGCAAATGTATTGGTCGGGTTGGAGCCGAACCGGAAATGGACTGAGTTTGTGAGTCGGACTCACAGAGGGAATGGGCCACAAGCGTTGTGAAGTCCACTACCACTCGCTATATAAAGAGGGGCGCAGGTTGCTCAGCGGGCACGTTACTCCACTCCCATGCGTTGGGAACCCTAGCCCCACTCAGTCCAGCCGTCGCACCGGACCTAGCAGTCCGCCGTCGGAGCTCCTCCTCGCACGTGTGGATATCGGCAGAGATGCTGTACGTTCAGCACTTCGACTTTCGTGGATTTGGATCGGCAGGATCAGATCGTGGGACTTCAGTGCATCGACGCGCTTCATCAATAATCTGCACCTGCGCGTCTAGTGGTAATCCTCGTGACCTTCTACCTCGGCTAGATCTTGGAAGTACCACGTAGAAAAGTTTTCGTTTATCTCTACGCGTTCCAACAGTGGTATCAGAGCGGTAGCTTCTGGTTTTAGGCCCGAGATCCGCACATATGTGATATGTAGTTAGCGTTAGATGTGATCTAATTGCTGTTTTGGTGGTCGATCTATGAGATAGATCAGTTTTGTATAAGGTTGATTGGATCAATCGTACTCGGGGGTAATGGATGATCTGGTTTCCGTGATCATACTGCTAAGGTCGTAGAACAACTTACCCCTACTGGTCGGTTTCCGCCATCGGGGTATACCGTGACACATAAATCCAGTTGCGGTGATCGAAGATCAAAGAGTTTGATCGAATCGGAATACGGATCAGATTTGGGTAAAATCGTTTTATCCGATGAAAAAATCCATGTTCGGAATGCAGATGAGATCTGTGTTTTCCAAAATCGTCGTTACGAGTAGCGCCTTAGATGTCGTTACGAGTTTCACAACGCCGGTAGATAATGCAATGAACAAGGTGAGCTAGCTAGAGACTTAATTAAGTACAGAAATAAATACTTACAGACAATAGGCACTGACGATAGATTTGTCGAGGGCCTGCTGCTGGAATACTTGAAAAAGTTCATCAAATTGAATAAGGATAAGCCTCTCTCCGTACCCGTGATGCTAGTTTCTAACTCCCATGGGTAGCAATCCTATGATTGTCTATGCATAACTTGTTTTTGCAGGAATTTGTGAATGGTATGGCTTATGTGCATGTGATGTGTGTAATCCATACATGATCTGCGTATCATGTTTTTGTCAGCCGACTGGAGCCTATGTGCTGTCATTTTATTGTATAACGACATGCGTGTCGGATTCTCTATGTAATTTTTCAGTTACTAGCTAGTGTAACTTGTTGGAGAACCCGGATGACATGCAAGTCGATGTACAAGTCGGCTACATGGAGTAAGATGGCATGTGACAAGAGTTGGCACAAGTCGACTTACAAGCTTTGTGGAGATGGAGATCACCATGAAGAGAGTCATACCATTTCACATTATAATTGCTTTATTTGTGTTATTGTTATGTCTCTTTTTACCCCTATTTAGATAGTTGGTAGATTTTAATCTCTCAAAGAAGGTCTAGTCGGTCGCCCCCAGTGCTGCACCATCACAAGTCGGACATTCTTGGTAGTGGGCTCATAAAATTGAGGTGCTACCAATTCTTTCCGATTAGGTGGGTTTGAGTCGGACTTTTACAGCGGAAGCACTTGGTAATCTAGACAAGTTCATCACAACGGTTGTGGGGCTCGGGGCAAGGTAGGTTGGGAGCGGGGGCATGTGATGCCACCCAACTAACATGAGTCGTATTGGATACGATTGGCAAGGTGTTGCCTACCTAAATCACTTGACGGCTATCCGTGATGCTAAAGCTCACTAGTCGGCTTCCTTATTTAGAATCTTGAATCACTTAGCAACCATCGGAGGGGTGTTGGTTCTAGTGGGAGCATAAGTATTAAAACGTTTCATATGCCTGCTCTTTTATGAATACATGTCTTAAATGTTTTGCATATTTTCTGTTATAGATCAATGGCACCTAGCAACCTTTCTCAGTTGTCCACTTTTGCATTGAGGTCAATCGTAGAGAAAGATAAGCTTAATGGAACTAATTTCACCAACTGCTACCGTAATCTGAGGATAGTCCTCAAGCATGACAAGAAAGAACATGTTCTAGAAACTCCACTTCCAGAAGAGCCTGATGATGATGCGACTGTCGCAGTCATGAATGCCTACCGTAAGACTAGAGATGAGTCTAGGGAAATTAGCTGTCTTATGCTTGCACACATGGAACCGGACTTGCAGCAGCAATTCAAGAATGTTGAGGTCTACGATATGATCGAAAGCCTCAAAAGTATGTTCCAGGCTTCGGCCTGTGAGCTTTTTTTAGAATCGCCAAATTCCAAAAGGAAAAAAGTTATGGCCGTTTGAAAATTATTGACTAGAAAAAAAAATGAAAACAAATTATGTGGCGCACCCCTTCACTTGGTGTGCCATAGATTTTTTTTGGCAGGATTCGACTGCTCTACCTCTTCTACCCTCCTCCCCTCCTCTTCTTCTCTTCTCCCCTCCAATTCTCCTCCACTTCTCATCTCCCCTTCTCTCTTCTACCTCTCCACTTCTCTCCTCCACCTACTACTCCAACACCACCTCTCCTCCTCCTCCTCCTCCTCCTCCACCACCACCACCACCACCCTCCTCCTCCTCCTCCTCCTCCTTCACCACCACCACCACCTTCACCACCACATCTCCTCCTACACCACCACCTCCGGCGAGCTCCTCCTCCTCCTCCACCACCACCTCCGGCGAGCTCCTCCTCCGCCACCACCTCCATCGAGCTTCTCCTCCTCCACCAACTCCGGTGACCTACCCCACCATCACCTCCGGCGAGCTTCTCCTCCTCCTCCACCACCACCACCACCACAAACTACGGCGAGCTCCTCCTTCTCCTCCATCTCATTCACCTTCCACCCACCATCGACCAAGCCACCTAAGACCACGGTCACAACGGCATCCGACGAGCTCCGGCGAAATTTCGAAATTTCGCCGAAATTCCCGCGGCCAGATCTGGCCGCCTTTTTTTTTAAATAAAAAATGTGGCGCACCCCTACTTGGTGCGCCACAGAATTGCAAATTTCTGTGGCGCACGGCTGAGGTGCGCCACAGAATTGACATTTCTATGGCGCACGGCGAGGGTGCGCCACAGAAAAAAATTCTTTGGCGCACCCCTCTGGCCCCTAGGTGCACCACAGAATTGAAATTTGGTGCGCCACAGATGACCCTTTTTGTACTAGTGGTGCTTGGCCCTTTTCCAGAATGTGATTTTGTGGTAGCTGCTAGAGAGAGCATTCCACGGTCTAGAGCGAGATTGACAACTGCTTAGACTCGAGGAAATTTGAGAGGAAGAAGTCGCGGAAGGAATATTGCACCAAGGGAACCAGCAAGATCTACTGTAGCAGCAGACCGAGGAAACAACAGTACATGCCGAAGGAAAAGCAAAAAAAAAGACGTGGAGAAGCTTCTACAAGTGGAACTACACATGTTCCTGATGCAACACATATTGGCAGACCTAGAACGTCAAGGATTGGATCATATAATACAGGTCCTCATAGTGCTCACCACTTATTGTTTGGCGATGAACGACAGAGACGAGGTACATACATTCCTTATCTAAATGATGCATTTATTTCAGATCTTGACGCGCAAGAGGTTTCTCTTACTCAGAATGCACCACAGCTGATGACATTTAGCTGTTTTGCAAAATTTACTGGCAAACCAAATTGCTACAGAGTTTCTATTCAATTCGCGTGTACAAGCCACTATTTTCGGTTCAATTCATGTGTGAGACTATATTTAGTTCAGTTCATATGTGAGACCATATTCATTTCAGCGCCGTCCAGTACCAAAACCTAGCATTTGTCATTTGCTAACTAGCTAGCTAATCTGGTCATGTTAACAATCTGGGAGCTGCCTACCATTTGTTTATTTGCTGATTTAAATTTGTTTCTTTACTGCCTGCCGAAAGAAAACCTGATCGTGTAAACCTAGTATCTTGTACTGCTATTCAAGAAAAGATATTAAATTCATCTTGTAGTGGTGAGTAAACCTGCCATCTTAATTGCAGTGAAAAATGAAACAATACAAACTGCAACCAATATATTTAAACTCAGTAAAACTACAACCAATATATTTTCAAAAACCTCACATTCTTATTATTCCACCAGAATAGAAGCTGCTAGTACATGCATACACCACAATACAAGTTGCTAGTACAAAAAATATTTCCTTTCTATCTGTTTCTCAGCTATTGCATATGATACTTCACTATTTTCTTTTTATTTGCCTTCGTCACATGAGACCCATAGTGCGGCTAGCACCTTCAGTATGCCGGCAGTGAAGACGATTACTTCGGCGCCATGAGGTACACGGGCTCACTGCTGCTCGGCGGTTTGTTCATCCGATCCGGCTGCCGTCGATATAGCCATCCTGTAAAAATACATAGCAATAAAATAGCAATGTAAAAAACAAAGAATCCACGGCGATTTAGGCATGGCCTTTAAACACAAATTGATCATTATCTACGGAAAGTTCAAGATCTTAATTTAGCGTATATACACCAAGGTTATATACAAGATCTTAGCAAGCTATGAATTTTGACTGAATGTAAACCACATCGATGAAAAAAAAATCATAATACACCATGGCCGAAAACGGGCCAAACGTCGACGGCCTGATTCACGTCGGGGAAAGGCCTATCCCCGTCGGCGTATGCCCCGTCGGCCTTTTGGTCCATCGGCATAGCGTCTCGGCCATCGGCGTATGTATCCCATCGGCGTAAACTGGGATACACCGACGGGGAAGCCGTCGGCGTATAGGCAGGCAAAAAAATTATTTTTTTTTCAATTTTTTCGATTTTTTTAATTTTTTTCTGCGTTTTTTATTTCACTTATTTAACCACTTAATCACACTATAGTAACATTTATATTTTGCTTGAACCATTTTTAATTTTAATCTAAATTACTCGCTTCTACTAACACTTCCAGATCTGTCACTTCCAGCTCCAGGACGCTTAACTTCGTAGTTTCTTCCCTATGAGCTACCTAGAAACAATGGATGTGTTGCTAACAATTATCTAATCAATCATGTTAACCCTTGGACCATCATGTCACATTATTTTATTTTGTGAATTCAAACAATTATTTAAATAAAAAAATAACTAATAATAAACTTGAATTCAGATAATCTTTAATTTAAATAATAATTAACATTTTTGTCTTTTCTATTTAATATTGAATAATTCATATCTGTAAATCCGTAAATCAAAATTTGACAAATAATATGTCTATATCGATTATAAAAATATGAGAAATTCAAATATGACATCCATATCATATTTTCCATCATGTATAATACTGTTTTTCCTTTTCATTGTAAAATAAAATCTATTTTCTATTTTTCGAGTGTAAAATTGGGTTTTTTTGTGAAAGACCTACCACAAATATGTTGCAAAACTTGAGAGATATAATTTTTGAAAATATTAGATCATTTTATATCCACAAATAACCAATTTGTTTCATATGAAAAGGTTTCAATCCACCTCTTTTGAAAACCACAAGTTTCTGCCGATTCCGTTGGAAACTGGTCAAATATGAACTTTAGGTACCTCATAGTTTGCTCATGATTTTTGGATACAAAACTACCTATTTCATCATAGATATACCAAGAGTTTCTTAGTATTCAACCCCTAGCTACAAACGGTCATGCCCGCCGTCTTGACTTTTTCCTCAAACCGGCTTAGAAAATTCCAAAAAATTCAAAACAACCCAAAATGATTCAATACCTTCGCATCGTCTCATTATATATGTCCTAGTATACACCAAAAGTAATAAACTTGGAATATGATAGTTGTGTTGAAAATGTGTTCACAAAAATAAGATATCTCCTCCGAACATTCCAGGGTTTCGGGCCAAATAACGGGTGTTATGGTCAAATCCATTGCATAATTTGTTTAAATGTGCCCATATTTCACACAAACATGCATCTTGGAAGCACATACAATGTTCACGCAGGAAGTTTTCGTTTTTATTGAATAAAAAAACAATTTTCTATTTTTCGAGTGTAAAAAATGGGTTCTTTTGTGAAAGACCTACCATAAATATGTCGCAAAACTTGAGAGCTACAATTTTTGAAAATACTAGAACATGTTATGTGCACAAATAACCAATGTGTTTCATATGAAAAGTTCTCCATCCACCTCTTTTGAAAAACACAAGTTTCTGACGATTCCGTTGGAAACTGGTCAAATTTGAACTACAAGTGCCTCATAGTTTGCTCATGGTTTTTGGAAAAAATCATTTTTGGGTACACAACTACATATATCATCATATATATACCAAGAGTTTCTCAATATTCAACCCCTAATTACGAATGGTCATACCAGCCGTCTTGACTTTTTCCTCAAACCGGTTTAGAAAATTCCAAAAACTTCAAAACAACCCAAAATGATGCAAAACCTTCACGTGGAGTCATTATATATGTTCTAGTATACACCAAAAATAATAATCTTGGAATACGACTGTTGTGTTGAAAATGTGTTGAAAGCTGTCTCCTCCGAACATTCCTAGGGTTTTGGGCCAAATGTGTTATGGTCAAATCCATGACATAGTTTGTTTAAATATGCCCATATTCCACACAAACATGCATCTTGGAAGCACGGACAATGTTGACGGAGAAAGTTTTCCTTTTCATTGAATAAAAAAACATTTTCTATTTTCCGAGTGTAAAAAATGGATTTTTTGTTAAGGACCTACAACTATAATTTTTTAAAATACTAGACCATGTTATATGCACAAATAAACAATTTGTTTCATATAAAAAGGTTTCCATCCAGCTCTTTTGAAAAACACAAGTTTCTGCCGATTCCGTTGGAAACTGGTCAAATTTGAACTACATGTACCTCATAGTTTGCTCATGATTTTTGGATAAAAATCATTTTTGGGTACACGACTACCTATTTTATCATAGATATACCAAGAGTTTCTCAATATTCAACCCCTAGCTACGAACGGTCATGCCCGTCGTCTTGACTTTTTCCTCAAACCGGCTTAGAAAATCCCAATAACTTCAAAACAACCCAAAATGATGCAAGACCTTCGCTGCTGCCATTATATATGTCCTAGTATACACAGAAAATAATAAACCTGGAATACGACAGTTGTGTTGAAAATGTGTTCACAAAAATAAGCTATCTCCTCCGAACATTCTAGGGTTTTGGGCCAAATGACGGGTGTTATGGTCAAATCTATGGCATAGTTTGTTTATATGTGACCATATTCCACACGAACATGCATCTTAGAAGCACGTACAATGTTGACGGAGGAAGTTTTCCTTTTCATTGAATAAAAAAGCATTTTCTATTTTCCGAGTGTAAAAAATGGGTTTTTTTGTGAAGGATCTACCACAAATATGTTGCAAAACCTGAGAGCTATAATTTTAAAATACTAAACCATGTTATATGCACAAATAACCATTTTGTTTTATATGAAAAGATTTCCATCCACCTCTTCTGAAAAACACAAGTTTCTGCCGATTCCGCTGGAAACTGATCAAATTTGAACTACAGGTACCTCATTGTTTGCTCATGATTATTGGAAAAAAATAATGTTTAGGTACATAAATACCTATTTAATCATAGATACACCAAGATTTTCACAATATTCAAATTCTAGCCCCGCTGGAGAAAAACCTAACTTTTAGGTCTAAACCCCGTAACCGTTAACCCTTTCTTGTTTGTTCTGTTCTTGCTCATGATTTTTTTGAAGAATTTAGCTTGAATAATATGCATGATGATGTAGATATGTTTCTTCTTTTCGAAACGAGATAAAGAACGTCGAAATCCGAGTTCAAATGCAAAAGTTATGCTCGAAATGGTGAGTGAGGAAAAAAAACATAGGCCGACGGGGTTGCCGTCGGCGTATCCCAAATATTTTTTTTCCATTATGCGCTTGCATGCCGGGTATATGTCGACGGCCCTGATATTTGGCCGTCGGCGTATAAATATTCTCCCGTAGTGAATGCTCCAATTGCAGTGTCATGTGAGGTCCAAATAGGAGCAGAGAAGGTCGCCACTGTTGTGCTACCTGTGGGGAACGCTGGTGTCAGAAGAGGGAGCAATTACGAGCTACAGCTCGCCGCAGAAGGACGCCCGGAGGTTCAGTTTATGTCAACCGTCGTAGTCATCGTCGCCGGGACTTGTTCTTGTCGTCGGCGTCGCCGTAGGATTCCAGAAAACTTCGGCGGTCACCGCGACCCAGCCGTCTCAGTCCGCGATGCTCCTGTTCCCGCCGTCCCCGTGCGCCGACCAGCGATTGGAGTCGCTCGGACGGATCCTTGGACTCCACGTCAACCGTCTCCGTAATAGAACCTATGCGACGACACTGTCGTCCTGAAGCCTCCACTATCTCCTCCTTCGTCTGCGCTCGAGAGTCACCGTCGCCGCCGGGAGCACATGGTTAGGATCCAGATTGGGGAAAAAGGAATGGAAAGGATAAAGGGCCTAATTGAAAATAGTAGTAAAGTTTAGGGGGTGTTTTTAAGAAGTTACACGCGAGGTGACAACACCAGAGCGAGTCGGGGCCAAAACGAATCCGCATTGCAACTTCAGAGGTACTCCCTCCGTTCAACAATAGATGACTTGCATTTGTTTATATATGGATGTATCTAAAACTAAAACATGTCTAGATACATCCATATATAGAGAAAGGGAAGTCATTTATTGTTGAACGGAGGGAGTACCACGCATGTTAGATTTGCAAGTTGTGGGACTAAATAGTTCCCCCACGCAAGTTGTGGGATTAAAAGTGTTATTAACTCTATACTAGTATATATGCACGTGCAACGCACGATACCCAAATTTCATCAATACTTTAAAGAAGTTATGGAAAACATATTGGGACACACACCTCACTTCCTGTCGTGAACAGCAATTCTGTGTGGAATTCAGTATCATACACTTTATCTTTGTATCGCTAGTTATTTCAAAAAAGTGTAAAAATATGGTTGAGCTTCAATTAAGGATATCCCAAAGTATTTGTGGTATACTTATCAGGTTGTGTTAACTTGTTAACAGAGCACAACCGTCAGATTATATTAGGGTAGATGAAAAATATCTTATTCCCTCTAGCTGCAAAAAAGAAACAGTAAACATTTGATGGAGCATAACAAGAACATACACATCTTAAATATTGCGTAAAGCTACATATACACAGAAATTTGCAGTGTGTATTGGACGTGTGTTAAGCAATTATGCCAGTTAAAATGTTGGATGCCTTCAACATGCAATGTAAAGCTCTACATTCCGGTAAAATAATTTCCCGAGCTTTTATTCGAAAATAACTGACCATAGCACCATGCAAGATTGTTTGATAAACATGAGTTCAGTACCAGTTCCAATAATGTGCAAGTTTCAGTATTGGTAGCCATTGTTATATGTAGTTCTGCGATTTCCCACCTACATAGTTTTGTATGATCTGTAGATAATTTCAACAAAGGAGAAAAACGTCCAGCAGCTCACTGAGATTATCCATAGTCTCCAGGTGTATCTACCGCACAGCCCTGGCAGTAATATTCTCTCAAGTCATTTTTCTGACAACATTCCGCTGAATTAACCCTCGGCTAAAGATTAGTAACATTTATTTCAGAACCAGTGAGCCTGAAATATGTCAGGTAGTAAAATAACCTTGCTAAGTACTCCTAAATGGGAGATAAAAAGATAAATAGGTTTTTAGATATGTCGGCAACACTACAAAATATCACATCAATATCAGCTTTGTGAATCTTACTAAATCTTTATCTTCACTCAAGGATTGTAAATCAGCAACTTTTTTAATATGCTCCGGTTCCTATTAACTTATTGGAAGAGATAGCATCGATGATGTGTCTTATTATTATAGACGGTTGTTGACAACATCAATGAGAGCAAGTCGGAGTGGCTGGGTTCTCTTCTTCTACCCTGCTGCCTATGAAAACTATCCGAGTTAGGTTGCCTTTGAAAAGTACCTGAGTTAGGTTGCCCTGGAACTGCAAGTTGTATCTTTTACTGCTGGTCTTCCATTGCAGGGGAAGCCTATAAAAAGGAGAAATTAAGTAATAGGAATGCCAGCCATAAAACAGTAACATCTTAGTGCACACTTTTTCTACCACGAATTAGCACTCAAAAGAACCGATAAGCTTAACACTACACTGACCACTGCCTGCATGAATTCAATACCAGTCATAAGCCCATATTTCATAAGATTATCCTCAGCATCAGAGATTCAGAGATAGACATGGCGTTGTACGCCTGTACCTGGTACTGGAATCCATCAACCGAAAGCCTCCCATGATGGTTCTTTTATTTTGTTCATGCTATAGTACGCTACCTACACCCAATTAAGGCCACGGGTTTTAATTTCCGTTCATCACGCAGTGCGAGAATATGGGCCATCGTCATCATTGGAGACCAGCAATGGTGCAACCTCAGTCCAAAATATTTTGACCACTTTATGAATATGAACAATGATATATATAGATCATAGACGTTCTTCCTGAAAATCAAAATGATTAGATGGCAAACATACATGCCACAGTGGACGGCCGCCTGGCATACCTATCTGAGGTCGAGGGCATTGTCGCTGTCGTACGTCCCTGCCGGCCGCTGCTTGAGACCAGAGCCTGTCAGACCACCATTGGCTTTGCAATTTCAGGTCGTTGATCGCAGGGGAATCGTTGACCACCGACGCAGACGAATGTCAAGGCCATCTGTGTCATCCCCGTGGAGAATATGTAAGGTTGTAATTGGTCAGAGTAACAAAAATCCTTATATGCATTGTCAAAAAATACATGGTACATATCATTCCAATTACATATTATCTAATCTGAAGCAATCGCTTGTCTGCATTGTGGTTCAAACTGAGCAGAACTTCAATAAATATGTACCAATACAGAATAAGTTCAGATTATGCAATTCAGGTATTGTCAAATTTCCGCGTTGAACCTGTTGTCGAGGAGCCCGCCGCTTTGGAGGACCAGTCCGCCGTCGAGCTGGGCGCAGGTGACGGGAGGTGACGTCCTCACGACGGGCAGGGCGGCCGGCGGCCGCGACGGGCACGCTGGTGACGGGAGGCGTCTTCCTCACGATGGGTGGGCGCGGCATCCTGGAACACAGGGCCGTGGGGGCAGCGCAGTGGCGTAGAGGCAGGGAGGCGGCGACGGGCGCATTGGTGACTGGGGGAGGTGTCCTCACGATGGCCGACGGGCAGAAATCGGCGTAGAGGCAGCCAGGCAGGGAATGTTGCGGCGTCCTACAACGAGCAGTGCGGCGTCGCCATCGTCCTGTCCTTGGCACCGGCGGCGTCGTGTGTGGCAAGCAGTGCGGCGCGGATCAATCAAGGATTGATATCCGGTTGATTGTGCTTGATTGTGCCTTTTTTTTAGAGTACATGCTGCATGCCTAGGCGGGCTCGCCCGTTGATTGTGCCATGACTTTATTGTGGCTTTTATTTTCGCGTCGGGTGAGCGTACGCGAGCGGCGGATGCCAGAGTTTTCGTCCGCCTCTGTAATTTGCTAGATGTACACAGGTGCGGGTAAATTGCTATTTTGCACCGTTAGATGCTAATTAGTGTTCGTGAGGCTATTATTGGTCCAGGTTGTTCCGTGTGCAGCAGACGGTGTGGTCATAGCAATGAATATGTTTGCTCTTTTTATAGTAGCGGAGATAAAAGGACATGTCCACCGCCGATAAAGACGGACCCTCGAAGGAAAGAATAGATGAACCAAAGGACATGTCTTCCTCTATACGTCAACGCATACCACCCACTTGTAAAGTAAAACCGACCTGACCGTATAGAACAGGAGACAATTAACAACACGTACGACGATGCTATCTTAGAGTCAGCACGCTCTCTGCAACCAAACGCCAAAAGGAAAAAAGAATGGTTCGGATCAACCAGAGCGCTCCATTTCATTCACCGGGACATATGGAGCACATGATAAAGACCAATCTCATAAAAAGTGAAGAGATAATACAGTTAACACCCTCTTCACATTGATGTAGATATGCAATAACTAACACCTTGCATCATGCCCTGGCCTGGGAAGAGATAAATGAATCAGCGAAATGTGGGGATTGAGACCCGAACATAAGAATGATAAACCTACGAAGAGAATTTCCAATAAATGATGCAAAATAGAAAAATACCTCTTTTTACATCACCGGTGACTAAAAAAGCTCTCCAACACCAGCTTCTGCCCAATCCTCCGCACCGCCCGTCTTCGCCAGACGTGCCCCAACCGCTCTTGCTGCCGGCCTACCATAGCAACGAGGAAGAAGTGCAAGAGCAAGACCACCTATAAGGGGGGGTGGCTGCGTGAGTTCGTCTGGTATGCCACCGAGCTGCAGCACGGCGGTATGCACTAGTGGCTCAGTACCTCCAATGAAGCAGACGTCGCCGCACTAGTGTACGACAAAGCCAGTTAGAGGTTCAGGTTCTGTGCTTCGAGCTTAAGTTTCCACAGTCAAAACGCAGGCAGGCATAGAGTTCATCACTTTGTGTTTTAAGAACATGAAGACTTGCACGGTGAAGGAGAAGAACAAGCCGACCGTCCGGGGAAGAACGATGAGGAGGTTATCGAGGTTTGAGCTAGAGAATCTCATGTACGTGTAGTACGAGTGGAAGTTCTTCAGGAACCACGACATCGTGAGAAAGAAGAGACTCTGGAGCTGAACCCTCGACGGTGCAGGTCAAGAAGGAGGAGCAGGCTAGACCGTTGACAGTGATCATCGTCGATTCTTCATACTCCTCGTTTGATTAGAGCTTCGATTCATCCAACTAAGATGATCTTTAGTAATAGCTCACTAGTCAGTTTTGGCCCCTAACATATCTTTGAATACCGTGTGGACGTATAACCTCAAAAGTGTATGGGTCCAGAAATGTCCTCAAAACTGTCTGATCACATTTGTATGGGATTGGTGGATAACAAGAGAGAATGACAAAAAAAAATCAAAAGGTTGTTCAGGGTCGGCAATCAGAGATCATGGTAACACCCGAAAGCTGTCATACTCACCCCATGAGGATCCGCACAATCCGGGCACGTAGGGATGAAACAAAAATGCTACACTTACGGACCAGCAGGAATTACGGAAATGGTGTTACGGGAGTACGTGTCCTCACCTAAATATTCTAACCCCCTGAATTTCAGCCCCGCTTCCCCACTCCCTCCAATAAAACGTGGGCACGTCATTCCGTAAGTGTGATTTCCGTAACTGTAGTCCGTAGATGTAGCATCTCCCGGGATGAAATGGGGGCGGGGTGGCGGTTAGGTATATTACTTTACTCTATTTCTCTCTCTCCCTCCCCTCTCTCTATCTCTCTTAGACATAGTCCGAACTATCCTTCCGTGCATGGTGTAAACAACTATCACAAAAGACCAATCTTTGATAGAAAGCGGAGATATAATACATTGAAGAACATGTCGATTTTTGTGGTTTGAGACATGAAAAAGGATAAAGAGCCCTAATGTTGAAGCTTGAAATGTTGCAACTCACAAATTCTTATTTATCAATGCGTTATATATTGGAAATAAAATCATTATGTTGTACCAGATAGAAATCTGTGTGGTTCCTATACGGTGGATGGTTTGGAAATTCCAAGAGATGGTAACTACCGTCTAAAAATACATTCAATTTTTTTCCAATAGCATTGTTTCTTTGTTATTATGTCAGTTTTAATTAAGCAAATAATTATAGTGTATAGAAATATACCACACAAATTCTCCAAAGATGGCTTCTTGGTGAACTAGTTTATTTGTAATTAAGTAAGGTAAGTATAGTCATGTTTAAAATGTGTATGCATGTGAATTAATATGATTTTAATCTTTTACGGGCCAAAAGGCTATGAGCTCAAAACCCATTCATTAGATATAATGCAATATGGTAAAACTATTAGCTATTCCATCAACCAGACGCCTAGGAATTTGGTAATATGGGCTAAACTGTAACCCCCCTTTTAACCTCAGCATGCCATATGTAAATCAAGTATTTGCATCGCGTCTAAACAACTGGATTCAAACGGAAACATCAGAAACATCATTCTAATATTGTGTATTATCGTATCCATGTTTTCCTGGAATGATATAAACCAAATAGAGCCTAGTGTTTCGTTGTCATTTAGGTAAAGCTCATTGCTGGTGAGATTTGATTTTTTTTTTTTTAAGACTATGAATGGACACAATTTAGTGTGGTGGCTGAATATCCAATGTGGCACCGGCACCAGCCTTGCCATGTTTAAAGCACATTCCGGACTCCTACACTATGTCAATATATATATGATTTGCATGCCCATATTGTTCTTACAACATGCTCTACTCATAGTATGTTTCCTTTCACAAATACAACTCACGTTGGACAAGTTTGTATGTATGAACTAAATTCTAGATAAAAAGGTGGAACAATCAATTACAATGCTCTGCTGCATGCCTAGGCGGGCTCGCCCGTTGATTGTGCCATGACTTTATTGTGGCTTTTATTTTCGCGTCGGGTGAGCGTACGCGAGCGGCGGATGCCAGAGTTTTCGTCCGCCTCTGTAATTTGCTAGATGTACACAGGTGCGGGTAAATTGCTATTTTGCACCGTTAGATGCTAATTAGTGTTCGTGAGGGTATTATTGGTCCAGGTTGTTCCGTGTGCAGCAGACGGTGTGGTCATAGCAATGAATATGTTTGCTCTTTTTATAGTAGCGGAGATAAAAGGACATGTCCACCGCCGATAAAGACGGACCCTCGAAGGAAAGAATAGATGAACCAAAGGACATGTCTTCCTCTATACGTCAACGCATACCACCCACTTGTAAAGTAAAACCGACCTGACCGTATAGAACAGGAGACAATTAACAACACGTACGACGATGCTATCTTAGAGTCAGCACGCTCTCTGCAACCAAACGCCAAAAGGAAAAAAGAATGGTTCGGATCAACCAGAGCGCTCCATTTCATTCACCGGGACATATGGAGCACATGATAAAGACCAATCTCATAAAAAGTGAAGAGATAATACAGTTAACACCCTCTTCACATTGATGTAGATATGCAATAACTAACACCTTGCATCATGCCCTGGCCTGGGAAGAGATAAATGAATCAGCGAAATGTGGGGATTGAGACCCGAACATAAGAATGATAAACCTACGAAGAGAATTTCCAATAAATGATGCAAAATAGAAAAATACCTCTTTTTACATCACCGGTGACTAAAAAAGCTCTCCAACACCAGCTTCTGCCCAATCCTCCGCACCGCCCGTCTTCGCCAGACGTGCCCCAACCGCTCTTGCTGCCGGCCTACCATAGCAACGAGGAAGAAGTGCAAGAGCAAGACCACCTATAAGGGGGGGTGGCTGCGTGAGTTCGTCTGGTATGCCACCGAGCTGCAGCACGGCGGTATGCACTAGTGGCTCAGTACCTCCAATGAAGCAGACGTCGCCGCACTAGTGTACGACAAAGCCAGTTAGAGGTTCAGGTTCTGTGCTTCGAGCTTAAGTTTCCACAGTCAAAACGCAGGCAGGCATAGAGTTCATCACTTTGTGTTTTAAGAACATGAAGACTTGCACGGTGAAGGAGAAGAACAAGCCGACCGTCCGGGGAAGAACGATGAGGAGGTTATCGAGGTTTGAGCTAGAGAATCTCATGTACGTGTAGTACGAGTGGAAGTTCTTCAGGAACCACGACATCGTGAGAAAGAAGAGACTCTGGAGCTGAACCCTCGACGGTGCAGGTCAAGAAGGAGGAGCAGGCTAGACCGTTGACAGTGATCATCGTCGATTCTTCATACTCCTCGTTTGATTAGAGCTTCGATTCATCCAACTAAGATGATCTTTAGTAATAGCTCACTAGTCAGTTTTGGCCCCTAACATATCTTTGAATACCGTGTGGACGTATAACCTCAAAAGTGTATGGGTCCAGAAATGTCCTCAAAACTGTCTGATCACATTTGTATGGGATTGGTGGATAACAAGAGAGAATGACAAAAAAAAAAATCAAAAGGTTGTTCAGGGTCGGCAATCAGAGATCATGGTAACACCCGAAAGCTGTCATACTCACCCCATGAGGATCCGCACAATCCGGGCACGTAGGGATGAAACAAAAATGCTACACTTACGGACCAGCAGGAATTACGGAAATGGTGTTACGGGAGTACGTGTCCTCACCTAAATATTCTAACCCCCTGAATTTCAGCCCCGCTTCCCCACTCCCTCCAATAAAACGTGGGCACGTCATTCCGTAAGTGTGATTTCCGTAACTGTAGTCCGTAGATGTAGCATCTCCCGGGATGAAATGGGGGCGGGGTGGCGGTTAGGTATATTACTTTACTCTATTTCTCTCTCTCCCTCCCCTCTCTCTATCTCTCTTAGACATAGTCCGAACTATCCTTCCGTGCATGGTGTAAACAACTATCACAAAAGACCAATCTTTGATAGAAAGCGGAGATATAATACATTGAAGAACATGTCGATTTTTGTGGTTTGAGACATGAAAAAGGATAAAGAGCCCTAATGTTGAAGCTTGAAATGTTGCAACTCACAAATTCTTATTTATCAATGCGTTATATATTGGAAATAAAATCATTATGTTGTACCAGATAGAAATCTGTGTGGTTCCTATACGGTGGATGGTTTGGAAATTCCAAGAGATGGTAACTACCGTCTAAAAATACATTCAATTTTTTTCCAATAGCATTGTTTCTTTGTTATTATGTCAGTTTTAATTAAGCAAATAATTATAGTGTATAGAAATATACCACACAAATTCTCCAAAGATGGCTTCTTGGTGAACTAGTTTATTTGTAATTAAGTAAGGTAAGTATAGTCATGTTTAAAATGTGTATGCATGTGAATTAATATGATTTTAATCTTTTACGGGCCAAAAGGCTATGAGCTCAAAACCCATTCATTAGATATAATGCAATATGGTAAAACTATTAGCTATTCCATCAACCAGACGCCTAGGAATTTGGTAATATGGGCTAAACTGTAACCCCCCTTTTAACCTCAGCATGCCATATGTAAATCAAGTATTTGCATCGCGTCTAAACAACTGGATTCAAACGGAAACATCAGAAACATCATTCTAATATTGTGTATTATCGTATCCATGTTTTCCTGGAATGATATAAACCAAATAGAGCCTAGTGTTTTGTTGTCATTTAGGTAAAGCTCATTGCTGGTGAGATTTGATTTTTTTTTTTTTTAAGACTATGAATGGACACAATTTAGTGTGGTGGCTGAATATCCAATGTGGCACCGGCACCAGCCTTGCCATGTTTAAAGCACATTCCGGACTCCTACACTATGTCAATATATATATGATTTGCATGCCCATATTGTTCTTACAACATGCTCTACTCATAGTATGTTTCCTTTCACAAATACAACTCACGTTGGACAAGTTTGTATGTATGAACTAAATTCTAGATAAAAAGGTGGAACAATCAATTACAATGAGTTGTATCCTCGCAAAGTCACGATGTTGCTTGGAATATGAGATATCCGGAAATACAGCTGATGATATTGGGAACAGTAGAGTGGTACCAATGATGAGATGTTGGACGTGTACGATGATGTTTGATACTTGAAATGGAAGGCATCCAAGAACACATCAACTGCTTCCTCGTTTTGTCTGCTTCAAAGGTTTGAATTGTTGTATAGCGGACACATTGCAGTGATAGATGGTAAAGAAAATACATCGTTGATTCTGGTGCATGTACCTTCTTCCTACGTTTGTGTAAAATATGTAGCTTCTTATTTTGTGTAAAGTAGCAACGATCAATTTCCGATGGTGTGCCATCATATTATTTTAGACATAATCATTCATCGAACACACACCGTCCATCAGCGAATAGAGATTCTCGAGAGAGGCTAAACTGTTCACTTAAACGATGTTTGTGGGATTTACGATGTGTCCCTTGGAGTATTAGATTCTAACTTTCGATAGTTTATTTCGTGCCCATAAGAAAAGTTTGCTACAAAAGGTGGTAAAACTGATTATTCCTATTTTTTTAAGAGAAAGGTGCTAAAACCGATTTTAGTTTGACTTGAAAACGGATAAAGTTCCAAGGTGTGCAAAGGGAAAAAATTAGAGTTCCATGGTTTTGTAACTCACAAGTGGTTCGTTCCAAACCAATATAAAAGCCTTGGGCCGACCGAGAAGACAAAGGTCGGCATTTGAGCCATCAAGGGTTGCTCTTCCATTCTTGTCTCCTTTGCATCGAATAATAGATCCAAATGGACCATTCCATTATAAACAATGATCTGCATGCATGTACGTAGATGGTCTCAATGTGTATAAGTGTATTCAGATGTAATGATCTAAATGAGATCAATGTAATGAACTTCTGATGATATCAATGCATCCAATGATCTGTATGATGATTACTGTCAATGTGTAACAAATAAGTCATTTACGGACTAAAAGAAAACACCCAAAAGAGAACACCACAAAATAGACACCCAAAAAAAAACATGCCAAAACTCTGTCGCAGCAGAGAAACACCCAAAACTCTGCTGCGGCAGAGATCTTTTTACCCCGGTTGGTGTTACGGACCGGGGTAAATGGGGGCCGGCCTGGTCGCTGCGCAGAGCCCACGTGGACAACATTTTTACCCCAGATGGTAAAGCCCACCGGGGCCTAAGGGTATCGTTTTGCCCGGGTTTGGCAAACCCGGTTGGCTGGCGGGTGCGTAAGCCCCCCCCCCCCCGGTCGGGACAAAAGGTCAATCCTCCACTAGCGCGGATACCACAGTTGCCGCCCCTGTGTTTTTAGATTACTCTCACTGCACGCATCCAGATCGTTGTGATGTTGATTCTATCTCACATTTCTATGGCATCACTCCATTTGCGGGGCTTTTGTGAGAGCAGAAGATAGGCACGAGAAATAGTGCTTGATGCAGCAGTCCGATATGTGTTTACCTACTACTCCCTCCGTTCCTAAATGTAATATGTTTTAATTCTTTTCCACATTCACACATGTCTACATGTATGTAGGCAACTTTTAGTATATAGTATATTAGTATGTATCTAGCAACATGAACAATAGATACAACATCTTATATTTAGGAACGGAGTAAGTATAATGGAATGGTGAGTGTGTCCTTCCTATAAGGGCCTTTATATTTTCTAGTACGAGGCGTTACTAAAGGTCCATCGGCCGTCTCCTTTATTCATGGTGCAATATGAATAGTAAACTACTTAGCCTTGGATGTTCATTTGGGTCTACAAATAGTCTGGATGAGCGCAGGACTTAATTGTCCATGTCAAGTACAGTAGCTGTACCGTGGTTTCAGAATAGAAACTAACCACGAAGTTGTACCCCCAAAACCAATCTTAATGATACAGCTATTGTAAACTACAGGCTACGATCTCACGGATTTCAGGCGAATGGAAGGAAATTGGATTGAATTGCTCGTTCCTTCCCACCGTCCCCGACCAAGTCCAAGCACATACGACTTAAGTATAGAGCTGAAGAAGTTTTCCATCTACCGACACTATGGCTTAAGTATAGAGCTGAAGAAATTTACACGGCCTCAGCAGAGGGTTCCCCTATGTAGTGCTTATAGCACTACATATTAGGGATCACCCATGTCCTACGCGTTATGGGCCGGCCCATTTACTTTTTTTTTCCTTTTTCTTGAAAATTGTTCAAATACGAAATTTGTTCAAATTCGAAAATTGTTCAAATTGAAAATTTGAACAATTTCAAAATTTGTTCAAATTCGAAATTTGTTCACATTCGAAAGTTGTTCAAATTCGAAATTTGTTCACATTTAAAATTTGTTCAAAATTCAAATTCTTGTTTGAACATATTTCAAAACGAAAAAATCCCGAATAGAAAGGAAAAGAAAAAAGAAAACAGAAAAGAAAAAAAATAAAACAGAAATAAGAAAACAGAAAATGGCAAAAGAAAAAATGGAAAAAGCTAAACTATAAAAAACTAAAAACGCGAACTATACACAAGCCGCCGCTTGCCCGGTGGCTTCGCCCCGTCTTGCGCAAGGGGAGGGCGCGGGTTCGAACCCCCTCCCCCGCACTGCACATATATTTTCGCGAATTAATCCGTTTAATGGGCCGGCCCGTTTAGAAAATTTACACGGGCGTGCGTTAATACGTAGTGCAACATGCGCTATATAGTGTTTCCGTCAGCAGACCCAATCACGGCCTGCAAGCTACGCGGGGATTCTTGACTTCCTCTTGGGCCGGCCCATCTCTTGCGATTCCTGCTTGTCGCTGGTTTTCCTCCCGCCCTGGAGTGGCGTTGCCTGATCATCAACAGTTGTACAGCTATGGACAGATTCTCATAAGCAGACAAGACCCTCTCCATGAGGAGGAGAAAAGACATGGTCACCTCATCAGCTTGAATTGCAGAAATGATCATTTCCCTGAAGTACCAAGCTGAAGCGCCAAAAATTCCATTGAACGTGCTACCACCTATCATAGAATTTCATGAGGTGGCGTCCCAACACGGCATCCTACAAAACACAGCTTCCGAAGCACAGAAATTTCCGCACTTCGTGTACATGTCGACAAGAGAATTGCAAAAGTTCAGGTCAGTGTCGAGGTATCTCTTCAGACAAGAGAAGCATGGAGCACCATAACAAGGTCTAGGTCGAAGGCACGCGAGGCCCCTAGCACCATGACGCCCAGGGTGGTTGAGTGGAATGTCCCAAACACGCTCACCATCCGCCTGAATAGAACAACAGAGTCGGCAAAATGGTAACTGGGAGTCAGAGCATGGACCGCGGTGTGTTCCACAGGACCAGGAGCACCAGGGCGGCACGCACGTCGGCGGCTTGGCGCCCCTCCAGACGTAGCCCGCGAGGAGGGAGTTACGTACGGGCGGGTCCAGCACGGCCGCGGACATGAGTGTTGAGTAACCTATTGTACTAGCCGGCCCTATTGGGTCCGTGCATTGTCACATAATTATTCTACATGGTATCAGATGCCCTCACGGTCCTGACCTAGCCGCCGCCGCCGCCCCCTCCTTGGGCGCCTCCGCCGCCGGCTCCACCACCGCCGCCGCCACTCTCCTCGGGCACCGTCGGCCACCTCCCCCTCCCCAGCCGTCGCCCTCCTCCCAGGCGCCGCCGGCCCTCCTACACCCACCACTTCCGCCCCACCCACCAGCCCACCTCTTCCGCTGCCCCTAGATCGCCATGGCCGGCTTCAACTCCTCCTCCGGCCCCTCCGATCCGTTCAACTCCTCGCACTCCGGCAGCCGCAGCCCCTTCGCCGGCCCCTCCCTCGACGTCATCCGCGAGATCGCCATCGCCGATCACGTCCCGGTGACGCTCTCCGACACTGCTGCCAACTTCTTCTCATGGAAGACGTACTTCGGCCTCCTCTTCCGCGAGTACGACCTCCTCGACCACGTCGACGGCACCATCGACCTCCTCGCCATGCCGCATGACCCCGAGTGGCTCGCCATCGACGCCACCATCATCCGCTGGTTTTACCGGACTGTCTCCAACGAGATCTTCCGCACCGTCGTCCGGGACGGCGACTCCGCGCGCACGGTCTGGGTGAAAATCACCGGCCTCTTCACCGACAACAAGATCCAGCGGGTCATCTTCCTCTAGCAGGAATTCTTCGGCACCCACCAGAACGACCACACCCTCGACGAGTACGTCCTCAAGCTCAAGTCTCTCTCCGACGAGCTGCGCGACTTGGAGTTCCCGATCGATGACAAGATCATGCTCTCCACCTTGTCGGCGGGTCTCGACGAGGATCTCAGCAACGCCGCCGCCAACCTCACCCTCCTCACCATGTCGTCTTTTGAGACGGCCGTCGCCTACCTGCGCCTCGAGGAGCGCCGGCTCAAGCACCTCCGTGCTCGGGCGGCCCACACCGCCTTCATGGCCGCCGCCTCCCGGGGCGCCCCTGCCCCCGCCTCCGCGCCACGTGCGCCCGCCCCGGCTCCTGCTCCACGCCCCCCGGGGCCGCACCCGGGGTTCTACGCCCAACCGCCTCCACCACCCCCTCCTCCGGCCACGGGTGGTGGTGGTGGGAACGGCCGTCGCGGACGTCGCCGCCGCGGTGGTGGCGGGAACCGTGGCGGGAACGGCGCCCCACCGCCCCCCGCGCCCCTGCCCCGGCCGCTCCTACGCCGCCGTGGATCAACGGCCACAACCCGTGGACCGGTGTCGTCCACGCGTACACCATGCCGGTGCCGCGCGCCCCCTTCCCGGGCATCTTGGGATCGCGCCCCGTCACTCATCAGGCGCACTTCGCGGCGCCGCACCCGCCCGCGCCCGGCTACGCCACCCCGCCGGGCTACGCCGCCTACGCCGCCCCTGCCTACTCCGCGCCCTCGGCTCAGTGGGACCCTGCCCTCCTGCCCGCCCTCCAGAGCGCCCCCACCGCTGGGGCGTACGCTGGCGGCGGTGACTGGTTCATGGACACTGGCGCATCCACGCACATGGCGGCGCACCCCGGTAACCTCTCTTTTTCTACACCCGCCTCCACTTCCTCTCGCATCATCGTTGGCAACGGTCATGCTCTCCCCATCACTCACACCGGTTCCGTCGCTTTCCCTTCCACCTCCACCCCTCTCTCTCTCAATAACGTTCTTGTCTCCCCTAACTTGATTAAAAATCTTGTTTCTGTTCGTTCTCTTACTCGTGATAATTCTGTGACTGTGGAATTTGACGCCTCTGGTTTTTCTGTTAAGGATGGTCGTACTCGGATGCTTCTCCACCGATGTGATAGCCCCGGCGATCTCTACCCCGTTGGTTCGGCCTCCACCTCTGCCAGCGGCCCACTCGCCCTCTCCGCCGGTGTCGACCTTTGGCACGCCCGCCTCGGCCATCCTAGCTCCGCCACTATGCGTCAAATAATGCAAGGATTTTCTTTCACTTCTAATAAAACGGATGCTCACTCCTCTGAAGCATGTCGTCTAGGCAAACATGTTCGTCTTCCGTTTAGTTCATCCTCCACAGTCGCGTCTTTTCCGTTTGAGCTTATTCATAGTGATGTTTGGACCTCGCCTGTTTCGAGTAATTCTGGTTATACATATTATCTTGTGCTTCTGGATGATTACTCGCATTTTGTATGGACTTTTCCCCTTCGTCGGAAATCTGATGTCGCCGCCACCATCACCGCCTTTTTCGCCTTCGTTTCCACTCAGTTTGGTCGCCCCATCCACGCCTTACAAACCGACAACGGGAAAGAGTTCGACAACATCGCTATCCGCTCGCTTCTCGCCGCACATGGCGCCGTCTTCCGCCTCACGTGCCCCTACACATCTCCACAGAACGGTCGTGCCGAACGGATGCTTCGCACCCTCAACGACTGCGTCCGCACCCTTCTGTTTCATGCGCACATGCCCCCACGGTTCTGGCCGGATGCCCTTGCCATGGCGACCCTCCTCGTCAACATCCGCCCGTGTCGTGTGCGTTGGTCTTATACACCACATCACCTCCTCTACGGTGTACCGCCCTCCTACGATGATCTTCGTATCTTCGGCTGCCGGTGTTACCCCAACACCGCTGCCACCGCCGTGCACAAGCTTGCGCCGCGCTCTCTCCCTTGTGTGTTTCTCGGCTACCCCGCCAACACCAAGGGCTACCGCTGCTACGACCCGGTCTTCCATCGCGTGATCACCTCCCGGCACGTGTACTTTGACGAGTTGATTTTTCCGTTTCAGCAGGGACTCCTGACGACGCCCCCGGCGCCCGTCGGCCCTCTCGCGGCCGGCCCTCCGCGTCGACGCCCGACCACGGCGGCCCCCTCTGCACCGGCCCCGCCTAGTCCGCCTCCGTCGCCGCCGTCACCCGCGGCGCCCCCGTCGCCGCCGTCGCCCGCGGCGCCCCCGACCGTGACACCGGTCGCGTCCCCGGCGTCCTCGTTCCCCGCCTCGTCATCGACCGCTCCCTCGGCCGCTTCATCGCCCGCTTCGCCGCCCGTCGCTGCAGCTCCCGGACCCATGCTCACCCGAGCACGTGCGGGTGTACGACGCCCGTCTACGCGCTACCCCGCCGACCAGTACGTCTGCACGGCTTCACCATCCGCCGCGTCTGCCTTCTGGGCCAGCGGCAACAGCGTCCTGCCGCATGACGGCGGGGGTTCCTGCGTCCAGTGAGGCGGCGGCGCCCTCTCCGTTGCCGAGTGCTTCGTCCTCCTCCGCTCCCTCGCCGGTTCCCACCTCGGCTCGCGCCGCCTTGCGCGACCCCCACTGGCGCGCCGCTATGCAGGAGGAGTACGACGCGCTGCAGCGCAACCGGACCTGGGAGCTGGTCCCTAGACCTCCTCGCGCCAACGTCATCACCGGCAAGTGGGTCTTCAAGCACAAACTCGGCCCCGACGGCGTCCTCGAGCGCTACAAGGCGCGCTGGGTGGTTCACGGTTTCCGGCAACGCGCCGGTGTGGACTTCACGGATACGTTTGCCCCGGTTGTCAAACCGGGCACGATCCGCACGGTGTTGCACCTCGCCGCCACTTGGGCGTGGCCAGTACATCAGATGGACGTCTCCAACGCCTTCCTCCATGGCCATCTGTCCGAGCAGGTCTACTGCCAGCAGCCCATCGGCTTCGTCGACCCCGAGCGCCCCGACGACGTGTGCTTGCTCTCTCGGTCCTTGTATGGACTGAAGCAGGCGCCCCGCGCCTGGTACCAGCGCATCGCCGCCTTCTTGCAGCAGCTCGGCTTCCGCTCCACGCGCTCCGATGCGTCGCTGTTCGTCTACCAGACGGGCAACGACATGGCTTACCTGCTGCTGTACGTCGACGACATCATCCTGACGGCCTCCACCGCTGGTCTTCTTCGACAGCTCACTGACAGTCTTCGCGCTGAGTTTGCGTTGAAGGACCTCGGCCCGCTCCACTACTTCCTCGGCATCGAGGTTGTTCGGCGCGCGGACGGGTTTTTCCTCCACCAGCGGAAGTATGCCCACGAGCTTCTCGAGCGTGCGGGAATGCTTAATTGCAACCCTGCGCCTACTCCTGTCGACACGAAGGCCAAGCTCTCCGCCGCCGATGGGTCGCTCGCCTCTGACGCGCCGTTCTACCTCTCCATCGTCGGCGCCCTTCAGTACTTGACGTTGACACGTCCGGAGCTCCAGTATGCTGTGCAGCAGGTGTGCCTGCATATGCATGCTCCCCGGGACGCCCATTGGGCTGCGGTGAAGCGGATCCTTCGCTACGTCCGTGGTACCATGGGCTACGGCCTGTCGCTGCATGCCTCGCCCTCGACGCCGACCGACATCGTCGCCTACTCGGATGCGGACTGGGCGGGCTGCCCGGAGACGCGGCGCTCCACCAGCGGCTACTGCGTCTACCTCGGCTCCTCGCTCGTCTCTTGGTCTTCCAAGAGGCAGCCCACCGTGTCTCGCTCCAGTGCTGAGGCCGAGTACCGCGCCGTGGCTAACGCCGTGGCTGAGTGCACTTGGCTTCGTCAGCTCCTCACCGAGCTCTCTTGTCCCGTCGACAAGGCTACGGTGGTCTTCTGCGACAACGTCTCGGCTGTCTACCTCTCCGCCAACCCCGTTCATCATCGCCGCACCAAGCACATCGAGCTGGATATCCACTTTGTTCGTGAGCAGGTTGCACTCGGTCACGTTCGAGTTCATCACGTACCGACGTCTCAGCAATTTGCCGATATCATGACGAAGGGATTGCCGTCCACGACTTTTCCTGAGTTTCGGTCCAGTCTATGTGTCGGTGCCGACCCTTCGACTGCGGGGGGTGTTGAGTAACCTATTGTACTAGCCGGCCCTATTGGGTCCGTGCATTGTCCCATAATTATTCTACAATGAGGGATGCATAGTGGAGAGCCACAAGGGCTTCTGCGTCGAGGGGCGCGCACGATGGATCTGACCCGTGTTCCGCAGGGTGTTCCGTCGAGAAGTTGTGGAGCGTCCACGTCGGCGGGGGCGTGGTGGAGGGAGGCGAGGAGGAGGTGCGGGGCTGCTAGCCTGGGAGCTCGTCCCACAGTATCCACGGGCACAGCGCTGTGTGCCTCTTAATGGGTTCCAATGGGTGGAAATAAGAGATCCGGTACTACCGATGCAAACGAAACAAACAGAATGGAAGAAGCCCTTTGATGGCCCAATGGCTGGACTTTGTGTGCCGGCCGGCCCGCCCAAAGATTTTCTATTGGGACGGAAACTCCACTTTTTTCCCCACTTTGAACACCTTGAAAAATAGTTGCACTCGGAAGGTTTCTTTGGGCAGGAACTAGACTATCGAAAATCAGAAACTGATTCTTGAAAGGGCACATCACAAATCGCACAAGTGGCAAAACTTATAGCCTCGCTCAAACATCACTATTTGCTGATCGATAGCTGTGTGGTCGATACAACGATTGTATGCCTTTCCAGCGGATGTTTATTACTCCCTCCGATCCGTAAAAGGTGTCGCTCACTTAGTGCAAGTTTGTACTAACTTAGTACAATATGAGCGACACTTTTTATGGACCGGATGAAGTATAAAAAGTTAAAAATTCGATTCTCCAACCGGTTGTAGCTACAACCGGTTGGAGCGCTCGTCTCACGCGAATTTTTCTTTCTCCTGTCTACGTGTCAATTGCTGGAATTGGTCCACGGAGGTGAATTTGTAGACCAGGTCTCATAAAATTATTTTCCTCACACGATGGCCTCGCCATGTTTGTTGCCAAGGCACGAAAGACTATGGGTCGCTGCAGTCAATGCGGAAGACCACCACCCACCGCTGCTCAAAACCACCGGCTGCTGCCGCCACCGCCACATAGAACACCGGCTGCCATCGCAGCCGTAGCGATCACCACATGGCTACCATCACTGCGGAGCCATTTGTTGGAACGCGTAGAGATAAACAAAACTTTTTTCTACGCGGTACTTCCAAAATCTAGCCGAGGTAGAAGGCCACGATGATTACCACTAGACGCGCGGTTGCGGATTATCGATGAAGCGCGTCGGGGCAGTGCAGTCCCACGATCCGATCCAGACGATCCGATCCCTCGAACATCAAAGTGCTGAACGTACATCACCTCTGCCGGTATCCACACGTACGAGGAGGAGCTCCGACGGCAGACTGCTAGGTCTGGTGCCACGGCTGGACTGAGTGGGGTTAGGGTTCCCAACGCATGGGGTGGACTAACGTGCACGTTGGGCAACCTGCGCCCCTCTTTATATAGAGAATGGTAGTGGGCTTCACAACACTTGTGGTCCATTCCCTCTGTGAGTCCGACTCACAACTCAGTCCATTTCCGGTTCGGGTCCAACCTGACCAATACATTTGCTCGCGCTCTTAAGTGTGCGACCCTGCAGGCTCATGGCGACTTGGACACGATTGGAATCCAACTCCTAATCGATCAATCGGTAGCGGTTCTTAGCAGAACGTGCCGACTCCGAAGTCCCATTGAGTCATAACGACATACCTTTCAATGTGATATTCATCTTAGTCCCTTTTGCCTCACGATATACCATGTCGAACTATAGGCGATTTATCGTCATCCCTTAAATAGTTCGACTCTCTTCTCGATCCGTGATATGTGATTCATCTGACTAACTCTTTAGTCAACAGACACAGTTAACACTTAACTGAGTCGCGCATGGCCATGATTCCTGAATCATATCACTCGAGAGGGCCCAGAGAATATCTCTCCATTCGGAGGGTAAAATCCCATCTTGATTATCCACATCACGCAACTTGCTTCTCATTCGACCCGAACTCTGTCTTTATAGCTGCCTTGTCACAAAGCAGCGTTTAACAGAATCTAAGTCGGTGATCCACAACTCGGATTGTGCGACAACCTCAGATCTAAGGATTACATTGATTGCGACATGCAAATGACGACTTTATCGTTGCATCTCAATGTGGGTCAGTCCGACTTGCTAAACTCTTTAGCCAAGTCCGTGATCGTTGGAATGGCATCACCATGCCCATGACAAGTGGAACCATGTTATCAGCCAACACTCACATTAGTCTAGGGTGTGTGTCCAACACAAGCTTAATGACCAAGGACAATCTAGTATGAACAACATGAATATATAGTTCCACAATCGAATAACAAACATATTTAATGACATATATCAGATGTTCAAAACAAGGAAAACTTAATAACTTTATGAATACATTGGGAATAACATCATACATGATTGCCTCTAGGGCATATTCCCAACAGTCTCACACTTGCACTAGAGTCAATCATCCTGTCATCATATGCCTAGGCATCTAATGCCCATACCTCTCGTGTGCGCCTAATGCTTAGGCTGTGGTAGCGCCTTTGTCAACGGATCTGCAATGTTTGCATCCGTGTGTACTTTGCATAACTTGATATCACCTTGTTCGAAAAACTGGCGAATGAGGTGGTACCGCATGAGTATATGTTTGTTCTTCTGGTGTTGTTTAGGTTCCTTGTCTTGTCCGATAGCACCATTATTGTCACAATATACGTCCAAAGAACTGGACGCGCCCTGAACCACACCAAGATCTATCAGGAGGTTCCTGATCCAAACATCTTCCTTTGCCGCCTCTGAGGCAGCAATATACTTAGCCTCTGTCGTAGATGCAAACACCGTATCTTGCTTGGAACTCTTCCAGATCATAGCTCCTCCGTTCATTACGAACACGTATCCAGATTGCGAACGAGAATCATCTGAGTCGGTGAGATAACTCGCATCCGTGTAACCCTTTACAGTGAATTCCTCATCACCTCCATAAACTAGGAACATTTCCTTAGTCCTTCTCAAGTACTTCAGGATGTTTTTAACCGCTGCCTAGTGGGCTTCGCCAGGGTCAACCTGGTATCTGCTCGTAACACTTAGAGTATAGGAAACATCTGGCCTAGTACAAATCATGGCATACATGATGTATCCGATTGCCGAAGCATACGGGATCACACTCATCCGACTTCGCTCATCAGTCGTCGAAGGACACTGAGTCTTGCTAAGTTTTATACCATGGGACATCGGTAAGAATCCCTTCTTGGACTCTTCCATTTTGAATTTCTTCAAAACTTTGTCCAGATATGTACTCTGACTCAATCCAATGAGCCTCCTTGATCTATCTCTATAGATCCTGATTCCTAATATGTAAGTCGCCTCACCCAAATCCTTCATTGAGAAACTCCTTTCCAATGACTCTTTGGTTTCTTGCAACATCATGACATCATTTCCAATCAGTAATATGTCGTCCACATATAAGATTAGAAAATTTACTTTGCTCCCACTAAACTTCTTGTATAAACAAGAATCATGATCGCTCTTGATGAAGCCAAACGATTTGACTACCTCATCAAAGCGAATGTTCCAACTCCGAGATGCTTGCTTCAACCCATATATGGATTTCTGAAGTTTGCATACCTTGTCAGCGTTAGCTGGATCGACAAAACCTTCGGGCTGTATCATATACACGTCCTCACTTAAATTTCCATTAAGGAAAGCCGTCTTGACATCCATCTGCCATATCTCATAGTCGAAATGGGCTGCTATGGCTAACATGATCCAAATTGATTTAAGCATCGCTACGGGCGAGAAGGTCTCGTCGTAGTCAACTTCTTGAACCTGTCGGAACCCCTTCGCGACAAGTTGTGCTTTATAGACGGAAATATTTCCATCCATATCAATTTTCTTCTTAAAGACCCATTTGCACTCGACGGGTCTTGCACCGTTAGGCAGATCAACCAAATTCCAAACTTGGTTTTCATCCATAGACTTTAACTCGGATCTCATGGCTCCAAGCCATGACTCCGAATCAGATCCCACCATCGCTTCCGAATAAGTTGCCGGCTCATTACTGTCTAACAGTAAAACATCACGAGCATTTTGTAATCTGGCAGATCTCCGTGGTTCAGGTGCTGTTACCGGTGTAGGTACCACGACTGGCTCAGCCTCCAAGGCGTTCGCCGACTCGCCCCTAGCCGGTTACTCTCGAATTTCTTCGAGTTGCACTATGCTCCCACTGACTTCCTGACCGAGAAACTCTTTCTCAAGGAAGACACCATTCCGAGCGACAAACACTTTGCCCTCTTCCCAGTTGTAGATGTAGTACCCCAAGGTTTCCCTCGGATACCCCACGAAAATACACTTATCCGACTTGGGCGTGAGCTTGTCCGACTGAAGTCGCTTGACAAATGCTTCACAACCCCAAATCTTAAGAAAAGACAAACTTGGCCTTTTGCCAGTCCACATCTCATGTGGTGTCTTCTCTACTGACTTTGATGGTACTCTGTTTAGTGTGAACGCTGCAGTTTCTAGACAATAACCCCAAAATAATAAAGGTAGATCTGTCCGACTTATCATTGATCGTACCATGTCCAACAAGGTCCGATTTCTCCGTTCCGATACACCGTTTCTCTGCGGTGTACCCGGCGGAGTGAGTTGAGGAACTATTCCACAACTCTTTAGATGGTCATCCAACTCATGGCCCATGTACTCGCCTCCACGGTCCGACCGTAAAAACTTTATTTTCTTGCCGAGTTGATTTTGTACCTCACTCTGGAATTCCTTGAACTTTTCAAAGACTTCCTACTTGTGTTTCATTAAATAGATATATCCATACCTACTTAAATCATCAGTGAAGGTAATGAAGTACTCATAACCACCTCTGGTTGTCGTGCTCATTGGACCACATACATCACTATGTATTAGTTCCAACAAGTCGGATGCCCTTTCACAACTCCTTGCAAAAGGTGTCTTGATCATTTTGCCTAGTAGGCATGATTCACATGTCTCGAATGACTCTAAGTCGAACGAAGTTAGAAGTCCATCATCATGGAGCTTCTTCATGCGCTTCCAACTTATATGACCAAACCGACGGTGCCAAAAGTAAGTCATATTCAGATCATTTGGTTTCAACCTTTTAACATTTATGTTATAGACCGATTCACTATCAAGATTTAAAATAAATAACCCGTTCTGAACGGTTGCAAAGCCATGAAACATATCTTTCAAATATAAAGAACAACCATTATTCTTAATATTCGACTCATAACCTTGTCTCATCAAACATGAGACGGAAATAATGTTTCGACTAAGCACTAGAACATAATAACAATTATTTAGCTCCATTAAAATCCTGATGGTAAATGAAGTTGCATCGTGCCGACTTCCAACGCAACGACTCTCCCCTTGTTGCCGACCCGAATATCAACCTCCCCTCTTGCCATGCTCCTAGTTCTTACTAGTCCCTGCAACGAGTTGCATATGTGAATAACTGATCCGGTATCATATACCCAAGAACTGTTAGGCGCATCAGCAAGATAAATGTCTATAACATTGCACACAAGCGTACCTGAGTTGGAAGTCACACCTCCACTCTTGGCTCTGTCAGCCAAATACTTGGTGCAGTTGCTCTTCCAGTGGCCATCCTGCTTGCAATAGAAGCAATTGGCTCCGGTTGTAGGAGATGGCTTAGTCTTTGAGGAAGCACTCTGGATAGGGCCATGGGCGCTACCTCCTGACTTATCCTTCTTCTTCTTAGTCCAAGAACTCTTCTTGAACTTAGCCTTATTCTGCACCATCAACACTTCAATGTCGCCTTTCTTAAGATCATCCTCTGCCGTTTTGAGCATCCCATGTAATTCAGTGATACTCTTATCCATACCATGCATATGGTAGTTCGAGATGAACGGACCATACGCACTAGGAAGAGAGTTCAGAATTATATCAGTAGCGAACTCTTCGTTAATTGGGAAGCCCAGCCGATCCAGAGACTGTATGTAACCAATCATCTTGATTACATGCGGACTCAGTGGATCGTCGTCTTTCAGCTTACATCCCAGCAAAGCTTGAGAGACTTGATACCTCTCGGTCTTTGCCTGAGCCTGGAACATACTTTTGAGGCTTTCGATCATATCCTAGGCCTCAACATTTTCGAACTGCTGCTGCAACTCCGGTTCCATGTGTGCAAGCATAAGACAGCTAATTTCCGTAGACTCATCTCTAGTCTTACGGTAGGCATTCATGACAGCGACAGTCGCATCGTCATCTGACTCTTCTGGAAGTGGAGTTTCTAGAACATGTTCTTTCTTGTCATGCTTGAGGACTATTCTCAGATTACGATACCAGTTGGTGAAATTTGTTCCAGTAAGCTTATCTTTCTCTAGGATTGACCTCAACGCAAACGCGGACAACTGAGGAAGGTTGCTAGGTGCCATTGATCTACAACAGAAATATTTAAAACACTTAAGACATGTATTCATAAAAGAGCAGACATATTAAACGCTTTAATACTTATGCTCCCACTAGAACCAACACCCCTCCGGTTGCTAAGTGATTCAAGATCCTAAATAAGCAAGCCGACTAGTGAGCTTTAGCATCACCGCTAGCCGTCAAGTGATCTAGGTAGGCAACACCTTGCCAATCGTATCCAATACGACTCCTGTTAGTTGGGTGGCATCACATGACCCGCCTCCCAACCTTCCTTGCCCCGAGCCCCACAACTGTTGTGATAGACTCGTCTAGATTACCAAGTGGTTCCGCTTCTAAGAGTCCGACTCAAACCCACCTAATCGAAAAGAATTGGTAGCACCTCAATTTCATGAGCCCACTACCAAGAATGACCGACTTGTGATGGTGCAGCACTGGCGGGGCGACCGACTAGACCTTCTTTGAGGGATTAAAATCTACCAACTATCTAAATAGAGGTAAATAGAGACATAACAATAACACAAATAAAGCAATTATAATGTGAAATGGTATGGCTCTCTTCATGGTGATCTCCATCTTCACGAAGTTTGTAAGTCGACTCGTGCCAACTCTTGTCACGTGCCATCTTACTCCATGTAGCCGACTTGTACATCGACTTGCATGCCTTCCGGGTTCTCCAACAAGCTACACTAGCTAGTAAATGAAAATTTACATAGAGAATCCGACACGCAGGCCGGTATACAATAAAATGACAGCACCTAGGCTCCAGTCGGCTGACAAAAACATGATACGCAGATCATGTATGGATTACACACATCACATGCACATAAGCCATACCATTCACAACTTCCTGCAAAAACAAGTTATGCATAGATACGATATCTACCGGCGTTGTGAAACTCATAACGACATCTAAGGCGCTACGACAGGGCGAAGCCGGCGGTCCCGATCTCATCTGCATTCCGATCATGGATTTCTTCATCGGATAAAACGATTTTGCCCAAATCTGATCCGTATTCCGATTCGATAAAACTCTTTGATCTTCGATCACCGCAACTGGATTTATGTGTCACGGTATACCCCGATGGCGGAAACCGACCGGTAGGGGTAAGTTGTTTCACGACCTTAGCAGTATGATCACGGAAACAAGATCATCCATTAACCCCGAGTACGATTGATCCAATCAACCTTGTACAAAACCGATCTATCTCATACACCCACCACCAAAACAGCAATTAAATCACATCTAACGCTAACTATATATCACATCTGTACGGATCTCGGGCCTAATACTAGAAGCTACCGCTCCGATACCACTGTTGGAACGCGTAGAGATAAACAAAACTTTTTCCTACGCGGTACTTCCAAAATCTAGCCGAGGTAGAAGGCCACGATGATTACCACTAGACGCGCGGTTGCGGATTATCGATGAAGCGCGTCGGGGCAGTGCGGTCCCACGATCCGATCCAGCCGATCTGATCCCTCGAACGTCGAAGTGCTGAACGTATAACACCTCTGCCGGTATCCACACATACGAGGAGGAGCTCCGACGGCAGACTGCTAGGTCTGGTGTGACGGCTGGACTAAGTGGGGCTAGGGTTCCCAACGCATGGGGTGGACTAACGTGCACGTTGGGCAACCTGCGGCCCTCTTTATATAGCGAATGGTAGTGGGATTCACAACACTTGTGGCCCATTCCCTCTGTGAGTCCGACTCACAACTCAGTCCATTTCCGGTTCGGGTCCAACCCGACCAATACATTTGCTCCCGCTCTTAAGTGTGCGACCCTGCAGACTCATGGCGACTTGGACACGATTGGAGTCCAACTCCTAATTGATCAATCGGTAGCGGCTCCTAGCAGAACGTGCCGACTCCGAAGTCCCATTGAGTCATGACGACATACCTTTCAATGTGATATTCATCTTAGTCCCTTTTGCCTCATGATATACCTTGTCGAACTATAGGTGATTTATCGTCATCCCTTAAATAGTTTGACTCTCTTCTCGATCCGTGATATGTGATTAATCTGACTAACTCTTTAGTCAACAGACACAGTTAACACTTAACTGAGTCGCGCATGGCCATGCTTCCTGAATCATATCACTCGAGAGGGCCGAGAGAATATCTCTCCATTCGGAGGGGCAAAATCCCATCTTGATTATCCACATCACGCAGCTTGCTTCTCATTCGATCCAGACTCTGTCTTTATAGCTGCCTTGTCACAAAGCAGAGTTTAACAGAATCTAAGTCGGTGATCCACAACTCGGATTGTGCGACAACCTCAGGTCTAAGGATTACATTGATTAAGACATGCAAATGACGACTTGATCGTTGCATCTCAATGTGGGTCAGTCCGACTTCCTAAACTCTTTAGCCAAGTCCGTGATCGTTGGAATGGCATCACCATGCCCATGACAAGTGGAACCATGTCATCAGCCAACACTCACATTAGTCTAGGGTGTGTATCCAGCACAACCTTAATGACCAAGGACAATCTAGTATGAACAACATGAATATATAGTTCCACAATCGAATCACATATTCAATGACATATATCAGATGTTCAAAACAAGGACAACTTAATAACTTTATGAATACATTGGGAATAACATCATTCATGATTGTCTCTAGGGCGTATTCCCAACACCATTGCCCTGTCCCTTGCATCCATGGCCACAACCGTTGCTTTCATGCTGAAGTGGCCAACGACCTCGCCATGGACGTTGTGAGCTCCTCAGAACTCACCGGACCTAGTGATGAAGATGACCACGAGTGGATTCTTGTTGGGCCTCACCCATCTGACCTCGACGGGGCCTAGGGCGGAGACTTTGTGGTTGTCAAGCTCAAGTCTGAGTAGGGCGGGTGCCTCCAACCTCCATTATTGACAGCTCGGCTTCAGTGAAAATTTAAATATGCATATGTTGCATACGACAACATGTTACGACTTGCTACATGAGTGTGTCGAAAATTCATTACAAGGTGAAATGCTTAATAAACTTTGCCACACAAAATTTGAGATTCATTGCATAAGTTGTTGGTTTTTGCTACATGGCTGTGTTTAAATTAGTATAATATATTTTTTTACATGTCACAAGTTTTATATACATTTAAAAAAAATCTACACACGCAGCATGCACACAAAAAATGTTTCGTCGGGACATTTTTGCTACACAGATGAGATGCAGATATTTTCTGAAATAGTTTTGCTACAATGGATGTTACAAACCTGTTAATGTTTTTTTGTCATGAACTGCTTTTGCTGCACAGGTCCGACGTGCGGGAGTGCTTCACTTAAGTTAGATCGGACGGACCAGGAGGCAACGATAGGGACTCTTCCCTACACCCGACAGATGGCTAGCACTTGCCTTAAAAAAGAGATATAACCATCGTCCAAATGATCTTTACACCTATGCATAAAATAAGCAGCTACTTGTTTTACGACAACTAAGGAATCACTACAGGAATCTGTCACTCCTGCAGACATGCATATAGTAAAAATTAATTAAGTATATAGGAGACTTAGCAAATATTGTCGTAGAAGAAGGGAAAACAAATTGCTAGGGTTTGGGGTGGAAGAACGATGACCACCGGAGGGGGAAAACCATACTTTAGAGGTGTGTCCAAGATTAGTTGCTCAAATGACTTGGAGAACCCCATAGCTAGGTTGTATTTGCTTTTCTGGTCATTTTAGTATATTACACTTAATATTCTGAGTTTATTGAATTGAAACTTATTTTCATTATTTTTTTGACTTTGGAATATTTAGGGTTAGTAGACTTAGGGATTTTTTTTTAGCTTTTCTTTGACTTAGGAATATTTAGGGTTAGTAGACTTAGCAAATATTAGTACAAATATATTTTTAGGGTTAGTAGACTTAGGGTTATTAGGAAATTTTTTGACTTACAAATATATTTTAGGGTTAGCAGCCCAAGTTTTTTTTTTTTTTTGAGAATCCGAGTGCAGCCCAACTAAGCGTTTTTTTCCTCCTCCGCGGGCCGTGACGTCAACGTGACGTCAGCGTTTTTTTCTCTCCTCCGGCGAGGGCCACGCCCACGGCCACGACCACTCCCCTCTCTCTCCCGCGAACACGGCCGCGGCCACGGCCACGCACCACCGTGCACGCACGCACGGCCACGGCCACGGCACGAGCACGGCCGCGGGCACGGGCACGCACCACCGTGCACGCACGCACGGCCACGGCCACGGCACGAGCACGGGCGCCGCGGCCACGGCCACGCCACGGCCACGGCCAAGCACGCACGCACGCACGGGCACCTAAACCCTAAACAGAATCCTCCGGCGAGGGCCACGGCCGTCGTCGTCGTTTCCGATCGTCGAGCACGCGCGGTCCTCCACAGATCCTCAAGCACGCACGGGCGGGCACCTACCGGAGACAGAATCGGCGAGGGCGGCGGGCAGCAACCGGAGACGGAATCGGCGAGGGCGGCGGGCAGCAACCGGAGAGGAATCGGCGAGGGCGGCGCGGAGAAGACGAGTGACTTAGAAATTTTTGGGGGCAGAGAATATATAGGGCCAGCCTTTAGTCCCGGTTCGTGACAGCAACCGGGACTAAAGGTCCCCCGGGGTACCCTCCGCGGGTCTTTAGTCCCGGTTGGTGTCACAAACCGGGACTAAAGGTGCAATTTTTCGCGGCGTTTTCGTTCCCGCGCAGAACGATCCTTTAGTCCCGGTTCGTGACACGAACCGCGACTAAAGGTGGTTATTCGAATACTTTCCCCTTTACCAATCTTAAAAGTACAAATAATATATCAGAAAATTCTAAAAAATAAAACTAATTCTTTTTAAAATCTTACAAATACAAATAATATATCAGAAAATTCAGAAAAATAAAACTAATCCTTTTCCCAAACTTAAAATTACAAATAATATATCAGAAAATTCAGAAAAAAAAACTAATTCTTTTTCCAATCTTAAAAATACAAATAATATATCAGAAAATTCAGAAAAATAAAACTAATGCTTTTTCCAATCTTCAAAATACATATAATATATCAGAAAATTCAGAAAAATAAAACTAATCCTTTTCCCAAACTTAAAAGTACAAATAATATATCAGAAAATTCAGAAAAAAAACTAATTCTTTTTAAAATCTTGAATATATATATAGATAAAAAAAGCAGTACATAATGGCAAGAGTGGATCTAAACCTAAACGGAGAGCATAGATGCATGATCTGATATCTGCTGCTAGTCATACTGCTGCCTAGGCCTATAGTACATCCACTCGTAGTCGTCGTAGTCGCCGCCGTCGTCGTCACTATCGTCTGACGGTGCTCTGCACTCCCTCGGAGGATCACGACTCCAGGACTGGGCCTGAGGGTAGCGCAGGCAGGGGATATCGCTGGCCCTGATGTAGTCCATGACGCTCTGTAGAGTCCGGCCGGACCACCATAGCCGACGACCGGCCTCGTGAAAGTTCCCAGGAGGCAGGCCGTCCTCCTCATACCTGGCGAGCGCCCTCTCACGCCGATTGATGAAGAAGGCATCCCAAGTATGCTGTTTATCGGGATGCCAACTGGGATTCCTCCGCTGCTCCGGCGTGAGCATGTGGTAGTAGTGGTTCGTGATGGCCGTCCGACGCACCACACCTTGAGGAAGAGGAGGGACCGGCACTCCTCCGGCTGGATGCGGTTGTAGCCGGGCGGGCAGGGGTAGTTTGATGCGGAAAGTGCCTCCGCCTGGATGAATGTTAGAGTGGGTACGGTAGAAGCCATGAGAGAGTGGTGAGTTTGTATTTGTTTATGCCAATGGTGTGGCAATGCATACATATATATAGCGAGAATAAAACATCCCTTTAGTCCCGGTTGGTGTCCCCAACCGGGACTAAATGGGTTAGGGTTTCATTGGGAAACGGATCATCCCTTTAGTCCCGGTTGGTGACACCAACCGGGACTACATGGGAATTAGGGTTCCGTTTGGACCAATCAGATAGAATCACACGGATCGTGTGTTTCTTTCAAGCGCTTGTGAGTCGTTGGATCCGGGTGTGTTTTTTTCGAGCTGTTGTGAGCCGTTCGATCAGGGCTATGGTGTGTTTCTTTCGAGCTGCTGTGAGCCGTTGGATGAGGTGTTTCTTAACCGTTGGATCAAAACCCTAGCTCAACACTTTGTGAGCCAGAGGACCCTATATATAGCCCAGCTTCGTACACCGGTCAGTTCATCGAGCAAATACAAAACATCCGGATTCGCCAGCATACGTCCTGCCGTGCATTTGGTATGCATATATGCACTCAGTAGCCACGACAGGGTTGTATACTGGCGATACCGATTGTTTTGTTCTACACCCCCTTTAAGGTTTCATACATCATATATTCAGTTCATCGAGCAAATACAAAACATCCGGATTCGCCATCATACGTCCAGCCGTGCATTTGGTATGCATATATGCACCCAGTAGCCACGGTTGGGCTGTATGATGGCGATACCGTTTGTTTTGTTCTACACCCCCTTTAAGGTTTGATATATCATATATTCAGTTCATCGAGCAAATACAAAACATCCGGATTCGCCATCATACGTCCTGCCATGCATTTGGTATGCATATTGCACCCAGTAGCCACGGTGGGGCTGTATGATGGCGATACCGATTGTTTTGTTCTACACCCCCCCTCTTTAACACATCCATCCATGCTTGGGTTGTGTTATGGTGGCGCGTGGCACGGGAGTTGTGACGCGTGGCGCGGGAGTTGTGACGCGTGGCCTGGAGGGCGCGGTATAAACTGTCGCGCCTCGAGCGCGTCTTCTCCATCCCTCTGCACTATCGCGCTTCCACCATGCCTCCGAGGAGGAACAGCACCACCGGCTTCCGCGGCGTCCGAGCACGGCAGAACGGAATGTTCAGCGCAGATATCCGCTGGGGGGACGACCGCATCCCCCTCGGCACCTTTGCGACGGCGGCGGAGGCCGCCCGCGCCTGGGACGCGGCGGCCTGGCGCCTCAACCGCCCGCGGTCGCTGATGAACTTCAACGACTGCCACACCGTCTGGGAAGCGGAGGCCAGGGCGCCGAAGCCGCAGATCATCACTGCCGCCGACCACCTCCACCTCCGCCACCGCGCGTTTCAGGGCCTAGTCGACGCCAGGGAAGACCGCGTCGTCCGCGAGTATTACCGGAACAACCCGGGGGAGCAGAGCGCCGACGAGGAGCTCTGGCAGACCTGCGCGGCTCAGCGGGCGGAGCGCCGCCTCAAACGCCACCTCGCGTTAGATGCCGCTCGGGAGGCGAGGACGAAGGCGCTGCAAGAGCTTCGTCGGGCCGACCACGCCGGCGAAGTCTGGGCCTCCGACGATCCGAGGTGGGGGCCTATCTCGGACATACCATCATGCACCTCCGACGACGACGAGGAGGTCACCGACGAGTTCGGCGACGATGATGACCCGGAGGAGGTCACCGACGAGTTCCCCAACGACGACGGCGAGGAGTAGTGTTCATCTGTTTTCTCTTTTTAATAAAAGAATTTGTATTCCGGCGACACCGCGGCGCGCTAGCGCGTCTGTTTTCTGTTTTTAGTAAAAGTTTTTTACAATAAATTAGAGATAATATAATTCACATGATCTATTAAACATGATCCATTCAACAAAGTTTGGTACAATAAATTATTACACATCAATTCTTCCCTTGTGTCCCCGCTTTCTTACGATTTGGACGTATCCATGGAGCATCCTCATCATTTAAATTAATGCTTGGGTCAGTGTTCACTTTGAAGGGCGGAATTTCACCAAACATATTATAATCTTCTGACATGTCTGTCTTGTCCTCCACTCCCACGATGTTTCTTTTCCCTGAAATAACAGTGTGGCGCTTTGGATCATCGCATGATGTACTGATCGTTTCTTATCTTTCCGTTTCCTCGGTTTGCTACTCATGTCCTTCAAATAGAAAACCTGAGCGACATCTTTGGCTAGGACGAATGGTTCATCAAGGTAACCAAGATTGTCGAAATCCACCATTGTCATTCCGTATTGCTCGTCCACCTTTACCCCACCTCCTGTTAGCTTGAACCATTTGCACCGGAACAAAGGGACCTTAAAAGAGGGTCCATAGTCAAGTTCCCATATCTCCTCTATGTAACCATAATATGTGACCTTTTGCCCAATCTCGGTTGCTGCATCAAAGCGGACACCACTGTTTTGGTTGGTGCTCTTTTTATCTTGGGAGATCGTGTAAAATGTATTCCCATTAATCTCGTACCCTTGGAAAGTCGTTATAGTCGAAGATGGTGTCTTGGCCAACATGTACAGCTGATCTCCAACATCATTGTCATTCATTAAATGTTTTCGCAACCAACTGCCGAAAGTCTCCATGTGGGTCTTTCTAATCCATGATTCAGGCTTCCCCGGGTTGTTCGAGCGTAAAATATTCTTGTGTTGCTCGAAGTACGGAGCCACCAAGCTCGAATTTTGCAGAACTGTGTAGTGTGCTTCAGTCATAGAATGACTGTCCATACATATCGTTGATTTCCTTCCGATCGTGACTTTTCCACTTAGTCTCCCCTCGTGCCGCGATTGAGGAATACCAATCGGCTTAAGGTTAGGAACATAGTCAATACAGAACTCAATTACCTCCTCATTTCCATAGCCCTTTACGATGCTTCCTTCTGGCCTAGCACGGTTACGAACATATTTCTTTGAAACCATAAACCTCTCAAAGGGGAACATATTGTGTAGAAATACAGGACCGAGAATGGAAATCTCTTCGACTAGGTGGACCAGGAGGTGCGTCATAATATTGAAGAAGGATGGTGGAAACACCAACTCGAAACTGACAAGACATTGGACCACATCGTTCTGTAACCGTGGTAGATCTTCTGGACTGATTACCTTCTGAGAGATTGCATTGAGGAATGCACACAGCTTCACAATGGCTACTCGAACATTTTCCTGTAGGAGGCCCCTCAAAGCAATCGGAAGCAATTGCGTCATAATCACGTGGCAGTCGTGAGACTTCAGGTTTTGGAACTTCTTGTCCGCCATGTTTATTATTCCCTTTATATTCGACGAGAAGCCAGACGGGACCTTCATACTGCTCAGGCATTCAAAAAAAATGACCTTCTCTTCTTTCGTAAGAGCGTAGCTGGCACGACTTTGAAACCATTCCGGATGCCGGTCATCTGGGTCTTTCAAAAGTTGCTGGTCCTGCCGTGCTTCCTTTGTATCATTTGTCTTCCCATACACGCCCAAGAAGCTTAGCAGGTTCACGCAAACATTCTTCGTAACATGCATCACGTCGATTGCAGAGCGGACATCTAGGACTTTCCAATACTGTATCTCCCAAAATATCGATTTCTTTTTCCACATGGGTACGTGCCCGTCAACTCCCAGCGGAACTGATTGTCCGCCAGGACCCTTTCCAAAGATGACTTTCAAATCCTTGACCATATCAAATATCTCAGCTCCAGTACGTTCTGCAGGCTTCGGCCGGTGATCTGCCTTGCCGTTGAAATGCTTGCCTTTCTTTCTTACGTTATGATTTCGGGGAAGAAATCGACGATGACCCAGGTACACGTTCTTCCTAAAATTATCCAAAAATACACTTTCAGTCTCATGTAAGCAGTGCGTGCATGCTTTGTATCCCTTATTTGACTGTCCCGAAAGGTTACTGAGGGCAGGCCAATCGTTGATGGTTACAAAAAGCAACGCTCGTAGGTCAAACTCCTCTTCTTTGTGCTCATCCCACACAGGTACACCAGGTCTGCCCCACAATTGTAAAAGTTCATCAACTAATGGCCTTAGGTACACATTGATGTCGTTGCTGGGTTGCTTCGGACCTTGGATGAGCACTGGCATCATAATGAACTTCCGCTTCATGCACAACCAAGGAGGAAGGTTGTAGATGCATAGAGTCACGGGCCAGGTGCTATGGCTGGAGCTCTGCTCGCCAAAAGGATTAATGCCATCAGTACTTAGACCAAATCTTATGTTCCTTGCGTCAGCTGCAAAATCTTTGAACTCTCTGTCGATCTTTCTCCATTGCGTTCCATCAGCGGGGTGTCTCAACTCCCCGTCGGACTTACGGTCCTCTTTGTGCCATCGCAACAACTTGGCATGCTCTTTGTTCCTGAACATGCGTTTCAACCGAGGTATTATAGGAGCATACCACATCACCTTGGCGGGAACCCTCTTCCTGGGTTTCTCGCCCTCAACATCGTCACCAGGGTCATCGCCTCTGATCTTATAACGCAATGCAGTGCATACAGGGCATTCATTCAAATCCTCGTATGCACCGCGGTAGAGGATGCACTCGTTAATGCATGCATGTATCTTCAGAATCTCTAAACCTAGAGGGCACACAACCTTCTTTGCTTCGTACGTACTGGCGGGCAACTCTTTATTCTTCGGAAACATATTCTTCAACATTTTCAGCAAATTTTCAAATGATGAGTCAGCTACACCTTCCCGTGCCTTCCATTTCAGTAAATCCAGTGTGCAGCCCAGCTTTTTCAGACTATTGTCGCATCCTGGGTACAACGACTTCGTGTGATCCTCTAACATGCGATCCAAATTCTCCCTCTCCTTGTCAGTTTTGCAGCGTCTCCGTGCATCAGCAATGGTCCGACCAAGATCATCAGCGGGCTCATCATGTGCCTCTTCTTCACCTTCACCAAACCCTTCCCCACCTTCAGCATCATCCTCCATGAAAGTATCACCGAAAGCGTCATGATAGTTGAAATCGATATCATCCTCTTCTTCATCTTCTTCCATTCTAACCCCTCTTTCTCCATGCTTGGTCCAACAATTATAGCTTGGCATGAAACCGTGCCGAAGCAGGTGCATGTGAACGACTTTTGAGGAGGAGTGACCCTTCTCATTCTTACATTCAGCACATGGACAGAGAATAAAACCTCGCTGCTTGTTCGCATTTGCCACTACGAGGAAATCTTTCAAACCCGTAGTGAACTCGCCGGAGAGTCGGTTACCGTCCATCCATTGCCGATTCATCTGCATTATTATTATATAAAGTATATAATTAACCATCATGCATTTGTTAAACTAACTAGCTGGAAATAATACAAATCATGAAAGGTTCAAGTTGCTAACCGCGATCGCGGAGGTAAAATAAATGAAAACGCTCAAGTGCGGCTCGGACACTTCATATCATGTGTGTTTCATGCTATCGGGCATTTCATCGAACACCTTGTGTGCATAGTAGGAACCAAAAGCATACCCACCACCCCTTGTGAATGTTGTGAGCAGAAGTGACACCAAATGTGGCTAAGTGCAGCGAGCTGAGTCCTATATAGGGATGGGCCTTTAGTCCCGGTTCACCTGGACAACCGCGGCTAAAACCTATTAGTCCCGGTTCGTCTGGCCAACCGGGACTAAAGCCCCTCCCCTCCGCCAGTTGTGGACCGAGCGCGCTGGGCCCAGACTATTGGTCGCGGGTCTCGACCCGAACCGCGACTAAAGACCCCTATGGTCGCGGGTCGATTATTTTGGGGACTAATGGGGGCTTATGGAAGGCCTATTTTCTACCAGTGTCGGTTTGTAATACAAACCGGTCCTAAAGCCCTCCCCTAAACCCTACATTACACCCCGAGCTCAGCTCCATTTTTTCCAGCTCGAGCTCAACTCCATTTTTGCTCTCTCCTTCCTCTTGTGAGCTCTAATCCATCCCCATTTTTCTCCACCATTTGTCAAGATTATTGGTACCCATCGGTTCTGCGGTTAGCATCAACATTCCCTCTTCCGGCATTGCAAGTTTTTCTCGTTTTTTTTTACTTATTTCATTTTTTTTTGTGCTAGCTAGGTGTTTGATGAAATGCCTACGCTAGAATTTGTTATTCATTTCTTATGTATACAATTTGATGCAATTTGAGCTCAAATTTAATTATGATTTGTGGTTTTTTTTAGTTTCGCTCGCCTTGTCCCCTTCCTCACCGCCGTCGATCGCCCCGTCACCGACACAACCTTGGTGAGCCTATTGTTTTTATTTACCAATTTTTTTTTTGATTTGTATGATTTACATATATATTTACTTGTATATAATTTTTTATATATATATAGCGCCATGGTTTTGATATCCGTCCCCGTTCGCCCTCGTCCAGTCTATGATTCGGATGTGGTATATTATCTTTTATAACTACATATTTTCATTTCCTGATTATATGACAATTAATTACGCCGACCAATTTGACATAGATATTTTTATCTAGTAGGTAGTGGAACCGGAAATGCCAATCGACCCTATTGTTGAGAAGTTACACTTAGTTGAACAAGAAAATGTTGGCTTGAAAGAAAGATTGAAAACAACTGAACAAAGGTTGGAAAAAACTGAAAGAGAGAAGATGACCTTGGAAAAGGTTCTTGCCGGTGTCGTCGATGGTCACAAGAGCGAGATGGACGCAATGCGCCTGAAGATTAGAAAGATTAGAAAATATGCAATTAGTAAAGAGGCTTGGTATCATTATGCCGTCGGGTCAATTGTTACCTTTGTTGCGATTTTGATCGCATTTGTTGTTGTTTTTAAATGCATTAATTAGAGAGAGTTTTTATGTATGGTCACTACGCTACTTTGGTTTTAACGTGTGATGAACTTTTTGTATTAATTAATTAATTTAGTCATGATGATTTAGCAGAATGGTTGTTGATAAATTTATATAATGCAGATGAACCGGCAATGGATGTACAGTGATCGACGTCGTCCCGAATTCCTTAATGGCATGCATAGTTTTCTCAATGTGGCTGAGAAAAACAGGCAGAATGGATTTATTTTTTGTCCATGTAAAAAATGCAGAATAAGAGGAATTTCCCTAGCTCAAGAACCATACACACACACCTGTTGCAAGAAGGCTTCATGCCCAGTTATTTTTGTTGGACCAAGCCGTAGACAAAAAAGGGGTTGTAATGCAAGACAATGAAGAAGAAGAGGATAATGATAATTATCCTATGTTCGGTGAACACGGTGATACTGAAATGGGGAAGACGAGCCTGAACTTGAGGACATTGTTGATGAGTCTGATGATGATCTTCGTCAGGTCATTCGTGAAGAACAAATAAACTGCGCAAGTGAAAACGAGAGGTTGAAGTTGGAGCGCATGTTAGAAGACCACAAAAAATTGTTGTACCCAAATTGCGAAGATGGCCAGAAAAAGCTGGGCACCACCCTGGAATTGCTACAATGGAAGGCAGAGAATGGATTATCTGACAAGGGATTTGAAAATCTGCTGAAAATAATGAAGAAGATGCTTCCAAGAGATAACGTGCTGCCCTGCAGTACATACGAAGCAAAGAAGGTTGTCTGCCCTCTAGGATTGGAAGTGCATAAGATACATGCATGCATCAATGACTGCATCCTCTACCGCGGTCAGCACGAGAATTTAACTGCCTGCCCGGTATGCGGTGCATTTCGGTATAAGATAAGACGAGATGACCCTGGTGATGTTGAGGGCGACGATCGCCCCAGGAAGAGGGTTCCTGCCAAGGTGATGTGGCATGCTCCTATAATACCACGGTTGAAACGTTTGTTCCGAAACAAAGAGCATGCCAAGTTGCTGCGATGGCACAAAGAAGACCGTAAGGAAGACGATATGCTGAGACACCCCGTTGATGGGTCGCAGTGGAGAAACATCGACGATAAGTACGAGGACTTTGCACGTGACGATATGCTGAGACACCCCGCTGATGGGTCGCAGCGGTATAAACTGTCGCGCCTCGAGCGCGTCTTCTCCTCTCCACGCGCCCACTCCTCTCCACGTACCGTCGCGCTTCCACCATGCCTCCGAGCAGAAACAGCACCACCGGCTTCCGCGGCGTCCGAGCACGGCAGAACGGAATGTTCAGCGCAGATATCCGCTGGGGGGACGACCGCATCCCCCTCGGCTCTTTTGCGACGTCGGCGGAGGCCGCCCGCGCCTGGGACGCGGCGGCCTGGCGCCTCAACCGCCCGCGGTCGCTGATGAACTTCAACGACTGCCACACCGTCTGGGAAGCGGAGGCCAGGGCGCCAAAGCCGTAGATCGTCACTGCCGCCGACCACCTCCACCTCCGCCACCGCGCGTTTCAGGGCCTAGTCGACGCCATGGAAGACCGCGTCGTCCGCGAGTATTACCGGAACAACCCGGGGGAGGAGAGCGCCGACGAGGAGCTCTGGCAGACCCGCGCGGCTGAGCGGGCGGAGCGCTGCCTCGAACGCCACCTCGCGTTAGATGCCGCTCGGGAGGCGAGGACGAATGCGCTGCAAGAGCTTCGTCGGGCCGACCACGCCGGCGAAGTCTGGGCCTCCGACGATCCGAGGTGGGGGCCTATCTCGGACATACCATCATGCACTTCCGACGACGACGAGGAGGTCACCGACGAGTTCGACGACGACGATGACCCGGAGGAGGTTAGCGACGAGTTCCCCGACGACGACGACGAGGAGTAGTGTTCGTCTGTTTTCTCTTTTTTAATAAAAGAATTTGTATTCCGGCGACACTGCGGCGCGCTAGCGCGTCTGTTTTCTGTTTTTAATAAAAGTAACCTTCTGTTTTCCTTGATTTCCATGTTTTATAAATCAATGTAAAAGAAAACAAAAAAGGGAAACAAAAAAGAAAAATAAAAAAAGAAAAATCTACATGTATGGTATCTCGCTAAATCAATCTATATATATTTATCCACGATATATATGCTCGATGTATCACTTGCGCTCTCACTTCTCGTTGCCTTACTCATTACCCACCCTAACAAACACAGAAACTTACCACAGGCGCATAAACTCCAAAATGCGCCTGGGGTAACTTTACCGCAGGCGCACAGTAAAATAATGCGCCTGGGATAAGAGCAGTACCGCAAGCGCATATTTAGTAATGTGCGCCTGGGGTAAGTGATCATATTTTTCCCGTTTTCCACCACATTTTATATCTTTGTTTATGATTTTAGAAATCAACTACCAAGTTATAGGATGTATTCCCATATTGTTTGTTGACTAAAATGTTCTTTCTTCTACCTTCCAAATTGCTATGATACAATATTATGCCATGGGGGGAAATTCTACATTCCAAATGTTCTTCGTTCTACCTTCCAAATCTACACGATGAAATTAAACATTTACATAGTATGAGATGAGCTCTTATCACAATAAGCTATGCCATGGGGAGAGATAGATAGTGTACACAACACAATTTTAAATCATTCCTAAGCAAGCAAGAAATGGGATATGTTTGATAGTGATAAACTGGTGATGTATCAATCATGTTCAAAATACATTAGATCGCAAATCGAACACCATTTTAGAAATCAACTACCAAGTTATGGTGAACAGATATATAGAAACGGTAGTTTTTCTGTTTTATTTTCTTGATGTGTTTTTGTTTGTTTTCTTAATGTGTTTTTGTTTGTTTGTTTTGAAATGTGTGTTTGACATAATATAGAAATAGTATAGCTAGGAATTAATATAGAAATAATATACATTACATTATAATATATCCATTACATACTAATATATCCATTACATGCATATATCGAACGCACGATGCGCTATACAAACAACATCTACTCGAGCTCCGTCGAGTAGATGCGGAACAACTCGTAGGAAACGTATGCATCTATGGCTGCATAGTTGATTTTCGTCTGGTCCAGTGGGGTCTTCGCCCAATACCTATGATTCTTGGAGGGGAAATTAAACTTCATGGTTTCGTAGCCCTCGTAGATGAAGACAGTTGCCATCGGAGCCATCCCGGTCTTGGGCCCGGGCAACTCATCGAAATGGATAAGGTCCTGAAGATCAATGTAGTGATCTTGAGGTATCACAATACCCAAGCGCATCAACTTCTGACGGTCTTGAGTGATGTCAACGCTGCAGAAGTCATACCCCTTTTTGACAAGAAAATCAACAAGTACCGGAGAATGCTTTGAACTACTGCAACAATAAAAATAGAACACGTGTTAGATATGTTGCAACACATGTATTCTTCAGATGCAACAAACAAATCGAAAATGCAAGATTGTACGTGTGCGTTACCTTGACCATTGGAAGACCAAAACGAACTCTTTGATCACAATCTGGATGACGGCAACATCCCGTTGATCCGCCGTATACTCTAGATCAAGCCCGAAGAACCTATGGTGTTCATCGGCTTGTTCATAGAGATCGCTAATAAAATGCTCAAGAAGACCGGGGAGCCTCTCACAATTATTGGTGTAGACCACGTCGAGACTCTTGCCGCATGGTGTGGCCACACGGAGAGTCTCCCAAACATCAGCCATGGGTGCTTGGTGGAGGAAGATCAAAGAGAGAAAGAAGAGGAGGAAGAGAGAAGAAGAAACAGAGAGACTCTCGATCGGGTGCGCACTGTAGCAACAAAACCGCCGCGCGGGAGGCGAGCAGTTTGTACCTAGACCCATTCGCACCGGTTGTTAACACAAACCGGTGCTAAAGGTCTGTACAGGGGCGCGCAGTCTGAATGTGGCCCCAGTACAGACCCTTTGGCACCGGTTTGTGTTAACAACTGGTGCGAAAGGTCTGTACAGGGGCGTAGTCTGAATGTGGCCCCAGTACAGACCCTTTAGCACCGGTTTGTGTTAACAACCGGTGCGAATGGGTCTTGAGCACCGGTTGTTAACACAAACCGGTGCTAAAGGTCTATACAGGGGAAGTTATCAACACTTAGCGAAATTTTTGCACTCATTTCGTTCGCGCGCGTCTTCTCTCCTTCTAGTACCGCGAAGCCCTGCAATGGCCGCGCGTCGCCGTCCGCCTCGCCACCCCGGGCGCGCCCCGACGTCGCGCCGCTTTCCTCTGCCTCCCACCAACGACCTGAGGCCGCGCGCGAGCCTCCCCACCGCGGCCCCGCCTCCGTCGCCGTCGTCGTCCGACTCCGCCCCGTCGCTGCGCGCCCACACGCGGCCCCGACGCCGCCGCGCGCCGAGCCGTCGCCCCCTGTGGACCCCCGCCGTCGCCCCGTCGCCCTCTGAAGGTAAGGAAAACAAAGATGATTTTTTTACTGCTTTAATTTGTTTTTACAATTTTGTTTAGTGTTAGAAATTTAGTGTTAGAATTTTGTGTTAGAATTTTTGTGTTAGAATTTAGTGTTAGAAATTTTTAGAGTTATAATTTAGTGTAAGAAATTTTTTAGTGTTAGAAGTTAGGAATTTTTTAGAAAAAAAACAGTGTTAGGAATTTCCACTTAGGAATTTTTAGTGTTAGGAATTTCTAGTTAGGAATTTGTACTTAAGAATTTTACTTAGTAATATCAACTTAGGAATTTCACTAAAGAATTTTTAGAAAATTTCACTAATTAAGTTAGTGTTAGAAAAGTTCACTAAGTTAGACAAATTTCACTAATTAACTTAGTGTTAGAAAATTTCACTAAGTTTGAAAATTTCACTAAGTTAGAAAAATTTCACGTAGTTACAAAATTTCACTAAGTTAGAAATTTTCACTAAGTTAGTGTGTTAGAAAATTTCACTAAGTTAGTGTCTTAGAAAATTTCACTAAGTTAGTGTTAGAAAATTTCAGAAAGTTAGAAATTTTCACTAAGTTAGAAATTTTCACTAAGTTAGTGTGTTAGAAAATTTCATTAAGTTAGTGTCTTAGAAAATTTCACTAAGTTAGTGTTAGAAAATTTCAGAAAGTTAGAATAATTTCACTAAGTTAGAAAATTGCACTAAGTTACCATCTTGTTCCTCTTTAACTTTCATCTTATTTCTGTCATATTTCTCAATTTATTATTTTTTACTAAGTTAGAAACACTAAGGTATTTTACTTAATTACGGAATATTTACTTAGTCCGGGCTTATTTTTAGTTCATGTCTATGTTGGACCCGCCGGGCGATGTCCGGGACTGGGTCCCGCCAGGCTGGCACTGGGAGCTCCTTAGTACCGGGGCACGCGGCTTGGTGAGAAATTCGGGTGACGTGGTCGACCCGGATATTCTTTGGTGGCCATCGCGTGGGCCACGCTCGGTGCGGAGAGAGCCGGCCCCTGAGGAGGTGGTACAACAGCGTATCAGTGAGGAGGACGAGCACGTCCGTCGCTACATGTACTTGCTCGATAGGCAGTATAGCAGCAGTTGGTCGATTATTCGGAGGGTTCCTTACCACGTGAGCTATGACCCTATGAGGGTTCCTTATCTATGGATGCGTAGCACCCGTGACTCAGCACCCCGCGGCTTAGGACCCGGTCGGAGTTAATTATTTTGAGAGATGTCACGAGACTATATGTATAAGTGATATTATTCGATCGTGATGTATTATGGTTAAAAAAATTAAGCCGAGCTATGTAACTCTTGGTGTTTATTATCATACGTTTAAATATTTCATTAATATGTCCAGAACTATTATTATTAGAATTATTATTTGTAGTTAGAATTATTATTAGAATTAGAATTAGAATTAGATTTAGAATTAGAATTAGCTAGAAGTAGAATTTCGCTAAGTGTCCGATGAAATAATTTCGCTAAGTGTCCGATGAAATAATTTCTCGCTAAGTGTCCGATAAAATAATTTCGCTAAGTGTTCTTCATTTTATAAATTTTACTAGCAGGTGTTGAGCTATGGATCCCCAAGAACCTGCACATGATTCGCACGCCGATCAGCTCGCGGGAATGGGTGAGGCGGAGAAGGAAAAAATAATGTGCCAGATGATTTTTGAGAATGCAACGGCCATATATCATGATCACGACGGTGGACAGGCGTTTAGCAATCAATTTTTGAATGACTCCGGTGACGGAGCTGAGAATATAGAAGATGTAGTAGATGATGACGACGACAACGTCGAGGATGCAGAAGTGCCCTCCAGAACAAACTCTGCCAATGTATATCTCAAGTCACTGTTGACACAACAATTAATTTGTATTGCACTTACTAACGAATCATTATTTTCCCGTTTAGGCGCCCTCCGGAACAGCTAGCGCAAGTACTGAGACAAAGTTGAAACGAGGCCCGGCCACAAGGTTGAAAGATACCGCAAGGTTCTCGATCGATACAGTTGCTGCTGATGGAAAACCACTGGAGCCCCCAGAAACTTATCGCAAATTCGTAAATCAGTGCGGAGTTGTTGTAAGAGACCTGGTCCCGATCAAATTAATAGAGTGGAATAAGCCGAAGACCGGGGCCAACGTTGGAGCTACTTATGTCGATGAGAGATTTAAAAAACTGCTTTGCGACACGATATGGCTAAATTTCAGCGTAGCTGAAGATAAGAAGAAGAAAGTCGAGGAGTGGGCTTTGAAGAAGATGGCCACACAATTCCAGAGGTGGAAGAAAGACCTGTGGAAGAATTATAAGGACGAAGATCCAGTTTTCACTGGGCAACAAGTGAACATAAGAGACGCTTGGGATGATTTTAAGGCGTACAAGAAATCAGGTGTCTTTACATCCCGATCAGCCACAAATAAGGAGAATGCGAAGAAGAAGAAATATCACCATATTTTGGGGTCAGGTGGCTACATGACTGTCCTGCCTAGGTGGCGACGCTATGAAGATGCGCTTCTGAAAAGATGTATCATTCCACAGACACATGACTGATCCGATAGGTCCAAGTTCTGGTTGTTCGCGCATGGGGCAACGTTGGACGCTGAGACTGGGATGATTGTTGCTCTTGGAGAAAGGGGGACACCCTGTACCTAACACTGAAGAGGAGGTAGAACATCGTCCTGCACCTGATCAGCTGCGAATAGAAGACGATCCTGTAGCAGATACCGTCCCATCTCAGCATAGAAGCAGCGTGTGTTCCACGCAGCTGCAGCTAGAAGACGGTCGTGCAGTCGAACCGTCGGCGCCTCACTACCCCGTGGATGGTATCACGGAGAAGACAAACTGTGAGATACATATGCCAATGGGGAACATATCCTTCAGGGTGGCGTCAGGCTATGCTTTACCGAATCAACCTGGAGCAACCTACCATGGTGGTCAGATTCCAGCATCCCATGCTCGTGTTGGATTGTCAACAATTACGCCGGGATGCCATTCAATTGAGCTCCATATTCCTGGAGGTGAAGGCGAGAAGACACTGGGAGAAATGGAGCTTGGTATCATCTTGTGGAATAAGAAACACATCGTGTTTCCTAATTCGGCGCCAAGGCCACCGACTCCTCCAGGTACAAATGCACCACCTCCATCAATTACTGAATGTTGCACCACATGTAAGCCTATTTTTAATAGTTTTTTCACTTTCGTACAGAGAATGCACGACCTCCAAGTCCACCCCCAACGCACCTCCAAGTCCACCCCACAACGAAGATTGGGAGCCCGAGGCCGAGGGTCCATCGCCCATGCACTCCCGTGAGCCGACGGATGCGCCCACTAAGGGTACGGCAAAGCGGAAGCTGCAGTTCAGAAGAAACATGACTCCTCCCAAGAAGATAAAAAGGAAACCCAAGAAAGTCGAGACTCCCCCGAAGTTACCAGGCCTGATGACTCCAGAGGAACTAACCGATGCCGTGAAAGCCAAAACCAAAGCATGGTTCGCACGGTTTCCCCTGAAGCCCCCTCCAGACGTCTGGAAAGAAACTCTGAAGGACATCCCAAAGTGGAAAATTGAGCGGACCATCAACAACTTATATTATCCTGCCCTGCCGCCACCGCCGCCCCTTTCAGACTATGAACGGTACATTGAGAAGACGCACACCACACAGATGAAGCAGACAGAGGAGATGAAGCAGGCGGAGCAGACGAAATGCGGGAAACAAGTTCCCCAACTCGGACAACAAGAAGAACGGTCAATTGCCCTGCTCAAGGTGTTATCTGACCAGGCTTCAGTGTCCGGTCCACGCATGGGCGACGTGGGTTACGCTATTGCTGATGTGGTATATACATACAAGCCCGAGCACCCTCTGGTCGAAAATCCTACTACTCTAACAACCCAACTGTGGAATTTACATGATTGGTACTTGGAGGCCGCAAGGCAAAAGATAGAATGTATCATGGCTCAAGTTCAGGATCAACACTACTTCAGAGAGTACGGTGTGGAGCTTGGGTTCGATGATTTCTTCCAGATGTACAATCAACGTGCCCTCGACAAGTCTATCCTCATCTGCTACTATTTGTAAGTGATTTATTTGTGTAATTTAATTATTTAGTTAAGCTCGCGTTCATTGCCCGTATAATTATCACTCACGACATTCTTTTTGTACGCTACTATGCAGAATGAAGATTCGTGAATGCAGGCTGGCAGGAATCTGGGAATTTGGGTTTATTGACCCGTATTCGTATCATCAAAACACAATAGAAAGGTTCAACAAGGATACATCAGATGATTTGCTAAGGTTTTTGAAGGGACAAAATACCAAAAAATAAATATTTTAGCTCTACGGATTCAAGTGAGTGTTACTGTCTTGTAGACATTCCATTTTGCTTACCTGATGTTAAGTGTAATTGATGAGTATGCATGACTGCGTGTGTACACGTGCGCAGCGGCCACTTCATATTGCTCATCATTAGAATCGATCAAGGACAAGTTGAAGTCTGGGACTCGTTAACCTGGGGCACTGACACATGGAAGAGCGCGCGTCAGATGCTTCAAAAGTATATATATATCGCCCTCTTTCGTTCATCGGCCTCTTTTTCGTTCATTTCCTGCTATCAAGTAAGTAATAACTAACTCTTGTATTCATTTTTCTTTTATCGGCCAGGATTTGGCAAATGTTCATCAAGGAAGAACCCGGTACATGGGCAGACAAGCTCCACTTTCAGATTAACAAAGTAAGTAGTAATACGTACCCTGGTTTCAATACCATTACCATTCTCTTGATTATTATTAATTTGACTGAATTATGTTTCTCGTATATAGACCGTCCCGCAACAACCACAGGGCACTGATTATTGTGGATACTATGTTTGCGAGTTCATACACAGGATTATCAATGAGAAATCCCGTACTTCCAGAAATCTAGAGGTACGTAACCGGATCTTCACAACTTTATTTATGTTGCCATCAATTATGTTTAGTTTTGTTCATAACTTAATTGTTTTCATCTACTTCTTTTAAAGATGGCACGAAAGCGGGCGATGCTCAAACCAATCGAACGTTGCAAGGCAATTGCAGAGGAATTGGCAGGATTTCTCCTCACGCAAGTCATAGATGAAGGCGGAGAAATTTTCCATCCTATGAACCAATATTGATGCTCCCTTCTCTATGCAAGTATACAACTATTGGAAACGAACTTCAGATTATGTAATGCTCGGTCGATTACTTCGTGTTACATGTATATATATATATGTACTTTTATTCGATGCATCAATATTTAACCGCAAACATGGAATCGGAAACACTTTTATTTGGTGTTTCCGGATACGTACGTATTTCCGATTACGTGTTTCCGATTCCGTGTTCGTAAAAAACGAAACACGGACACACGGAATCGGAAAGACGTAAACGGAAACACGTAAACGGAAACCCTGAAAATACGGAACACGCCCTGAACCCTAAACCCTAAATACGGAATCACAAACCCTGAAAAGAAAAAGGGAAAAAAAAATCATTAGGACCGGTTGGTGTTACCAACCGGTTCTAAAGGTCCTCCGCCTGCGCGCACTCCTCGGCGCCCACGTGGAGTCCTTTAGCACCGGTTTGTGACAGACCGGTTCTAAAGGGGGGGAGCCTTTAGTCCCGGATACGTAGCACCGGATTTGTATCCGGGCCCAAAGGCCCTTACAAACCGGTGCTAGTGCACTGTTCTCCACCAGTGTTTGTATATGACTCAGAACGTGATAAGTAACAGTATGTGTAGCCAAACTAGCTTTGTAATTTCACTCTAGGCTCAAATAATACATGAAGAAGTAGGCAGCGGGCCGGTGCTTAAAGAAGGCTAAAGATCGTCAACAAGGCTACGACGTTGCTAGAGAGAACGTTGTCAAATGTATTTATGATTTTACCCTGTACAATACGGTATAGTATACCGCCTGTACATGGGCCCTTTTGTACGTGCCACAGAGGGGCTTTTCCTCCTATATAACACGTACCCCGAGCCCTCAACAGGGCATCGGTTCCGCTACGATCTCTGACATGGTATCAGAGCCAATGAGCTCCAAAACCCAAAACCCTAGCCGCCACATACGATCATAGATCGGAAACCCCCCCCCCCCCCCCACAATCCTCTACGATCATCTTCTGGTCGGAAACCACAAGCCATAATCCTCTACGATTACCTCTGGATCGGAAACCCCTATTCCCTCCACGATCTCTGATCGGAAACCATACAATAGCCTCACGATCCTGCTAGTCAGATCGGAAAACCACACACGATCTCAGATCGGAAGACCTCGACGACGATGATGACTGCGCCGACCCCCACGTTGCTGTCCCAGCTCGGAAATCCACCCACGCAGAAGCTGACAAGGTCCAACTATCTCTTCTGGAAGACACTGGTGATGCCTGCTCTTCGTGGCGCCCAGGTCCTCGAGCTCTTGGATGGCACGGAAGCTGCTCCGGCGAAATTTCTTGAAGGTACTGATGCAAATAAATCCAAGTCACCAAACCCTGCGTACACCACCTGGCTGACAAGAGATCAAGCCGTCTTGACTTGGCTCCTCAACTCGCTCTCCCCCGAGATCATTGCGCATGTGGTTGGCATCGACACCGCAGCAGGAGTCTGGGCTGTGATCACCCGGATGTTCAATGTGCACTCAAGATCCAAAGTGAACCAGTTGCGTGCCGCGCTCAATGGCACCAAAAAGAATGACCTCTCTGCAGCCGCTTTCTTGGCCAAGATGAAGAGTTTCGCCTCGGAGCTCGCGGCGATCGGCAAGCCAGTAGAAGAGGACGAGATGATCGGCTATGTCACTAATGGCCTTGATGCTAGCTACAATTCTGTTGTTTCTGCTGTTAATGGCAACGAAGCAATTACTCTTGATGACCTGTACGCCCAGATCTGTGCACACGATGCTCGCCAGGACATGCTTGCCGAAACAGGCCAGACCGGTGGCTTCACTTCTTCGGCTAATCTTGCTCGCCGTGGTCGGGAGAACACACGTGATGGAGGAGGCCGTGACTACACTCGCCGAGATGCTGATGATCGCCAGCGTGGATACTATCGCGGCCGGTCTGCCGAGCGCGGTGACCGCGCGCGTGATGGTGGTGACCGCGCCCGTGACAGTGGTGACCGCGGTGATCGCCAGGGTGATCGCGGTGACCGCGGACGTGATGATGCATGGCGCCGTCGCGAGGATGATGGTGGACGCCGAGATGATCGCTGGGATGACAGGCGCCGTGACGACTACCGTCGCGATGGTGACTATAGGCGCCAAGATGATGGAGGATGCCGACGTGGACATGGACGAGCTCCTACACCGTTTGTCGATGTCACATGCCAAATCTGCAAAATCCATGGGCATCCGGCCTCTGACTGCTGGTGGCGCCGTGGAGATGATCGAGATAGGAGGGATCAGAGAGACAGAGATGGACCTAGAGATGGGCCCAGACGCAGAGAGGGCTCTGATGATGAAGGACCCAAGAAAGTTGCTGCCATTGCCTCCTATGGGGTAGATACCAACTGGTATTCTGATACTGGTGCAACAGATCACATCACAGGTCATCTGAACAAGCTCACTACCCAGGAGAAGTACACAGGACGTGATCATGTGCACACTGCAAATTGACATGGTATGCCTATAAGTCATATTGGTTATTCAACGTTGCATACTCCTCATAGCAATTTACATCTAAACAATATTCTCCATGTTCCTAATGCCTCAAAGAATCTCATTTCTGTTCATAAGCTTACTCTTGATAATCATGTTTTCATTGAGTTTCATCCTTTTTTCTTTTTGATAAAGGATCAGGCCACTCGAAGAATTCTCTTTAAGGGGCCGTGCCATGGTGGTCTTTACCCTCTAGTTCCTATATCTACAGGGTCTTCAAAACAAGCCTTCATCACAATAAAGCCATCCTCATCCACATGGCATCGCCGTTTAGGACACCCCTCTTCATTTGTCGTTCAACAGGTTCTCAGGAAAAATCAGCTTTCATATACCCCAGAAATAAATTCTTATGTTTGTGATTCTTGTCAGTTAGCAAAGAGTCATCAGTTGCCATATCCTGTATCATCTAGTGTTTCCACTGTTCCTTTGGAACAAGTTTTCTCTGATGTATGGGGTCCAGCACCTGTGTCTGTTGGAAAACATCTATATTATGTAAGCTTTATCGATGATTTCAGTAAATTCACATGGATCTATTTACTCAAAAGTCGTGCTGATGTTTATCAAGTTTTCCTCAATTTCCAAGCTTATGTTGAACGCAAGTTTGATAGAAAAATCATCACTATGCAAACTGATTGGGGTGGAGAATATGCAAAGTTAAATACCTTCTTTCAGAAAATTGGTATTACTCATCATGTTTCCTGTCCACATGCACACCAGCAAAATGGCTCAGCTGAGCGCAAACACCGTCATATAGTTGAGGTTGGTTTAGCTCTCCTTGCTCATGCTTCTATTCCACTTAAATTTTGGGATGAAGCCTTCCTTACTGCCACTTTTCTCATTAATCTCCTTCCTAGTAAGGTGCTTAATTTTGAAACTCCAGTAGAGCGTCTCCTTCATATGAAACCAAACTATGATTCTCTTCGTATATTTGGTTGTGCATGTTGGCCTAATCTTCGCCCTTATAACAACAGAAAATTAGCCTATCGTTCTACTCGTTGTGTCTTCCTAGGCTATAGTCCTCGTCACAAGGGTGTCAAATGCTTAGATGTCTCCACTGGACGTGTTTATATCTCTCGAGATGTTGTCTTCGATGAGAATATTTTTCCCTTCTCTGAATTACATCCCAATGCTGGAAAACGTCTCCGAGAGGAAATACTTCTTCTTCCAAAGAATTCATCTTCTAATGCTATTGAGGATATACAACTTGATGACCATATGCCATTGCCCATTATACCTGTTGTTACTAACAATGTTCAGCATGACTCAGATGATAGTGCTTCCGAAGAGAATTCTGCTGATCAAAATTTCAGTGAAAATGATGAAGAAATGAGCTTCCAAGAGGAAGAAATAGATGCCTCACAAAATGACGAACAGGGCGCCAGATCCGATGCCGATACGCCTGCAGGCTCTGGTCCTGACAGCTCCAATCCCGAGGAGGATTCTGGCGCATGCAGTAACAGTGCGTCCCCCCAGGAGCGCCAGCACACTGCTGTCGCCACGGAACCCGCGCGCCCGTCATCGACTGCCACGTCGCGCCAGCATCCAGCGGATCTGACCGCGTCTCCTCCGCTTCAATCGTCAAACGCCACGTCGCGCTCGTCTGCATCGGCCCCGACAACCCCGCCTCGATCCAGTGGATCTCTGTCCCCCACGCGGACAGAGCATGCGGGAAATCATCAGATTTCTGGTGGGGAAAATAACCATGGCGGATCTTCTGTGCCTGATGCTGCTGTCTCTCCTGTGCAAGGCATGCGCACTAGGCTTCAAAGAGGTATAAAAAAACCCAAAGGTTACAAAGATGGAACTTTACGTTATGGAAAACAACCAAATATTTATGCTAAACATACTATGCTTGCAATTGCTAATGAACCTACTTCTTTGGCTAATGCACTCGAGGATCCCAAATGGCGCAAAGCTATGGAGGAGGAATATGATGCCTTGCTCAAAAACAAAACATGGCACCTTGTTGCTCCTTGTTCTGGCAGAAACTTGATTGATTGCAAATGGGTATTTCGTATCAAGAAAAATGCAGATGGTACAATTGACAGGTATAAGGCTCGTCTTGTTGCAAAGGGGTTCAAGCAAAGGTATGGCATTGATTATGAGGACACTTTCAGTCCAGTTGTCAAGGCTGCTACTATTAGAACAGTACTCTCTATTGCTGTTTCTAGAGGATGGAAATTACGTCAGTTAGATGTTAAAAATGCTTTTCTTCATGGTATTCTAGAAGAAGAAGTCTACATGAAGCAACCCCCAGGTTTTGAGAATTCTAATGCTCCAAACTATATTTGCAAACTTGACAAAGCATTATATGGTCTGAAACAGGCACCTAGAGCTTGGTACTCTCGGCTTAGCTCCAAATTACTTGATCTTGGATTTGTCTCCTCTAAAGCAGATACATCTTTGTTTCTGTTTCAAAAGCCAGATGTTACTATATATATCTTGATATATGTTGATGATATTATTGTCACAAGCTCTTCAGATCATGCTATTTCAGTTCTGCTTAAGGATCTCAATGAGTACTTTGCTATCAAGGATTTGGGGGATCTTCACTTCTTTCTTGGTATTGAGGTAAAGAAAATTAATGATGGTTTACTTCTGACACAAGAAAGGTATGCTTCAGAACTGCTTGACAGAGTTGGCATGGATCTATGCAAACCTACACCGACCCCACTGTCCTCCACAGAACCTCTTTCGCTTAATGAAGGGGATTTACTTGGTCCTGATGATAATTCCACATATCGCAGTATTGTTGGTGCATTACAATATCTCACTCTTACCAGGCCAGATTTAGCTTTCTCTGTTAACAAAGTCTGTCAATATTTACATGCTCCTACTACTGTTCATTGGGCTGCTGTTAAGAGGATTCTGAGATATGTTAAGGAGACAATCAATATTGGTATTACCTTTCAGCCATCTTCATCTACTCTCTTGAGTGCTTTCTCTGATGCAGATTGGGCTGGATGTCTTGATGATAGACGTTCCACTGGAGGATTTGCTATATTTGTAGGACCGAATGTGGTCTCCTGGAGTGCTAGGAAACAAGCTACAGTCTCACGCTCTAGCACAGAAGCTGAATATAAAGCATTAGCTAATGCTACAGCAGAATTAATATGGGTTGAAGCACTGCTGAATGAACTGGGAGTTAAACTGAAAGAGAAACCCTGTCTTTGGTGTGATAATCTTGGTGCAACATATTTGTCAGCAAATCCAGTGTTTTATGCTCGTACCAAACACATAGAAATTGATTTTCATTTTGTTCGTGAAAGGGTGGCTAACAAGAAGCTGGATATCAGATTTATCTCAAGCAAGGATCAAGTGGCTGATGGATTTACTAAGGCTCTTCCAGTTAGAAATCTTCATGAGTTTAGACGTAATCTAAACCTTCTCTCGAGTTTAGATTAAGGGAGGGTGTCAAATGTATTTATGATTTTACCCTGTACAATACGGTATAGTATACCGCCTGTACATGGGCCCTTTTGTACATGCCACAGAGGGGCTTTTCCTCCTATATAACACGTACCCCGAGCCCTCAACAGGGCATCGGTTCCGCTACGATCTCTGACAAACGTGAGTGCCACCGTCGCTGCCTGACTGGTGGGACGGACAAGACCAAACTCGTGGAGGAGATCATAGATCACCAGAGGATCCGTGAAGAGAGAGACGGTGCACACCCGTGAGGCACCACCATTATGGAGGTGAGTGCTAGGCTTCGAGCTTTGGTGCTACCAGGAGCTTAATCCGGGCGCGCCCGTGAAGAACCCTTATTTTCTACAATCTGTGTGTTTCACCGTTTAGGCATTTTAAGCAGTATACAGACACATACTCGTGGACGTCCGCGCCCTCCTGCATCAGCACTATTGTTCGCGATCCCACTACATCATATTGTACGATTCAATACCATGTCTTTCCCGATGCCTCTCACTCTCATCATACGTCCAACTCCTCATGGTGTTCATCCGAAGTCCTCACTCCATTCTTGTTTAGCTCATGGGCAATACCACGGTATAAAAAAAGCTTGAAGATACGTGGAGCTACAACGCAAAGATGTAACAATCCGATATATATTTAGCTACACAAAGCGGGTTGAGTGTGAATTTCTACTACATAAAGGCCTTTATTCAATGGCTAGCCATGGACACCAAATAATTAAGTGCCACATTTTAATACCAAATATCTCATGGCTCAACGATATATTCAAGTATAACATATTTTTTCTTTCATACGGGGGTGAATCCCGCCTCTTCATCAATCCGTGCACACAGCCTTTTATTGCATAAATTATTAAGTGTTAACAACTTACGGATCACGCAAAAAATCACAAAAATTAACTAGGACAAGAAACCACACATATAGCATATGCATGATGTATACTTCAACTAAGCCGCCAGCCACCCATGTTGAAGATAACCCGAGTGACCATCTGGAGCCATGAGCATCTGAAATCAATATCCATACGTGGCCGCTGGTCCATGGACAATTGACATGACTAGGTTTGGATTCAGGGAATATCCAGATGAATAACCTATAAGAAATGAACAGTTGATTTTCTTGTTAAATATAATATAGTTCATGTAATTCCATAATGCCCACATAAGAGTCAAACCTCAATCCGAATAGGATTCTTGGTTGCCTCATCGATCCCAATTAGCCAACTTCAATATAATTGTAATATTGGTGGGTGGGGTAATATTGAAAGTGAATTGGACAACTCTCAGCAAAAAAAAAACAAGAAAAGGAAAGATGTTGAATGGACACCTCAAAATAAAAAACCGAGTGTTTTCACAACCTTTCCAATTTCTTTTGGCAAGATTTTCTTTTGCGTGAATAACTTAATTGTAAAGAAACCACATAAAATACTAATCTTAAATGATATCCTTATTTTCCAAATATATTTTCAAAGAAAGACAGTATCTCCATTCATAAAATTAAAGTACATGTATTTAAGTATGAGCGAACCATAGATAGCTAGTGAGCTTCCACCCAAAGTTATCTGGTTCTTTAGTTAATTGAACCTCCATTAACCTTTGAACAAGGTGTAGCCAACGATTACATTTATTACCAATTAGAGCCCTTCTAAACTGATTATTTAGAGTGCTACCGATAGAAAACTGCGAACAGTGACGCTCTTTTTGTCTAACAATGTTATAAAACATCAGATAGATGTGTATTACATCATGAAGTGTACTCCCATAATGTAATACCACTAGTAGAAACAGGGCCAAAGGATTTTACCTTTAGTACCTGTTTAATTATGAACCGGTACTAAAGGTAGAATTAATACTGGTTCCAGAGCATAGGGCGCCGGAAACCTTCAGCACCTGTTCGTTCGGTGTCTTTAGTACCGGTTCTAAAGGGTATCCAGCCTATTTCTTCAACACGAGCACACCCGAGCACAGCTAGCTCTCCAATTTTTCATCCCCGGAAATCAGGCCGACTCTATTTATTAATGGAACCGATGAGCCCTATCTTTGCGAAATTGTATGAAATTGAAAGAGCCAGATTATCCGTGGAGAAGGAAGTATGGAATGAATTTTCTAGCAAAGGTGGCATTCAGATTGGATCAGTCATCTTTCTCTGTATCACAAGGTTCAATGGTGACATCCATATGTATTTTAGACGACTCTGAAGAAGTGATCATATCAGTCCTCGAAGACAACTCGACTAGTATATATCATGTTTACAAGTCCCTTTTTAATATTGTCATCGCGTACTGAAATATATTTCTGCTAAATTATAAACAAATATACAAATTTGCAATTTACTTGACCCACCCGAGCATCGCAAAAATTTCCGAACAAATCTGGCCTGCCCGAACAAAAGCAAAGTCGGGTAAAAAAACGACTCAGGGATAACCACACTATTAAGATGACTCCCTTTCGAGTTTCTTCAGAGGCTCTCTGTGTTTCCTAGCTGGTTAAAAATCAAAACCGATTCTTTTCAAGCGAGTCCAGCTGGCTCTTTGTTTTTTTACTCGATAAATCTATAATATTTCGGACGTCCTACACCTCGTACAGTGGTCCGTTAAGATGGTCCGTTTGGGCCGCTTCCGCCGAACATACTATCAGAGGTGGCCGTTTTTATAAACCTTCTGAGGTATGTGTTTCCTGGACGGGTCGTGAAATCGGCTCCAATGGGCCTGATTATTAGCAACTTAGGCTCCGAACCGGTCGGCGGAACCGCCGCAATCCTATGCACCAGAACCGGCTGAGATTGTGGGTATCGTAGTAATACATCTCCGTCAGGCGTTCATCCTACCTGCATCTCCATACCGCAGATCTACGATATATGTCCCATCTGGTGAGGTATTTCTTCCTCTATAGTTGATTTACGCCCACAGCTCACCTTAATTCTTTGAGACGGTACCTCATGGATTTAGAACACACCCACTGGTGGAGAACAGGGCACAAGCACCGGTTTTTAAGAGCCTTTGGGCCCGGATACAAATCCGGTGCTACGTATCCGGGACTAAAGGCCCCCCCTTTAGAACCGGTCTGTCACAAACCGGTGCTAAAGGACTCCCCGTGGCCGCCGAGGAGTGCGCGCAGGCGGAGGACCTTTAGAACCGGTTGGTAACACCAACCGGTCCTAATGATTTTTTCCCTTTTTCTTTTCAGGGTTTCCGATTCCGTATTTAGGGCTTAGGGTTTAGGGCGTGTTCCGTATTTTCAGGGTTTCCGTTTACGTGTTTCCGTTTACGTCTTTCCGATTCCGTGTGTCCGTGTTTCGTTTTTTACGAACACGGAATCAGAAACACGTAATCGGAAATACGTACGTATCCGGAAACACCAAATAAAAGTGTTTCCGATTCCATGTTTGCGGTTAAATATTGATGCATCGAATAAAAGTACATATATATATATACATGTAACACGAAGTAATCGACCGAGCATTACATAATCTGAAGTTCGTTTCCAATAGTTGTATACTTGCATAGAGAAGGGAGCATCAACATTGGTTCATAGGATGGAAAAATTCTCCGCCTTCATCTATGACTTGCGTGAGGAGAAATCCTGCCAATTCCTCTGCAATTGCCTTGCAACGTTCGATTGGTTTGAGCATCGCCCGCTTTCGTGCCATCTTTAAAAGAAGTAGATGAAAACAATTAAGTTATGAACAAAACTAAACATAATTGATGGCAACATAAATAAAGTTGTGAAGATCCGGTTACATACCTCTAGATTTCTGGAATTACGGGATTTCTCATTGATAATCCTGTGTATGAACTCGCAAACGTAGTATCCACAATAATCAGTGCCCTGTGGTTGTTGCGGGACGGTCTATATACGAGAAACATAATTCAGTCAAATTAATAATAATCAAGAGAATGGTAATGGTATTGAAACCAGGGTACGTAGTACTATTTACTTTGTTAATCTGAAAGTGGAGCTTGTCTGCCCATATACCGGGTTCTTCCTTGATGAACATTTGCCAAATCCTGGCCGACAAAAGAAAAATGAATACAAGAGTTAGTTATTACTTACTTGATAGCAGGAAATGAACGAAAAAGAGGCCGATGAACGAAAGAGGCCGATATATATATACTTTTGAAGCATCTGACGCGCGCTCTTCCATGTGTCAGCGCCCCAAGTTAACGAGTCCCAGACTTCAACTTGTCCTTGATCGATTCTAATGATGAAAAATATGAAGTGGCCGCTGCGCACGTGTACACACGCAGTCATGCATACTCATCAATTACACTTAACATCAGGTAAGCAAAATGGAATGTCTACAAGACAGTAACACTCACTTGAATCCGTAGGGCCAAAGTATTTCTTTTTTGGTACTTTGTCGCTTCAAAAACCTTAGCAAATCATCTGGTGTATCCTTGTTGAACCTTTCTATTGTGTTTTGATGATACGAATACGGGTCAGTGAACCCAAATTCCCAGATTCCTGCCAGCCTGCATTCACGAATCTTCATTCTGCATAGTAGCGTACAAAAAGAATGTCGTGAGTGATAATTATACGGGCAACGAACGCGAGCTTAACTAAATAATTAAATTACACAAATAAATCACTTACAAACAGTAGCAGCTGAGGATAGACTTGTCGAGGGCACGTTGATTGTACATCTGGAAGAAATCATCGAACCCAAGCTCCACACCGTACTCTCTGAAGTAGTGTTGATCCTGAACTTGAGCCATGATACAGTCTCTCTTTTGCCTTGCGGCCTCCAAGTACCAATCATGTAAATTCCATAGTTGGGTTGTTAAAGTAGTAGGATTTTCGACCAGAGGGTGCTCGGGCTTGTATGTATATACCACATCAGCAATAGCGTAACCCACGTCGCCCATGCGTGGACCGGACACTGAAGTCTGGTCAGATAACACCTTGAGCGGGGCAATTGACCGTTCTTCTTGTTGTCTGAGCTGGGGAACTTGTTTCCCGCATTTCGTCTGCTCCGCCTGCTTCATCTCCTCCGTCTGCTTCATCTGTGCGGTGTGCGTCTTCTCAATGTACCGTTCATAGTCTGAAGGGGCGGCGGTGGCGGCGGTGCAGGATAATATAAGTTGTTGATGGTCCGCTCAATTTTCCACTTTGGGATGTCCTTCAGAGTTTCCTTCCAGACGTCTGGAGGGGGCTTCAGGGGAAACCGTGTGAACCATGCTTTGGTTTTGGCTTTCACGGCATCGGTTAGTTCCTCCGGAGTCATCAGGCCTGGTAACTTCGGGGGAGTCTCGACTTTCATGTGTTTCCTTTTTATCTTCTTGGGAGGAGTCATGTTTCTTCTGAACTGCAGCTTCCGCTTTGCCGTACCCGTAGTGGGCGCATCCGTCGGCTCACGGGAGTGCATGGGCGATGGACCCTCGGCCTCGGGCTCCCAATCTTCGCTGTGGGGTGGACTTGGAGGTGCGTTGGGGGGTGGACTTGGAGGTCGTGCATTCTCTGTACGAAAGTGAAAAAACTATTAAAAATAGGCTTAAATGTGGTGCAACATTCAGTAATTGATGGAGGTGGTGCATTTGTACCTGGAGGAGTCGGTGGCCTTGGCGCCGAATGAGGAAACACGATGTGTTTCTTATACCACAAGATGATACCAAGCTCCATTTCTCCCAGTGTCTTCTCGCCTTCACCTCCAGGAATATGGAGCTCAATTGAATGGCATCCCGGCGTAATTGTTGACAATCCGACACGAGCATGGGATGCTGGAATCTGACCACCATGGTAGGTTGCTCCAGGTTGATTCGGTAAAGCATAGCCTGACGCCACCCTGAAGGATATGTTCCCCATTGGCATATGTATCTCACAGTTTGTCTTCTCTGTGATATCATCCACGGGGTAGTGAGGCGCCGACAGTTCGACTACACGACCGTGTTCTAGCTGCAGCTGCGTGGAACCCACGCTGCTTCTATGCTAAGATGGGACGGTATCTGCTACAGGATCGTCTTCTATTCGCAGCTGATCAGGTGCAGGACGATGCTCTACCTCCTTTTCAGTGTTAGGTACAGGGTGTCCCCCTTTCTCCAAGAGAAACGCCACCTTTTCTTCTAATGTTGATATCCGTTCCAGCGCCTTCTTCTTGCTTCTACCACGGCTTCTGTAAGTGCCAATGTCCGCTGGAAACCCTTTGCTCCACGGGGTAGTGGCTCCAAAGCCTCGTGTTCGTCCCCACTTTTCGGGGTTCCCGAGTGCCTTCGTCAGCTCGTCGTTCTCTCTATCGGGAACAAAAGTTCCTTTTCGAACAGCTTCTATTGTCTTCTCTAGTTGTGCTACGACTTTTGTTATTTTTTCCGACCATGGTCCCTGAGCAACAATCATGCCAGTCTCAGCGTCCAACGTTGCCCCATGCGCGAACAACCAGAACTTGGACCTATCGGGCCAGTCATGTGTCTGTGGAATGATACCTCTTTTCAGAAGCGCATCTTCATAGCGTCGCCACCTAAGCAGGGCAGTCATGTAGCCACCTGACCCCAAAATATGGTGATATTTCTTTTTCTTCGCATTCTCCTTATTTGTGCCTGATCGGGATGTAAAGACACCCGATTTCTTGTACGCCTTAAAATCATCCCAAGCGTCTCTTATCTTCACTAGTTGCCCAGTGAAAACTGGATCTTCGTCCTTATATTTCTTCCACCTCTAGAATTGTGTGGCCATCTTCTTCAAAGCCCACTCCTCGACTTTCTTCTTCTTATCTTCAGCTACGCTGAAATTTAGCCATATCGTGTCGCAAAGCAGTTTTTTAAATCTGTCATCGACATAAGTAGCTCCAACGTTGGCCCCGGTCTTTGGCTTATTCCATTCTATTAAGTTGATCGGGACCAGGTCTCTTACAACAACTCCGCACTGATTTACGAATTTGCGATAAGTTTCTGGGGGCTCCAGTGGTTTGCCATCAGTAGCAACTGTATCGATCGAGAACCGTGCGGTATCTTTCAACCTTGCGGCCGGGCCTCGTTTCGACTTTGTCTCAGTACTTGCGCTAGCTGTTCCGGAGGGCGCCTAAACGGGAAAATAATGATACGTTAGTAAGTGCAATACAAATTAATTGTTGCGTCAACAGTGACTTGAGATATACATTGGCAGAGTTTGTTCTGGAGGGCACTTCTGCATCCTCGACGTTGTCGTCGTCATCATCTACTACATCTTCTATATTCTCAGCTCCGTCACCGGAGTCATTCAAAAATTGATTGCTAAACGCCTGTCCACCGTCGTGATCATGATATATGGCCGTTGCATTCTCAAAAATCATCTGGCACATTATTCTTTCCTTCTCCGCCTCACCCATTCCCGCGAGCTGATCGGCGTGCGAATCATGTGCAGGTTCTTGGGGATCCATAGCTCAACACCTGCTAGTAAAATTTATAAAATGAAGAACACTTAGCGAAATTATTTCATCGGACACTTAGCGAGAAATTATTTCATCAGACACTTAGCGAAATTATTTCATCGGACACTTAGCGAAATTCTACTTCTAGCTAATTCTAATTCTAAATCTAATTCTAATTCTAATTCTAATAGTAATTCTAACTACAAATAATAATTCTAATAATAATAGTTCTTGACATATTAATGAAATATTTAAACGTATGATAATAAACACCAAGAGTTACATAGCTCGGGTTAATTTTTTTAACCCTAATACATCACGATCGAATAATATCACTTATACATATAGTCTCGTGACATCTCTCAAAATAATTAACTCCGACCGGGTCCTAAGCCGCGGGGTGCTGAGTCACGGGTGCTACGCATCCATAGATAAGGAACCCTCATAGGTCATAGCTCACGTGGTAAGGAACCCTCCGAATAATCGACCAACTGCTGCTATACTGCCTATCGAGCAAGTATATGTAGCGACGTACGTGCTCGTCCTCCTCCCTGATACGCTGTTGTACCACCTCCTCAGGTGCCGGCTCTCTCCTCACCGAGAGTGGCCCACGCGATGGCCACCAAAGAATATCCGGGTCGACCACATCACCCGGATTTCTCACCAAGCCTCGTGCCCCGGTACTAAGGAGCTCCCAGTGCCAGCCTGGCGGGGCCTAGTCCCGGACATCGCCCGGCGGGTCCAACATAGACATGAACTAAAAACAAGCCCGGACTAAGTAAATATTCCGTAATTAAGTAAAAAACTTAGTGTTTCTAACTTAGTAAAAAATAGTAAATTGAGAAATATGACAGAAATAAGATGAAAGTTAAAATAGGAACAAGATGATAACTTAGTGAAATTTTCTAACTTAGTGAAATTATTCTAACTTTCTGAAATTTTCTAACACTAACTTAGTGAAATTTTATAAGACACTAACTTGGTGAAATTTTCTAACACACTAACTTAGTGAAAATTTCTAACTTAGTGAAATTTTCTAACTTTCTGAAATTTTTTAACACTAATTTAGTGAAATTTTCTAAGACACTAACTTAGTGAAATTTTCTAACACACTAACTTAGTGAAAATTTCTAACTTAGTGAAATTTTCTAACTACGTGAAATTTTTCTAACTTATTGAATTTTTCTAACTTAGTGAAATTTTCTAACACTAAGTTAATTATTGAAATTTGTCTAACTTAGTGAACTTTTCTAACACTAACTTAATTAGTGAAATTTTCTAAAAATTCTTTAGTGAAATTCCTAAGTTGATATTACTAAGTAAAATTCTTAAGTACAAATTCCTAACTAGAAATTCCTAACACAAAAAATTCCTAAGTAGAAATTCCGAACATTATTTTTTTTCTAAAAAATTCCTAACTTCTAACACTAAAAAATTTCTTACACTAAATTATAACTCTAAAAATTTCTAACACTAAATTCTAACACAAAATTCTAACACTAAATTTCTAACACTAAACAAAATTGTAAAAACAAATTAAAGTAGTAAAAAAATCATCTCTGTTTTACTTACCTTCAGAGGGCGACGGGGCAACGGCGAGGGGCGAGAGGCAATGGCGAGGGTCCACATGGGGCGACGGCGCGGCGCGCGGCGGCGTCGGGGCCGCGTGTGGGCGCGCGGCGACGGGGCGTAGGCGGAAGGCGATGGCGACGGAGGCGGGGCCGCGGTGGGAGGCGCGCGCGGCCTCGGGTCGGTGGTGGGAGGCAAAGGGAAGCGGCGCGACGTCGGGGCGCGCCCGGGGCGGCGAGGAGGACGGCGACGAGCAGATGATGGCGATCGAGACGGACGGCGGCGCGCGGCCGGAGCACGGCTTCGCCGTACTGGAAGAAGAGAAGACGCGCGCGAACGAAATGAGTGCAAAAATTTCGCTAAGTGTTGATAACTTCCCCTGTATAGACGTTTAGCACCGGTTTGTGTTAACTACCGGTGCTAAAGACCCATTTGCACCGGTTGTTAACACAAACCAGTGCTAAAGGGTCTGTACTGGGGCCACATTCAGACTACGCCCCTGTACAGACCTTTCGCACCGGTTGTTAACACAAACCGGTGCTAAAGAGTCTGTACTGGGGCCACATTCAGACTGCGCGCCCCTGTACAGACCTTTAGCACCGGTTTGTGTTAACAACCGGTGCGAATGGGTCTAGGTACAAACTGCTCGCCTCCCGCGCGGCGGTTTTGTTGCTACAGTGCGCACCCGATCGAGAGTCTCTCTGTTTCTTCTTCTCTCTTCCACCTCTTCTTCCTCTTTTTGATCTTCCTCCACCAAGCACCCATGGCTGATGTTTGGGAGAATCTCCGTGTGGCCACACCATGCGGCAAGAGTCTCGACGTGGTCTACACCAATAATTGCGAGAGGCTCCCCGGTCTTCTTGAGCATTTTATTAGCGATCTCTATGAACAAGCCGATGAACACCATAGGTTCTTCGGGCTTGCTCTAGAGTATACGGCGGATCAACGGGATGTTGCCGTCATCCAGATTGCGATCAAGGAGTTCGTTTTGGTCTTCCAATGGTCAAGGTAACGCACACGTACAATCTTGCATTTTCGATTTGTTTGTTGCATCTGAAGAATACATGTGTTGCAACATATCTAACACGTGTTCTATTTTTATTGTTGAAGTAGTTCAAAGCATTCTCCGGCACTTGTTGATTTTCTTGCAATAAGGGGTATGACTTCTGCAGCGTTGACATCACTCAAGACCGTCAGAAGTTGATGCGCTTGGGTATTGTGATACCTGAAGATCACTACATTGATCTTCAGGACCTTATCCATTTCAATGAGTTGCCCGGGCCCAAGACCGGGATGGCTCCGATGGCAACTGCCTTCATCCACGAGGGCTACGAAACCATGAAGTTTAATTTCCTCTCCAAGAATCATAGGTATTGGGCGAAGACCCCACTGGACCGGACGAACATCAACTATGCAGCCATAGATGCATACGTTTCATACGAGTTGTCCCGCATCTACTCGACGGAGCTCGAGTAGATGTTGTTTGTGTACCGCATCGTGCGTTCGATATATGCATGTAATGGATATATTAGTATGTAATGGATATATTATCATGTAATGTATATTATTTCTATATTAATTCCTATCTATACTATTTCTATATTATGTCCAACACACATTTCAAAACAAACAAACAAAAACACATCAAGAAAACAAACAAAAACACATCAAGAAAACAAAACAGAAAAACTACCATTTCTATATATCTGTTCACCATAACTTGGTAGTTGATTTCTAAAATGGTGTTCGATTTGCTAGCTAATGTATTTTGAACATGATTGATACATCACCAGTTTATTACTATCAAACATATCCCATTTCTTGCTTGCTTAGGAATGATTTAAAATGGTGTTCTGTACACTATCTATCTCTCCCCATGGCATAGCTCATTGTGATAAGAGCTCATCTCATACTATGTAAATGTTGAATTTCATCGTGTAGATTTGGAAGGTAGAACGAAGAACATTTGGAATATAGAATTACTCCCCATGGCATAATATTGTATCATAGCAATTTGGAAGGTAGAATAAATAACATTTTAGTCAACAAACAATATAGGAATACATCCTATAACTTGGTAGTTGATTTCTAAAATCATAAACAAAGATATAAAATGTGGTGGAAAATGGGAAAAATCTGATCACTTACCCCAGGCGCACATTACTAAATATGCGCCTGCGGTACTGCTCTTATCCCAGGCGCATTATTTCACTGTGCGCCTGCGGTAAAGTTATCCCAGGCGCATTTTGGAGTTTATGCGCCTGTGGTAAGTTTCTGTGTTTGTTAGGGTGGGTAATGAGTAAGGCAACGAGAAGTGAGAGCGCAAGTGATACATCGAGCATATATATCGTGGATAAATATATATAGATTGATTTAGCGAGATACCATACATGTAGATTTTTCTTCTTTTATTTTTCTTTTTTGTTTCCCTTTTCTGTTTTCTTTTACATTGATTTATAAAACATGGAAAACAGAAGGTTATTTTATTAAAAACAGAAAACAGACGCGCTAGCGCGCCGCAGTGTCGCCGGAATACAAATTCTTTTATTAAAAAAGAGAAAACAGACGAACACTACTCCTTGTCGTCGTCCTCGGGGAACTCGTCGCTGACCTCCTCCGGGTCATCGTCGTCGTCGAACTCGTCGGTGACCTCCTCGTCGTCGTCGGAGGTGCATGATGGTATGTCCGAGATAGGCCCCCACCTCGGATCGTCGGAGGACCAGACTTCGCCGGCGTGGTCGGGCCGACGAAGCTCTTGCAGCGCATTCGTCCTCGCCTCCCGAGCGGCATCTAACGCGAGGTGGCGTTCGAGGCGGCGCTCCGCCCGCTCAGCCACGCGGGTCTGCCAGAGCTCCTTGTCGGCGCTCTCCTCCCCCGGGTTGTTCCGGTAATACTCGCGGACGACGCGGTCTTCCATGGCGTCGACTAGGCCCTGAAACGCGCGGTGGCGGAGGTGGAGGTGGTCGGCGGCAGTGACGATCTGCGGCTTTGGCGCCCTGGCCTCCGCTTCCCAGACGGTGTGGCAGTCGTTGAAGTTCATCAGCGACCGCGGGCGGTTGAGGCGCCAGGCCGCCGCGTCCCAGGCGCGGGCGGCCTCCGCCGCCGTCGCAAAGGAGCCGAGGGGGATGCGGTCGTCCACCCAGCGGATATCTGTGCTGAACATTCCGTTCTGCCGTGCTCGGACGCCGCGGAAGCCGGTGGTGCTGTTTCTCCTCGGAGGCATGGTGGAAGCGCGACGGTGCGTGGAGAGGAGTGGGCGCGTGGAGAGGAGAAGACGCGCTCGAGGCGCGACAGTTTATATCGCTGCGACCCATCAGCGGGGTGTCTCAACATATCGTCACGTGCAAAGTCCTCGTACTTATCGTCGATGTTTCTCCACTGCGACCCATCAGCGGGGTGTCTCAGCATATCGTCTTCCTTACACTCTTCTTTGTGCCATCGCAGCAACTTGTCATGCTCTTTGTTTCGGAACAAACGATTCAACCGTGGTATTATAGGAGCATGCCACATCACCTTGGCAGGAACCCTCTTCCTGGGGCGATCGTCGCCCTCAACATCACCAGGGTCATCTCGCCTGATCTTATACCGAAATGCACCGCATACCGGGCAGGCAGTTAAATTCTCGTGCTGACCGCGGTAGAGGATGCAGTCATTGATGCATGCATGTATCTTATGCACTTCCAATCCTAGAGGACAGACAACCTTCTTTGCTTCGTATGTACTGCAGGGCAGCACGTTATCTCTTGGAAGCATCTTCTTCATTATTTTTAGCAGATTTTCAAATCCCTTGTCAGATAATCCATTCTCTGCCTTCGATTGCAGCAATTCCAGAGTGGTGCCCAACTTTTTCTGGCCATGTTCGCAATTTGGGTACAACAATTTTTTGTGGTCTTCTAACATGCGCTCCAACTTCAACCTCTCGTTTTCACTTCCGCAGTTTATCTGTTCTTCACGAATGACCTGACGAAGATCATCATCAGACTCATCAACAATGTCCTCAAGTTCAGGCTCGTCTTCCCCCATTTCAGTATCACTGTGTTCACCGAACATAGGATAATTATCATTATCCTCTTCTTCTTCATTGTCTTGCATTACAACCCCTCTTTCTCCGTGCTTGGTCCATCAAAAATAAATGGGCATGAAGCCTTCTTGCAACAGGTGGGTGTATATGGTTCTTGAGCTAGGGAAATTCCTCTTATTCTGGCATTTTTTACATGGACAAAAACTAAATCCATTCTGCCTGTTTTTCTCAGCCACATTGAGTATGCATGCCATTAAGGAATTCGGGACGACGTCGATCACTGTACATCCATTGCCGGTTCATCTGCATTATATAAATTTATCAACAACCATTCTGCTAAATCATCATGACTAAATTAATTAATTAATACAAAAAGTTCATCACACGTTAAAACCAAAGTAGCGTAGTGACCATACATAAAAACTCTCTCTAATTAATGCATTTAAAAACAACAACAAATACGATCAAAATCGCAACAAAGGTAAAAATTGACCCGACGGCATAATGATACCAAGCCTCTTTACTAATTGCATATTTTCTAATCTTTCTAATCTTCAGGCGTATTGCGTCCATCTCGCTCTTGTGACCATCGACGACACCAGCAAGAACCTTTTCCAAGGTCATCTTCTCTCTTTCAGTTTTTTCCAACCTTTCTTCAGTTGTTTTCAATCTTTCTTTCAATCCAACATTTTCTTGTTCAACTAAGTGTAACTTCTCAACAATAGGGTCGATTGGCATTTCCGGTTCCACTACCTCCTAGATAAAAATATCTATGTCAAATTGGTCGGCGTAATTAATTGTCGTATAATCAGGAAATGAAAATATGTAGTTATAAAAGATATTATACCACATCCGAATCATAGAATGGACGAGGGGCAACGGGGACAGATATCAAAACCATGGCCCTATATATATAAAAAAATATATAAGTAAATATATATGTAAATCATACAGATCAAAATTTGTTTTGGTAAATAAAAACAATAGGCTCACCAAGGTTGTGTCGGTGACGGGGCGATCGACGGCGGTGAGGAAGGGGACAAGGCGCGCGACACTAAAAAAAACCACAAATCATAATTAAATTTGAGCTCAAATTGCATCAAATTGTATACATAAGAAATGAATAACAAATTCTAGCGTAGGCATTTCATCAAACACCTAGCTAGCACAACAAAAATGAAATAAGCAAACAAAGGAGCAAAACTTGCAATGCCGGAAGAGGGAATGTTGATGCTAACCGTAGAACCGATGGGTACCAATAATCTTGACAAATGGTGGAGAAAAATGGGGATGGATTATAGCTCACAAGAGGAAGGAGAGAGCAAAAATGGAGTTGAGCTCGAGCTGGAAAAAATGGAGCTGAGCTCGGGGTGTAAGGTAGGGTTTAGGGGAGGGCTTTAGGACCGGTTTGTATTACAAACCGGTTCTAAAAATTCTGACAGCGGGACCCGCAGTTGCTGCAAAAAAATGAGAAAACCTTTAGAACCGGTTTGTGATACAAACCGGTTCTAAAGGGTCTGTCCCCTGGGCTCCCCTCCCTACAGCAAATGGCCGCAAGGCCTTTAGGACCGGTCACTGGTAGAAAATAGGCCTACAGTCCCGGTTCGCCAGGCCCATTAATCCCGTCCGGGCAACCGGGACTAGCTACGCGCGACTAAAGCCCCCCCCCCTATAGTCCCGCCACTTACGGACCGGGACTAAAGGCCCGTCCACGTGGGCGGGTGGCGGAGCCGGGGGGCGGAGGACATTTAGTCCCGGTTGGCCACATGAACCGGGACTGGATTTATTTCGTAATTTTTTTAATTCATTTGGTTTCTAATTATTTTTCTCACCTTTTTTCACTCCCTTTTTTTTCAGAATTTGTATTATTTGCTTAGTGTACGTCTAACTAAGATTATCTCTAGTCAAATTACTTACTCATGGTCAAACTTCCCGCTCGGTCACCCATCCTCCCACTACTCTAGCACTAGCACGCTTAACTTCCGAGTTCCATCCCGTCCCGAATCCAAGTGTTTCTCACGCATGTATGTGATAGTAGTATCATATCAATCTTATTAACATGTTGGTCGATGCCACATTTCTTTATTGTTTGAATTTCAAATAAATCTTTTAATAAACAAAAGTAATGATGTAATTAATAATTTTGAATAAATAAATAAACATTAACGTTTAATTTGTATTATTTCTAAAAATACAAATAATATATCAAAAAATTAAGAAAAATAGAACTAATTCATTTTATAATCTTAAAAATACAAATAATATATCAAAAATGAAGAACAATAATACTAATTCATTTTAAAATCTTAAAATACAAATAATATATCAAAAATAATAATAATACTAATTCATTTTAAAATCTTAAAAATACAAATAATAACAATAATACTAATTCATTTTAAAATCTTAAAAATGAAAATAATATATCAAAAAATGAAGAACAATAATACTAATTCATTTTAAAATCTTAAAATGAAAAGAATATATCAAAAATGAAGAAAAATAATACTAATTCATTTTAAAATCTTAAAAATACAAATAATATATCAAAAAAATGAAGAAAAATAATACTAATTCATTTTAAAATCTTAAAATGAAAAAATATATCAAAAATGAAGAACAATAATACAAATAATATTCATTACATGCATAGAGTCGATCACACATAACACAAACATAGAGTCGATCACACATAACACAAACATAGAGTCGATCACATTCATAACATAGAGTCGATCATATAACACAAACATAACTCTCACAAAAGATATCTATTACATATATATACTAAGATACCCATTACATGCGCATATATCTCGAACGCATACATCTATGGCTCCGCCGAGTAGATGCGGAACAACTCGTACGAGACATATGCATCTATGGCGGCATACTGGACGTTCGTCAAGTCCAGTGGGGTCTTCTCCCAATAACGGTGATTCTTCGAGGGGAAATTAGTCTTCATCCTGTCGTAGCCCTGGTGGATGAAGGTAGTTGCCATGACAGCCATCCCGGTCTTTGGCCCGTTCAACTGGATAAGATTCTGAAGATCAATATAGTGATCTTCAGGTATCATAATACCAATGCGCATCAACTTCACACGGTCTTGCGTGATGTCAACGCTGCAAAAGTCAAACCCCATGTTGACAAGAAAATCAACAAGGGCCGGATAATGCTTTGAACTACTGCAACAACAAAAATAGGATATGTGTTAGATATGTTGCAACACATGTATTCTTCACATGCAACAAAAAAATCGAACATGCAAGATTGTACGTGTGCTTTACCTTGACCATTGGAAGATCAACACGGACTGCTTGAACGCAATCTGGATGACGGCAACATCCCTCTGATTCGCCGTGTACTCCAGATCGAGCCCAAAGAACCGGTGTTCATCGGGAGATGCAAGATAGAGCTCGGTCAAATAACCAAGAGCCAAGGGCAGCCTCTCGGAACTGTTGGTGTAGAGCACGTCCAGAACCTTGCCGCATGGTGTGGGACCTTCGTATTGCTGCCAAACTTCAGCCATTGCGTGTGTGTGCTTGGTGGATCGAGAAAAGATGAGGAGGAAGAAGAGAGTACAGTACAGAGAGCGAGAGGAAGAAACAGAGAGCGAGAGTGGAATGGCGCCCTTCTGCATCGCTCGCGAAATAAAAACCGCCGCGGGGGAGGCGAGAAGACTGATCTTTAGTCCCGGTTGGCCACGGGAACGGGGAATAAAGGACCAATAGTCCCGGTTGGCCACGGGAACGGGGTATAAAGGACCAATAGTCCCGGGCGGCCAAGTCAACCGGAATTAATTCCCTCCACGCGCCGCAACGCGCTTCCCAACCCGCGACGTATGACCTTCTGTCGCGGGTCTCCTCCCGACCCGGGACTAAAGACTCATTAGTCACGGTGCGCGGCGTTTGGGGACTGATGCTGGCGTACCGAAGGCCTTTTTTCTACTAGTGGTTTGTGTTACAAACCGGTCCTAATGGCCTTGCGGCCATTTGCCGCAGGGATGGGGCCCAGGGTACAGACCCGTTAGAACCGGTTTGTATCACATCCGGTTCCAATGTGCTTGGCTCAATGCCCTGTTTTCTACTAGTGACCCAGATGGATTTAGGACACGTCCATATGGATTTCAACAAATATATCTCATGTATAATGTGTTGATTTTGGAGTCCTTCTATATTAGTATGTTATGATATTTCGTACTATTACGCACGAAATTTGGTACTGTATTACCATGTTACAGAAGAAATTTGGTTCTGTTGTTAGCATGTTAGGATATATACCGTTATATACTAGTTATGTTATTTAGCCCTCAAGCATGAACTCTTTGTTACTAGTATTATAGTGGTGATATCTTCTCAGTAGCCCTTGATTGATATATTTTTCAACCATGAGTAATTAGTGTTATTTTTTACTTTGTTTTCAATTTTTTAACAGGAGATGGCATTCCTATGCAAAATATGTGCTAATAGCATGTTAATAAGCTTTGTTCGCTATCTTTTCAACAATGAGTAATTTGTGTTTTCTTCTTCCTTTTCAAATTATTTGCAGGAGATGGCATGTCCAATATGCAAAAATGATTGCACAACTATGAACATTATTCGATCCAGTTTTAGTGTTTGTCCATAAGACTGTCGCAGCAAGTCAGTGGTAAGAAAATAAACCTGCTTCAATTTTGTTTAGTGAATTTATATGAAAGGTGTGTTTATAATTCTATTCTTTTTACTTGTTGTTTTTCTGTTGCATATACAGTTTGAAGCATGCAACATTCGTCATTCCTTCAATGAGTCAGTAGGCAAGACTGTTTTGTTCTGTGCGCTCGGGAGCACGTGCAACATTCTTGTGTCAAAAAGGACAGAGTAGAACTCGGTTGGACGACAAAGGATGGGAAGACTTTGTCATGAAGAACAATATCAACATGGGAGGAATTCTAGTTTTTACTATGTCACTACCTTATCGTAGGATCTTTGTTGCTGTTATTAATTATGGCATCAATGAAGAGGAGAGTGTGGACGATTCAGACACTTCTGAGGCCTCAGAGAGTGATCAACAAGACCCATGGTCTCAAGCTCCGAGTAGTATTGTTTCTATTTTTATCTTAATAATAGTGAACATTGGTATTATTTAAAGTCGAACGTTAACTGTGAAAGGTGAACAATATTGTATAGAGGTATGACTTAATTATATGATCTGACTTGCATATTATTAATTGTTAGTCATTTGTATCATATGATAGGACCGTCCATGCAATTCCCCGGACGTTACAATGTAGAAATCGATCGTCTCTATTACGGACGGAGTGGAAAACCAAAATCTCCGAAAATGGGAGCCAGACACGAATTACAACCGATTATGTTGCTCGCATATCTAGAGACGAATACATTTTATGTCCGCCTCTGCCATCTATACTTTTCGAGACGACTTTTGTTTTGAGCCGTCCGAGGGATTAGGTAATGACACCCCTTTTTCATAACTAGCTGTAACATAAAATATATTAGAGAACATCGCTTAGAGCCGGGTTGAGAAATCGACTGAGGCATGTGGATGCGGGCATTCTCGAAAGCTCAGTTTGGTATTAGTGTGCATTAACCTAGTTGGTTCAATTAAAACTCTAGGGCTTGCAACCGAGAAGATATAGTCACACAAAAATCTACTGGATATAATGTGTTCACTAACAAGTTAAAATAGAAAGCGCAACACATGGCAATACCCCGGAAAGCGCTAAAATATTTGTTATACTTTAAGACTTTAAATTTTGTCGATCCCACACTATGCTCAAATTCTAGATCCGCCCTTAACTGCTCGCAAGAGGGACATAACCTGGTAACGGGCGTCGTTGCTCGTGGGAGGAATTCCACGACGCAGCTGGTGTCGCTGCTCGTGGAGGAGATTACAGGACGATCCGTGAAGAGCGGGTTGGCGGCTAGCCGCGAGGCGCCATCGTTTGGGTGGTGGGTGAGACCCAATGATCTTTGATAGTGCAAGGGGCTTCTTTTAGATAATTAAGATTTCCTACCAGGATGAGCAATGTGTACGCATGAAGTCCGCTAATTTCCTACGGGCTGTCTCTCACTGCGTTTAGGAATTTTAAGCGGGCGCGGACAACATGTTCTCGCGGACATATGCATTCTCTTGCATCATCACTGCGGATATTCTTCAGACTACATCATACTATAGAAGTAAATCTCCTTTGTTTCCGGATGCCTCTCACTCTCATCATGCATTCAGATCCTCATGGTGCTTATCCGAAGTCCCAACTTATTTCATGTATCTTTTATGGTACTTTCAAGGTTAAAAATGTTTGAAGATAGACAGGAGCTGCAATGCCGGATGTAACAATCCGATATGTATTTTTACCAACACTAACCGGGCTGAGTTTGAAATTTTATATAAGGGCCTTTATACAATTACTGGCCATGGACACCAAATCAATAGCACATTTAAAATACAAGAACTCAAGGCTCAAAACTACTTAGTTATGGACTTAATAAATTCAAGCATTCAATGTTGTTTCATCTACACAAAGCATATAAATGTATTTAATAAATTATATCATTAAGAGAAAGAAACGGTCGAATAAATTGTATCACTTAGTTATGGATTATTGATATGATACAACATATATTCTTGATAATTTGTGGCCTGTACTTGCTAACTACAACAACTTCTCTAGAATAATTAAACTCCTCCCTACGTACATGCACGGCTGTACGGCGTAGTGGTGTGAGCGAGGATATTTATTCCAGCACGTACACACATGCATACACTATATAATAAGAACGGTGACATGCCTAGCTATAATATCTTATCATGTGTAGTGAACATAAACATGGTGTGTGTCATCAGTGGCGGCGCCACCAGGGGCCGAACAGGGGCAAAGGCCCATTGCCAGTGGAGACCTAGCAACCATGACCTACTCGTTTGAGTAGCACGTTTCGATCACGCATGATTCGATTCCCCAATCACGAGACAGGAACTGCTCTCGCTCAACTCTTACCAGCAGGACCCTTTGATGTATCCTCCCCGTGCAGATCGATCTTCGTCCACCCCCCCTCCTCTACATGGGATAGAACATTATAGACCTATATGTCTCCTAAATGCCAGTTTCAACATATTCACAAAGGTGGGTACGAACTGTGTAGACGACATCTCGCAAAAGGTTATTAGACCGACCCAGTCGGCTTTTATGCCAGGATAGAATATACTAGAAGAGGTAGTAATCCTGCATGAAACGATTCATGAGCTCAAAATAAAGAAAATGGATAGTGTGTTGTTCAAAATAGATTTTGAGAAGGCATATGATAAGGTCAATTGGGCCTTTTTGCAACAGACTTTGCGCATGAAGTGTTTCTCACCTAAGTGGTGTGAATGGGTTGCCAGGTTTGTGCAAGATGGTAGTGTGGGGATTAAAGTGAATGATGATACATGTCATTATTTTCAAACGCTTAAGGGTCTACGACAGGGTGATCCTCTTTCCCCGATATTGTTTAACATTGTTGAGGACATGTTAGCAGTACTGATTGCTAGAGCCAAAGATGATGGCCAAGTTGGGCGCTTACTACCTAATTTAGTCGAGGGAGGAATTTCGATTCTACAATATGCAAATGATACCATCCTATTTCTTGAACATGACTTAGCGAAGGAAATGAACATGAAATTACTTTTAGCTTTCTTTGATCAACTTTCTGGGCTTAAATTTAATTTCCACAAGAGTGAGATATTCTGCTTTGGGCAGGCAAAAGAGTTTCAACACGAATACCAGAACTTCTTTGGTTTTGAAAGTGGTTCACTTCCATTTAAATATCTGGGAATTCCTATTCACTATAGAAAATTATTAAACAAGGAGTGAAAACCTATCGAAGATCGCTTCGAGAAGAAACTGGGATCTTGGGCAGGCAAGTTACTCACATACAGTGACCGGCTTGTTCTGATAAATTCAGTTTTATCTAGCCTACCCATGTTTTTGTTTTCATTCTTTGAAGTACGTAAAGGGGTGCAAAAAAATTTAGATTTCTATAGATCACAATTTTTTTGGCAGAGTGATCAGCTCAAAAAGAAATTTAGACTCACTAGGTGGAACATTGTTTATCGCCCTAAAGATCAGGGTGGTTTGGGTATTGAAGTTCTGAATATAAAGAATCAATGTCTACTTAGTAAATGGTTATACAAATTGTTATCTGAAGATGGGGTTTGGCATGAATTGTTATGCAACAAATATCTCAATGGTGAAACTTTAACACAAGTGCAACCTAAACCTACTGACTCCCATTTTTGGAAAGGGATTTTAGGGGTTAGGAATAATTTCTTTGCTAACGGGTTCTTTGCTATTGGAGATGGTACAAAAACGAGGTTCTGGGAAGATGTATGGCTGGGTGATAGCATGTTGGCCTCCCAGTACCCCTCCCTGTACAATATTCTCCGTCACAAATATGTTCTAGTGGCATATGTCATAGGCGTGCAAACGCGAAACATTCAATTCCGACGTTCATTGACTGACCAGAGGAGAAGCGCGTGGCTCGGCCTGGTCCACAAGGTGTATCATATACAATTTTCGAATGAATCAGATAGCTTTAGGTGGAAGCTTAATTCATCATGCGTCTTTACAGTTAAATCGTTATATGCTAATCTTTTGAATGACCACACAATATTTTTTTACGTAAATATCTGTGGAAGCTACCAATTCCGTTAAAAATTAAGATCTTCTTATGGTTTCTTAATAGAAAAGTACTTCTAACCAAGAATAATTTAGTAAAGAGACGATGGATGGGTTGTACAAAATGTATGTTTTGCGATATTAATGAGACTATACAACACCTTTTTATTTCTTGTCCATTTGTCATGAATATTTGGAGGCTTATTCACTTCACTTATAACATCTCATCACCAACTTCGATTGCGAATATGTTTGGAAGTTGGCTTAATGGGATTGCCAAAAAAGTTAAGAAATGTATACGTATTGATGTGTCTGCGTTTCTATGGGCAATATGGAATTGTCGTAATGATCTTGTCTTTAACAAAGTTCAAATCCCACATTTTTTGCAGGTGGTAAACCAGGCGGTCTACTTGATACAGGTGTGGTCTCTGCTGCTACCCGCAGATCAACGGGGTCATATGGATTCCGGATGTACTCGAATGATGATAGTCGTTCGGTCTATCTTCAGCCAGTATGGATGGCATGCTCTTAAGCGGCTTAATGGATAGGTCGTGCATTTTTTTATGGCTGGTTTTCACCTTCACTTTGTGTGATTCGTGAATGTAATAATTCAAATACTTGAGACACTTTGTTCGGATACTCTTTTACTTATATAAAATAAAGCCGTGTGCATCATCCTGATGCATAGGATGGGGCTTTGCCTCCATTTCAAAAAAAAACATGCGCGACGCTAGAAATGCCACGTCCCTTACTAAGTCCAAGAGTCCGAGCATGGGCCGCGCTGCCGCCGTGTGCCGGTGATTTCAGTGATTCTAGTAACCGAGACAACTGTTGGTGATTTCAGTTTATATTAGTTTTGATATCTATTGTTGTAGTAGAGCACATAAGTTTAATTTAAATGTTGATGTTGCACAACACTCCAGACGCTAGTGTTCATGGATTTTTTGATCTAGCAAATGTCATTGATGAATATGGAATTCACAACCAATTGATGGATATGGAATTCGGATACCAGTTAATATCTACCCCCTCAGTCAGTTGCATTGGCATTAACATTGGTAGCAACATCATTTGAGACAGTTTTCTCTACCTCCTCATTCACTTGCATTCGGATACCCGTTTTGTCTACCACGAATTAAGTTGTCTTTATGTATTTTTCATGATGTTCGTAGTTGTATTTTGTTGGTCCTTTGTTGAATAGAGTCGTATTTGTGCCTTAAAAATTGTAGACCTTATGTGTTCACACCCTCCCCCCTATGTAATCTCAATTCCCGAGTCAGCCACTATGTTGCATGTAATTGTGCAACCAGGTTGCATAAACGATGGCGGTCTCCATGTAGCACAACCGCGTATACACCTAGACAAACATGAGGACCTGATAAACACCTATGTTATTGAAGAAATTCTACATGGTTGTATGAAATGTGATTTCTGAGAGAAGTTTCATCTTGTTTTCTACTATTGGAAGGAATAAATTGGCATAGAGTGTTGCCAATGAATTTTGATATAATACTTTCATCTTCGGTTGTATTTTGAAACTTCAAAAGCTCTAAAACATAAATGTGAACTCAGTCGCACCACTGTCTCTATTGTGCATCGTGGAGTGCAATCTTTTGAACTAAAAATAAACTTCACAACTCGGGTTCTTGAATCTCGACACGTTAGCTAAAGTGATCTCATATATAAAGGCTAAATGCTATTTGTTTATTTGTGTTTCAGAGCTGCATAATTTCATGTCTACATAGTATCACACAAGTGTAGACTCGGGACTTAACCAAAATCTCTCTGCAAATGAGATGACATCTCACCACAATTTGTCTCTAGGAAATTATTGATGACATCTCATTACAAGACACGTTGCACGATAAAACTTATTATAGATGTGTAATTCGTCCCGCCACTTTTTTTGAGTCAAGATATGGGTGCAACTACCTTGATGTGATTTATGACAAATTCAGAGGTTTCAGTAAGAATACTTTTGGCACATCTTTGGAATATGAAGCTAGAGCAAGAGGCGGTGCATATTTTTACGTATCTTTTTATGCATGGTCGTGTTCAAATTGGGAAGGCTGGTGGGTGTATTACCTTTCCAATAATCTTGAAGTGGTATCATAGCGTCTAGCTAAAAATAAAAGAAAACTAGCAACCCAAGCGTCAACCACGTCCTTCATTTGTTTGGATTATGTATCTAGTAGAAACACAAGTTTGATTTCTAGGATAATATGAGTGAGAGAACTAAACTATTTACTTATTTACTTTTATAGGGGAAACATACTTTCTAGATCTTATCTCGACCTCATGTAGCTTAATTTTACCGCCATGTGATGGATTTTAGAATAGATCGTTATACAAGGTATTCATTAGTCTAGTGAAGTAATTTGGAATAGGTTTGTGTGTTCTCCTCGATCCGACAAGTATCAACCTTTGTGTGCACTTTTGATAAATTAGACAACACATTGTTTTCATATTTCTTTTACTGGTTTACATGAAATCATTTGGATTTCTTCCTCAACTGCGTTCACATTACCATGTAATTACGTGCTCTTTTTGTAGTTCTTGCTATGTGTGCACCTTCACTTTTCTCATTATAGGATTTTGTGCCACATTATTGGAGTTAAGACAAATGTTACGGTGAGAAACAAAGGGTGAGCTTCTTGATACCCCCCCGCCCCCATTATAAACATCTTGCAGAAATGAAACTAATCCTAATGGCTATTGTTCTCTTTCGATTCCCAACAAGAGTATGGATGGAGAGATACTATAAATATAGGTTTAAGGTAGTAGCTATACATAGAGATAATTGAGTGCCTCCTTTCTAAAGCATTACATTCTTACCAAATTAAAGGTTGGTAGGCCCATGAGCTACCTGTCAACCTAAATTAAGATCATCAACATGCGTCTAGTTTAAGTAGAGGTGCTCTATTTAATGCCTCCGTCTCCCGGTGGATGCGGATAACAAAGAACTCCCTAATGGAATGTGTGAAGTAGGGTACTGTGTTTGTTGACTGAGCCCCCGAGGACTGAGTTCTGCACAGTTTATCGTTGAAACTTGTCACTCCCTTCATCCCTTTCCCCCTAATACTTCTTCCTTGATGATTATCGGAGAAAAGGAATGTGAGCCACTTTAGTGCTCTACAGTGAGAAGATAGCAAAAGGGACTAGAGAGAAGTAAACATAAATTAACGGATGGAAATAAAATATTATAGAGGGTAGGAAATAAATGGGGCGAATAAAAATTGGGTGCCGATTAGGAATTTCAGCCCCTCTCCCCCTTCATCTTACCGTGCCTGCACGATCTGATATACATTCGGAATGGGCAAGCACAGTGCACGTGAATGAACTGTCTAACTAAATTGCCCTGGCTGCACATTCTAAAGCACCGAGAAATTGAGTTTTAGTTGCATGTATCACAACTTTTTGGCGAATTATTATTGTGTTCTTCTTTGGATTCCTTTTCAGAACTTTTTATTTATGTTTTTTTTAGAAAGAACTTTTTAGTTTATTGGTCCTGCCAGTCATGTTTTTTGATGGAATATGGCCTGCCAATGATCTAATCAGGGACAAATAATAGGTAGTAGCAGCCAAAGCTTATCACAAACAACACGATTACACTACAACTGCAAGCACCGAACAGTAAATTAAGCTAGAGTAGGAAACATTTATTTTTCTTTAAAAAATGAACATATATTAATATCACAGAGAAACCAACTACACCTAGCCTATGCACCAACTTAATACCCTAATGGCATTAAGGATGCACACAACCGAAAGAAAGAAGAAGAAACTAAAAAAAGGAAAGTCACGCTAGAGAGTTCCAATCCTTGGAGCAGCAGCACAACCACCACCAATGCAATATCTGATGTCCAATTTCTCCAAAAGCAACGTCCCCAAGAAGGAAACGCTGCACAAGCGCCGTCGTTGCTATATCGAAGATCTTGAGTTTTACCCTGAAGATAAACCCTGCTCTTAAAACTATGCCTTCAACAAGATCATTGCCAGGCACAACAAATTAAAACCAGACCTTGGATTTTCACCGTGAAAGGAAGAATTTGAACATCACATATGCTCTGCCCCCACTTCCGTACCGATGCCACAATTCATCAAACTTCAAGACAGTTTCTCATCGATGTAAAGACTCCAATCACCACTGCTAGTCCTCCAAACTTCAAGACAGTTTCTCATCGATGCCACAATTCTCTGCCTCTAACTTCACCATGGATTTTTCCATGGTGGCAATAGAAGTAGAGCATCGCGCCGTTCCGTGCGTTGAGACCGAATCCCACCTGATCCAACAATCTGTGGAAATTAATGCCCGTGGGAGATCCCCGGTAGAGTCTTCCGGAACCTGACACTCTGACAAGATCAAAGAGGACAGGCGTGAGGCAATTCTTCGTCTTGGCACAAGAGGAACCCTAGGACCGCCGCCATTATTCAAGCACGCAAGCAAGCCCCCATGCCGCTGGACAGCTTCTGGCAAAGAGATCGAGCGGATCAGGCACACGTGATAGAGACAGAAGGAAGGCTGCAGCGCACCCTAGGCATGGGCAGTAGCGCCATCGCCGTAGGTTCCGCGTCGTCGCCTCTGGCCATCACCACACGCTCGCCTCTCTCTGCCCCATCCACGCCTCCCTGCAGCGCGAAGAAAGACATCGCGCATGGCGGAGCACCGCCGTCCCACTGCCATACCTCCACCTGCGCCACCAAGTAGCCGAACCCCCCGAACGAAGGGAATCCGGCAGGCTACACCAGCCCCGCCCAGCCAACCCAGTGGCCAACTCTCACTGCCCGCCCAATGCCTGGTGGATTGCTGCTATCTGTGAGCCGCATTCACTATGGTAACAACATGACAACCACGAGCCACATGGCCGAGAATTCCGCACACGCCACGCGCGTCGGCACCGGGCATGGCGCAGTGGGCGACTGGGGAACGACGTGAGGGGCGCAACGGCAATATGTCCGGTGACAGCAAGGGCAGAAAGCTCGGATGGCCGCCGTGCCGCGCGCGTGGCAGTGGAATTGGCCAAGGCGACAGAGACGGCGCCACGGAGAAGGCCGAAGCAAGTCCCGCGCCCGCAGCTGTTAAGCACACGTAAATTTGGCGTTGCTCCTACCTATAACCTAGAGGACGATCTGGTCGGCACTGATACGTCTCCAACGTATCTATAATTTCTGATGCTTCATGATGATATTATGCCAAGATGTCAAGTGCCAGTTCACTGTTTTCCGGGAGTAACCTATTAACAAGATGTCAAGTGCCAGTTCCCTGTTTTCTGTTGTTTTTTATTTCAGAAAAGTTTTTCTAGAAATATTCTCGAAATTGGACCCCACAAATCCCGAAGTTACTATTTTCCCCAGAAGCATCCAGAAGACCGAAGAGGAGTCGAAGAGGGACACCGGGGGCACACCATGGGGTGGCGCGCCCCCCGCCTTGGCCGCGCCAGGGGGTGGTGTGGGGCACCCAGGGTTCCACCGCCTTTGCCCTTTCGCCTATTTATTCCCCCCGGATGGAAAACCCTAGATACCTGATAAAAAATCCACGGAAAGTTCCACAGCCACCGTCATCGTGAACCCTAGATCAGGGTGTTCTGAAGCTGTCTCCCGGCATCCTGCCGGAGAGGAGATCATCACTGGAGGCCTCTTCATCCCCATGCCTGCCTCCGGAGTGATGCGTGAGTAGTTCATCCTTGGACTACGGGTCCATAACAGTAACTATATGGTTGTCTTCTCCTCCTATGCCTCCATGTTTAGATCTCGTGAGCTGCCTAACATGACCGAGATTGTTCTTATGTAACTCTATGTGATGTGTTTGCTGGGATCCGATGAATATTGAACTTATGCCAAGTTGATTATAGTTTTTATTGTATATGTTATTTGTGATCTTGCATGCTTTACGTTGCTAGTGGTTGCTCTGGCCAAATAGTTGCTAGTGACTCCAACAGGGAGTATTTATGCTTGATAGTGGGTTCATGCCTCCTTTTCGCCTATGCTCGAGTGACAGAAACGTGACGGGGGAGGATGGGTTGTTGCCACTAGGGAGAAAACAGCAGTGTGAGTGCCCGCGTGCACAATCATTGCTTACATTACACACATTGTTTAATGCAATTATCTGTTGCTTCCAACTTAATACCTAAGGGTGTTCGGATGATAACCCGAGGTTGGATTATTAGTCATAGATGCAGTTGGATTACGGTCTATGCATATTGCTGTAATGCCTGCACTAAATACCATAGTAGTCTTCAAGTCATGAATGTGCACTACGGTGCAACCTTTATTTGTCAATTGCCTAGCTGTAACTTGTTCACCCAACATGCTATATTTTATGGAGAGACACCACTAGTGAACCTATGAATCCCAGTCCATTTTCCTACACTGTTAAACAAACCACTACAATTTCCTGTTTTCTTTATCTACTTCAAACATACATTATTTTCCACACTATACGTGTAATCTTTGTTTTCAGCAAGACCGGTGAGATTGACAACATCACTGTACCATTGGGACAAAGTATTTTGGTTGTCTTGTGTGCAAGTTCCGCGTTGTTGCTGACACTAGTGAGCCATCACCACCGTTAGTGGCATCAACCTTCCGAAGATCCTCTTTCTCCTACTGGATTGATAACCTTGGTTCTTAACTGAGAAAAATTCTTATCCCAACACAACATCAACGCAAGCGATCATGCACAGAAAAGGTGCTCGACACAATGCACGCGAGAGAAAACTCTCTCCAGGTCGATGGATGTACGCATGTAGGAGAGATGGAATGCAGAAGTTGGAGATGGAGCAGGGCAATGGCGACATGAGGTGCCCGTTGCCGGCGACGTGTGTGAGTGTGTTGTGAGCTGAGCAAATGATCGGAAGAGGGGAATAGGAGGATGAGTAATATACTAAGATGACATGTAGGCCCCACGCTTCTTTTGACCTACCGTGTGATGATTTCTCGCCACATCCTCATTTATAGAAGGCTCGGCCCATCAGAATTGGTGTAAAATATTAGTATTTTCTCCTTGAGGCCCCGCTTGAACTCCCGTTTCATTTTATAGCCCGCGGATTTTAGTTGGCCTTCTTTGCTGTATCCCCGGATTATAATCCGCACCTGGTTAGGTCCGTCAAATTTTACGGTCCTACGCCGCGAGGAATAAGTGAGAAAAATTACGGGAAGGGGAATGAAACGCCTAACCATGAGCATGGTCCGGGAATAATAACACACTAGTAGAGAACATGGCCTTTGCTCGGTGGTGAGCACCCCTTTCGCCCCGGCTCAACCACCACCCGGTGCAAAAGGGTGCAGAGCTGGGGCTGGGGCGAGCAGGACGCCTCGTGGGGGGATCTTTTGCACCGGGTGGAGCCACCAACCGGGGTAAAAGGTCCGCAACACCTTTTACCCCGGTTGGTGGCTCCAACCGGGGCAAAAGACCCCCCCACACACTATATAAACGATGCCAGCCCCCTCCTATCCTCATGCCACTCACTTTGGAGGACATATTCTAGTTGTGTGGTGTGTGCTCATTTGTTTTTCCCTCCTATGCACAAGAGGTGTTCGATGAAATGCCTAGGAGCATAACGCCATCTCAACTCGCAGAAAACAAACATGATTTAATTTGTCCGAGCCACACTTAATTAAATAAGCTTTCTCGTCCTTCTTTCCTCCTCGGCCGAGGTACCAACTTTATCCTTTCATCTGTTGATGTAACATTGGTCATTTCTCTATCCACGGTGTTCTGTAACAATTCTTAATTAATAATCATATAATGCAGATGAAACGACAAAGGATGTACACTGACCGGCGCTCTGCCGCGTTCATGAAAGATGTGGGTTATTTTCTCGAGGTGGCCCAGGCAAACAAGCGGAATAATTTTATGTGTTGTCCATGTGCTGTATGTCGGAATCAAAAGGAACACTCTTCTCACAGAGTCATCGACTTCCACCTGTTTCAGTCCGGTTTCATGCCCGGCTATAACTGTTGGACCAAGCACGGAGAAAGAGGGGTTATGATGGAAGACAACGAAGAAGAAGAGAATTATGAAAAATGTCATGATATTTTCCCTGAATACAGTGTCTGTACTGGAATGGAAGATACCGATGAACTAGAAGCAGAAGACCGGGCACCAGATTAGCCCATTGATGATCTTTGCCAGGCCATTACGGATGCAAAGACAGAAAGTGAGATTGAAAAGGGGAGGTTGAAGTTCAAACAGATGTTAAAGGATCACAAAACATTGTCGTATCCAAATTGCAAAGATGGGCAGAAAAAGCTGGGCAACACACTGGAATTGCTGCAATGAAAAGACGATAAGGGTGTGACTGACAGCGGATTTACAAAGTTGCTGCAAATAGTGAAGAAGCAGCTTCCTAGAAATTATGAATTGCCCGACTGTACATACCAAGAAAAAAAGTTTGGATGCCCCCTAGGATTAGACGTGGAGAAGATACATGTATGCATTAATGACTGCATCCTCTACCGTGGTGAGAAGTAGGAGAATTTGGAACAATTCCCGGTATGCACTGCATTGCGGTATAAGATAAGATCAGACGACCTTGGCGATGTTGAGGGTGAGCGCCCCAGGAAGAGGGTTCCTACAAAGGTGATGTGGTATGCTCCTATAATACCACAGTTGAAACGTTTGTTCAGAAACAAAGAGCGTGCCAAACTTTTGCGATGGCACATGGAAGATCGTAAGAAAGACGAGATGTTGATACACCCCGCTGATGGGCCGCAGTGGAGAAAAATCAAGAAAAGTTCCCGCGCTTTGCAGGTGGCGCAAGGAACTTATGGTTTGGTCTAAGTACAGATGGCATGAATCCATTTAGGGATCAGAGCTGCAGCCATAACACCTGGTCTGTGAGTCTATGTGTCTATAACCTTCCTCCTTGATTGTGCATGAAGAGTAAATTCATTATGATGCTAGTGCTGATCCAAGGCCCGAGGCAACCGGGCAACGACATTGATGTGTACCTAAGGTCATTAGTCGATGAACTTTTACAGTTGTGACGTGAAGAAGGTGTACCTATGTGGGACGAGCATGAACAAAAAGAATTTAACCTACGAGCGATGTTGTTCGTAACCATCAAAGATGGACCTGCTCTTAGTAACATTTCTGGACATACAAACAAGGGATACAATGCATGCACACACTGTTTAAATGAAACCGAAAGTATATATCTGGATAAATGTAAGAAGGCTGTGTACCTTGGATATGGTCGTTTTCTTCCGTGCAAGCATCCCTTAAGAAAAGAAGGCAAGCATTTCAATGGTGAGGCAGATACCCGGGAGACGCCTATTCTCCGACCTGGTGATGATGTATTTGATATGGTGAAGGATTTGAAAGGGTCCTGGCATACAACCTATTCCGAATGACGCTGATGGACACGCACCCATGTGGAAGAAGAAATCTATATTTTGGGATCTACCCTATTGGAAATTTCTAGATGTCCGCTCTGCGATCGACATGATGCACGAGACGAAAAATCTCTGCGTGAATCTGCTAGGCTTCTTTGGCTTGTGTGAGAAGTCAAAAGATACATCTGAAGCACGGTAAGACCAGCAACACACGAAAGGACGAGACGACAAGAATCCTGAGCGGTTTCAAGGTGGTCCTGCCAGCTATGCTCTTACCAAAGAAGAGAAGGAAATATTTTTTTAAGCACTAAGTAGTATCAAGGTCCCGTCTGGCTTCTCGTTGAATATAAAAGGAATAATAAATGTGGCGGATAAAAAATTCCAAAACCTGTAGCCTCATGACTGCCACGTGTTGATGACGCAATTCCTTCCGTTTGCGTTGAGGGGGATTCTACCAGAAAATGTTTGACTACCCATTGTGAAGCTATGCGCATTCCTCAATGCAATTTCTCTGAAGGTAATCAATCCACAAAGTCTATCAGTGTTAGAGACAGGTGTGGTCCAATGCCTTGTCAGCTTCGAGTAGGTGTACCCACCATCTTCCTCAATATTATGACGCATCTCCTAGTTCACCTGCTCAAAGAGATTACCATTATCGGTCCTGTGTTTCTACACAATATGTTCCCCTTTGAAAGGTTTATGGGAGTCTTAAAGAAATATGTTCACAACCGTGCTAGGCCAGAAGAAAGCGTCTCCAATGGTTATGGAACTGAGGAGGTCATTGAGTTTATGTTGAATTTCTTCTAGACCTTAAGTCGATTGGTGTTCCCGAATCGCGGCATGAGGGGAGAATGAGTGGAAAAGGCACGCTATGAAGGAAAGCAAAGATATTTATGGACGCACATTCTTTCACTAAAGCACACTACACAGTTCTACAAATGTCCTCCTTGGTGGCTCCTTATATCGAGGAACACAAGAATATTATACGGTCCAAAAACCCGGGGCTGTCTGAATTCTTGATTAATGATGAACACATGGATAGTTTCTGCGCCTGGTTGCAGAGAGAACTCATGAACAACAACATCGTTGGAGATAAGCTCTACTTGTTGGCCAGGTCACCATCTTCGACTGTACTGACTTTCCAAGGGTACGAGATAAATGGGAATACATTTTACACGATCACACAAGATAAAAAGAGCACCAACCAAAACAGTGGCGTCCGTTGCAATGCAACCAGATACAATGGGAACAAGGAGACATATTATGGTTATATAGAGGAGATGTGGGAACTTGTCTATGGACCTAATTTTAAGGTCCCTCTGTTTTGGTGCCAATGGGTCAAGATGACAGGACTAATGGTAGACCAGCAGTACGCAATGACAACAGTGGATCTCAACAATCTTGGGTACAGAAACGAACCATTTGTCCTAGCAAAAGATGTGGCTCAAGTTTTCTAAGTGAAGGACATGTCTACCCTACCGAGGAAAAGAAAAGAGAAGAATTCTAGTACATCATGCAGTGAGCCGAAGCGCCACATAGTTCTTTCAGGGAAAAGAAACATTGTGGGAGTGGAGGACAAGACAAACATGTCAGAAGATTATAATAACTTTGAAGAAATTCCTCCCTTCAGAGTGAAAATTGAACCAAGCATCGCGTTAAATAATGAAGATGCTCTATGACTACGATAGAAAAGTAAACAATGATTGCACTAGTTGGGGATATTGTATTAAACCTTCATGGTTCATGTAATATTTCTAGACTACTGTGTAATACAGCCCGACTGTGGCTACTGATCAAGTGGCCGCATATCAAATGCACCGTCGGGCGTATGAAGGGGAATGTGAATACTTTGTATACGACCGATGAACTGGATGATTTGTAGATATATATAACAAAACACACGGTTTCTCCTTCATACAGCCCGACTGTGGCTCCTGATCAAGTGCCCGCATATCAAATGAACCGTCGGGCGTATGAAAGGGAATCTGAATGCTTTGTATACGGTCGATGAACTGGAGGATTTGTAGATATATAGAACAAAACGCACGGTTTCTCCTTCATACAGCCCGACTGTGCCTCCTGATCAAATGCATGAATATCAAATGCACCGTCGGGCGTATGAAGGGGAATCTGAATGCTTTGTATGGAAGATGAGTACCCACTGAGTACGATCCGTGTGCTTCTTCCCGAAAGAAACACATCGATGATCCAACAGTTCAGAGGCCCCCGAAAAGGAACACACCGCTGATCGAACGGTTCATAAGCGATCGACTGAAACACACGATCCGTGTGATTCTTTCTGATTGGTCCAAATGAAATCCTTGGGACGCCTTCTTCATTAATCGGCGTGAGAGGGAGCTCGCCAGGTATGAGGAGAACGGCCCGCCTCCTTCGAACTTCAACGAGGCCGGTCGTCAGCTGTGGTGGGGCAGAGGACAGACTCTTCAGAGTGTCATGAACTACATCAGGATCGGCGATAACCCCCGCCTGCGCTACCCTCACTCCCAGTACCGGCGTCCTGATCCTCCGAGGGTCACTCCCCAAGCACCGCCCGACGATAGTGATGACGACAGCGGCGACTACAACGACTATTAGTGGGAGTACTATAGGCCTAGGCAGGAGTATGACTAGCAGATCAGATCCACCCTTTCCATTATGTACTGCCTTGTTTATCTAGATCTATGCTCTCCGTTTAGGTTTAGATCCACTCTTTCTATTATCTATTACCTTGTTTACCTATCTAGATGTACCAACCTCCTCCCTAATGTTATCTCTATATTCTGGTTTCGGTGCAAATGACGAGTGTTATGGACAAAAACCATTTATGTCGGAGATAGAACAAACAACACATAAATGATCGGAAGAAGTTGTATCAAACCTTTTACGTCGTCGATAGAACAAAACAATCGGTATCGCTGTCATACAGCCGAACCGCGGCTCGTGAGTCCATATATGTATATCAAATGGACGGTTGGACGTATGACGACGAATCCGAATAATTTGTATTCGATCGAAGAACTAAAAGATGTATGTAGGAAATCCGAGAGGTGGACTATATATAGGGGCGTGTGGCTCACAAAGTGACTGTGCTAGTGAGTTATCGAGCGCTTGAATCCCACCAATTAGGAAGAATCACACAGATCGTGTGTTTCTTTCTAGCTCTGCCAAGTCGTTGGATCAGGGTTGTGTTTCTTTCTAGCTCTTGTGAGCCGTTGGATCAGTAGTTCTCGAGCGTCTGAATCCCACCAACCAGGAAGAATCACACGGATCGTCTGTTTCTTTCTATCTCTTGTGAGTCGTTCGATCAGGGGTGTGTTTCTTTCTAGAATAATAATTTTTTAAAAAAGAAAATGTATTTGAAATATTTTTGCAATTTTAAACACTTTTCATATTGTAAGTTTCTCCAAATTCAAAACCATTCATAAACTAGGTTTTATAAAATGTTTGAAAATTAAAAAAGTTACTAGTTTAAATAGTTAGAATAATTATTTTTTTAAACATAAAATGTATTTGAAATGTTCATGAAATTGTAAACACTTTTCATATTGAAAGTTTCTCCAAATTCAAAACCGTTCATAAATTAGTTTTTCTAAATGTTTGAAAATTCAAAAATTGTTACTAGTTTAAATAGTTAGAATAATTATGTTTTAAAACAAAAAATGTATTTGAAATGTTCAAGCAATTTTAAACACTTGTCATCAAATTCAAAACCATTTGAAATATATTTGAAAAAGTATTTGAAACGTGGCAGGAAAACAAATGGCGAAAGGAAAAAAAATAAAACATTTGGCGTTTTGCCCCGGTTGGTGCCACCAACCGGGGCAAAGGGGAAGGTGCGCGTGCAAGCGAGGGCCCACTTCCCACCCTTTTTCCCTGGTTCGTGCCACCAACCGGGTCAAAAGACCCGTCCGTACATAAGCCCGGGCCGTTGCTCCGCCCGGGGCAAACCCGCAGAACGACAAAGTCCAGACGAGGACGAAAGCCACAGCAGCGCCGCCAGGCTGCCCGACTTCGCAGCCGCCGGAGACGCCGCGCCGCGCCGCCGTGACTGTGGCTGCGCCGTTCGACCTCGCCGTCGCCCGCGCCCGTGCCCGCGCCGTTCGATCTCGCCGTCGCCGCCGGCTCCTCGCCCCCGAGTCCTCGCTGCCGTGCCACCTCCGGCCTCCTCGAGGTGAGCGGGAGGAGCCACCTCGCGCCATCCCCGGGTGCGAGATTCCTTCTTCAGCTTGGTGATGGCCGCGATCTTCTTCTCAAACTCGGCGTTCGAGATGATGTCTTCGCAAACACGGCTCGGGTCTTTGACGCCCTGGTACTCCCACATGGCGGTTGGCCTCTCCTGAAGGGGCTGGATCCTTCGACAAAGAAACACACCCGATAGGTGTATCCCATTCAGCATGTTCCCTAGCTCCTTGTTCCGGAAGCTTGCCACCTTCGTGAGTAGAGGGGCGACAATTTTACCTTCCTCAGCAGTGAGCGACGGTCGAATGGTTCGCCTCGGTCTTCACGACGGTTTAGTGTTAACTTAATTGTCGTAGAATCGTCCGTGACAGTCGATCAGGCACGTTCTCACTCCGTCGCGTAAACTGTCGCGGATTTCCCTTAGCGACAGTTTGGAGCTCATCCGCAACGTTATTGAAATCTCCCATACCACGCGTAATTTCGTAGTGTGAAGTGCCAACATATTTTTCATATACATGGCCATCACTAGATTTAAAAAGCACATAAGATGTGTTGTATTTTCCCGCAAGGTTGTTGTGAGTAGTATAATCCCTAGGGACAATACTTTCGCCAACAATATCAAACTCCACTTCATCATTAGACAACTTTCCCCTTCAGAAAAACAAAAGCATTAGTTGAGTGAGTTGACTTCTTCTTGTAGGTCTTCTTGGATGAGAACCCAAACCTAAGGTCTTCCTTCCCAATAGCTCTCTTTTGATTACTCAAAAGATCGTTGAGGTTCGTTTGCCCTTGGATGCAAGTGAAAAGGCCTTTGTTGAGTTGTGCCTTCAACCTATTGTTTTCCTCAATGAGAGTTGCCTTTACATATAAAGGGTTAGTGGCACAATCATTTGCATTTATATCTTTTAACCCTTTCAAAGTCTTGAGCTCATTTGAGAGTGTTCTATGATCAATTTTAAGCTTATGAAAATCCTTAATGGGCTCATTGTAGCCTTTGTTAGTTTCTTCATTTAAGGCCATGAATTCCGTTACCTCATCAAAAGCATGTTCACGATCAAACTTTACTTTATCTATGTCAATTTCAAAGGCATTTTCAATGCTTTCTCTAAAACAATGTGATTCATCAGGAGCTTTCTCAAGCTCCTCAATTTTAATAGCATCATCACGAGCAAAGCTTTCAAGTAATATGATTCTCTCTTCATGTTCATCAATGAGCCCATGTGGCTCACTTAATTGATCGATAAGTATTTGAGTATCGAACCCACGAGGAGATGAAGGTAAGCTATGTATTCTCTAAAGCCCTATAACCCTCTTATATGGCTGTTTATGCAAAGAAATAAGTTTGACTAAAAGGAACTAACTAATTAAAAGCAAGTGACGTGGAGTGTGGTTTGTCTAGTAACTAGTGAAGCAAGTTTAAAATGCAAGTTTCTAGGCAAGTTTCACAAGTAGCAAGAAGAAAATATCTCAAGTATCTCAAGGGAGCAAGTGTTCTAACAATAGGTGTTTCGTTCGTGTGGTTGTCACAATTAGTGAAGCACATGTTTTAGTCTTAGTTGTTTCTTATAGGAAGGAGCCATGAATAGGTATAGTCAAGTAAATGATCTACAACACCTTATTATGGATCATGTGGCCAAGTAAATGACTGCACAAGATTGACTAAGACATAAAGTCCCACAATAGCCTTACGTTCTAAGGTCCCCTATATATATCCCCCAATAACTTAACTTTGTGGCTCGGTCTCAGGTTACTGTCACTCCTAAGTCACCACCACTCCATTATGCTACCGGTGATCACCTTACATGCATTCCCCAACATATGCGTGCACTCATATATTGTACATAAAGACAATCATAGAAGATAACAAACTTGTATGCAACCAATCAACGAACTATTTCACCATTGCCAAGAACAATACTACTCAAACATAGACGGGGATACACAATACATCAAGGGAATATAGTATTGCATCATACATCGTGTTTGCCAAGAGATTACAGTGGAGAGATGGAGCTGATCTTGCTGTAGATGTTGATGATGAACACGCCGGAGGGGGTGGAGCCCTCCGGGGGTGATCCCGGCGGCAGCCTTCTGTCTCTCTGTTTCGTGGTTTCGTCTCTCGGCGCCGCCTCCTCCTCGAAAAGGCCAGGGGACCCTTTATATAGTCGTTTTTAGGTCACGAGACACTCGGTAGAAGAAAGATCGACGACATCGGAGCCACGGGGGCAAAAAGGGGGCCTCTCACGCGACCAAGGAATCTGGCCGCGTGGAGGGTCCTCTTTACCACCTGGTTGGCCTTTTGGCCCTCTACTTTGGCCCATGGTCTTCGTCTCAAAAATTCTGAACCGTGCTCTTTGGCCTTGCCCTTTTTGGAGTCCCGAAGCTCCCGGAAAGTCTGAAACACTAAAAAGTATGTTTTCTGGAAAAAGAGGGTTAGAACCAAAAGAAGGGGGATTGTTTAGAAAATCCCCCAAATCATTATAAAACATCAATATAAGATGCTAATATGTAGGAAAAACAAGTAATAACATGCAAAGTTCATTTATGCATTTTACATGCATTAACATCCCCAAGCTTAACCCATGCTCGTCCTCGAGTATGAAGGTGATAAAACTAACATGGACTTTGCATATTGAAACAATCATGTGATATCAAGGAGGATTATACATGCTACATATAATCAAATGATTAATAATAGAAATGAGTAGCAATATACAATTCATGTTGTAAGAAATATCAAATATGCAAGCAAAGATGCTTCATGAAAGTTCACAAAGTGTATAATGAAATAAAAGCACTATGGACTAAATGCATACACAAAATGAAAAATAAAATCCTATATTGGTCAAAGAATAGCATAATGGAAAATAGAAAATATGGTGGATACTTTTTAGAAAATTGAGTAGAGGTAAAACATGATCAAGTCTTATTTAGTCTCTAAATTATTCAACTAAAATTACTAATTGAAATGTGGTATCCATTGATCTAGGACTCTCATTGCCCCTTTATCACTAGCATCTTAAATGGTGAATGTTGAAGTAATGTGAATGACAAGGTGGTTGAAAGCCTCATGCCCCGTGAGTGTGAAAACCTACTCCATGATTACTCAACTTAAGATTCCTAATAAGATTTGTACAATCATAATAAGTATTAATGACATCATAGAGAACCGCAAAGAGGTACCTCTTGCCCCATGACATGGAAACAAGCCCATGTCACAATGACAAGACAAACAAACGGAGTAGACTCATCATCCTTTTTATTTTCATTCACTATTATGCATAGCTTCTTATTTTATTGTAGGATGTTTTGTAGAGTCACTCAATCTGTAAGTAAATTTCCACCATGATAAAGCATGGCTTGAGTTAGCGGCCCAATGCGTTTCTCTAGTCATATAGATACTTACTCATCAACACTTACTATTCCTCTATTTCATTTCGGCATGGAGGGAGTCCAAAAACAAAAGTACATGATATCAACCAAATGTAAATTTTTGTGCAATGTTGAAAGCTTTCCGGTGATACAGGTTTATAGCTAGCTCCCAACCACACACTTGTCAAACGCAAAACTTGTGGCTCCCATTATTGGGTCATGTTTATTAGATGCATAAAAAGTAAAGTGTGCCTTCAAAAGTTCGTGAGAGTCCTATCCCAAGTTCAACCCATGACAATTAATAAAGTGAATATCTTAATTTAGAACATAAATAACACAATAACATGGTGAACATACTCGGAATAGCAATGAAGCTAATGGGAAGATATGGTGGACTCACTGGAAATACTTGGCTAAGGAGTGTTGGAAACAAGTTTTTACTTGTTGGAATTTTTTAAATTTTTGGCTAGCAAGAGGGAGATAGTTGACCAGCTACTATGCACGCATATATCCATAGAACTACTCATTTCATGACAAACTAAATAAACCAGCAATTAACATGAAGGACATGAATAAGAGATAGCTCAAGACAACATTATTGCAAATTTCTACACATAAAAAACCTATAAATCATGCAAACATATGTAGCTCTTCAAATCAACCATGGAATCCCTATTACAAGTCATAATACTAGCATCCAATACATTCTAACCCCAAACTCCAGTAGCTCAATCTCATATAAAATGATGGGTGTGGTCTTATCAAAACAAAAACTAGACGCTTCAAGTCTCTACGATAAATGCTTTGCTTAGAAAAATAAAAAGTAGACGTGTGCTAACCAAACGAGTGTAGCTCCAGTGGGGTGTTCATCACATCCCCAAGCTTATGGATTTCACCATTCTTGGATGTCTTGAGGCGCAGCTCCTCTATTCCCTGTGAAAAAACTTCACAAAACATGTTTCTCCCATTCTTTTTCTATGGGGTGAGATTAGCAAGGACAAACAAATCACATGCTTGTTGTGCAAAATTGCAAATCAAATTCTCCAGTAGATAGACAATAAGGTTCATTATGTTGTATGTTCACTCTCTTGCTTGAAAAAATCATGGAAATTCGATTCCCAAGCCCAAAGAGTGCATAAAACAAAACAAGGCAGAATCTGTCCAGAAAAGCAACAGCAGAAAAACGAACGTTTTTCCCTAAGCTAGACTCGTCAAAAAATTAAGCCAATTTTTTTGCTTGCATAGGACGCACAGTTGCAGAACATACTAAAAAATTAGCTCAATCGGACATACCAATAAAAAACGTAAAATCGTACGGTGAGCAGACTCGTGCTGAAACAAAAATTTCATGCACTAGGATAGCAACTTATAAGTCCAAATGAGTTTGACTTGACTCTTTATTGAAAACTCCAGAATTAAAACAATAGGAAAATCCAAACAAAAACAACCGGGTTGCCTCCCGTAAAGCGCTTTCTTTATAGCCATATAGCTAGGCTTTACTTACATAACATCATGATGGTTGGAGTGAGGTGTCTCGGCATCCCCAAGCTTGGATTCTTGTACTTATTTGATACATGTAGGGTGAGCCCAGGGGTACATCCCCAAGCTTGATTGGTTGTCCCTCTTGATCTTTGTTCATCTCACTCAACTCTTCCTCCTGAAAAATTCTTCTTACACAAATCTCAACATAAAACTTCATTAGAGGGGTTAGTGCCTCCATAAATAAAATCCACATAGGTACAGAAAAGACACATCATGAGTTGATTCTAAATATTAACTACTGTTACTACAGTTGTGCATTGCTCCTTGATTAAAAGAACCACACAAAACACAAATAATGAGAGCAATGCAAAATAAAGACATAATCTGCCAAAAACTGAACAACCGGTAAAGAGTGAATTTTTAGAGGCACTTAAGTTGCTCAAATCAGAAAACTTAAAACTAATGAAATATGTAGTGATAACTAAATATTGATGTCGTAAATTACCAAGTCAAAATTCCACTTCTGTGATTTTAAACATTTTTCGCAGTGAAGTTCAGGAATCTGTTTTCTTGACAGCTAATTACTATTGTTTAATCCTATCTCTCATATAAGATTATTCTTGCCATTTAAGATGAGAAATAAGACAGAAATGTGATGTTACAGTAGTGAACTAATATTTTTATTGTTTTTAGATTTGGAAAAAGTTTTAATGATAGAGACTTTGCAATGGTTTCATTGGCATGAACAACACATGTTCAAGGTCGACCCCAACTTCTCCATTACTCATCCTTCTCATTTACTTTCCCAAATTTTTTTATAAAATTAAAATGTTAAACTAAATGATAAATAACAGTAGGTAAAGGCATTTTACATGTTGTAAAGACATAAATGTGTGCTCAAACCGAATAGGAAATTAAAGCATAAGGAACACACCAAAAAAAAATTAAACAATTTATTTTTAAGTCTAACTCATTTCCTAGGCATTGGCATTTTGTAATGAAACAAATAAAATAAGCACATAATAGCAAGCATAGAAAGGTATATCAAGTGCAACTTCAATACTTTCAGCATAAAGAGGGGAAACTTAATATTGTTGAAATATGTGTAACCATGTTAACCCTCTCTCATAATAATTTCCAGTAACATCATGAATAGATTCAACAATATGAATATCACATAAAACATTCTTATCATGATCCACATGCATAAAAGAATCACTACTCTCCACATAAGTAAAATCCTCATTTGTGATAGTGGGAGTTAAACATTCATAATTTTCATTGCAATCATCATATATAGGAGGCATAGCATCATCAAAGTGAATTTTCTCCTCCAAGCTTGGGGAACTAGCAATATCATGCTCATCAAAACCAACTTCCCCAAGCTTAAAACTTTCCATAGAATCAGCAAGTATATCATTTTTATCCTCAATAGTAGGGGGACTAAAAATATCATATTCATCAAGACAAACTTCCCCAAGCTCAAGATTTTCCTTAGCAATAAAGGTGTTCAAAGAATTAGTACTACCACAAATATGATTGCTGTGCAAATAATTTTTCAATTTCTCCACAAACACTTCATGTCCTAATTCAAGGTAGATTTTATACAGTTCTAAAATTGTTTTGTTGTTTTCCATTTTATATTTTTTTGTGTGTTTTAGGTTTATATGTTAGTATGCAATGCAAACAAGAATAAAAGCTTAGCACAACGCTCCCCGGCAACGGCGCCATAAAAGTGCTTGATGACTCCCAAGTGTAGGAGATCAATTGTAGTACCTTTCGATAAGTATGTGAGTGTCGAACCCACGAGGAGCTGAAGGTAAGCTATCTATTCTCTAAAGCCCTATAACCCTCTTATATGGCTGTTTATGCAAAGAAATAAGTTTGACTAAAAGGAACTAACTAATTAAAAGCATGTGACGTGGAGTGTGGTTTGTCTAGTAACTAGTGAAGCAAGTTTAAAATGAAAGTTTCTAGGAAACTTTCACAAGTAGCAAGCAACAAATATCTCAAGTATCTCAAGGGAGCAAGTGTTCTAGCAATAGGTGTTTCGTTTGTGTGGTTGTCACAATTAGTGAAGCACATGTTTTAGTCTTAGTTGTTTCTTCTAGGAAGGAGCCATGAATAGGTATAGTCAAGTAAATGATCTACAACCCCTTATAATGGATCATGTGGCCAAGTAAATGACTGCACAAGATTGATGAAGACATAAAGTCCCACCATAGCCTTACATTCTAAGGTCCCCTATATATATCCCCAATAACTTAACTTTGTGGCTCGGTCTCAGGTTACTGTCACTCCCAAGTCACCACCACTCCATTATGCTACCGGTGATCACCTTACATGCATTCCCCAGCACAAGCGTGCACTCATATATTGTACATAAAGACAATCATAGAAGATAACAAACTTGTATGCAACCAATCAACGAACTATTTCACCATTGCCAAGAACAATTCACTACTCAAACATATACGGGGAGACACAATACATCAAGGGAATTTAGTATTGCATCATACATCGTGTTTGCCAAGAGATTACAGTGGAGAGATGGAGCTGATCTTGCTGTAGATGTTGATGATGAACACGCCGGAGGGGGGTGGAGCCCTCCGGGGGTGATCCCGGCGGCGTTTCCCCCCTCCGATCTTCTCCGGCGGCAGCCTTCTGTCTCTCTGTTTCGTGGTTTCGTCTCTCGGCGCCACCTCCTCCTCGAAAAGGCCAGGGGACCCTTTATATAGTCGTTTTTAGGTCACGAGACACTCGGGAGAAGAAAGATCGACGGCATCGGAGCCACGGGGGCAAAAAGGGGGCCTCTCACGCGGCCAAGGAATCTGGCCGCGTGGAGGGTCCTCTTTGCCACCTGGTTGGCCTTTTGGCCCTCTACTTTGGCCCATGGTCTTCGTCTCGAAAATTCTGAACCGTAATCTTTGGCCTTTCCCATTTTGGAGTTCCGAAGCTCCCGGAAAGTCTGAAACACTAAAAAGTACGTTTTCTGGAAAAACAGGGTTAGAACCAAAAGAAGTGGGATTGTTTAGAAAATCCCCCAAATCATTATAAAACATGAATATAAGTTGCTAATATGTAGGAAAAACAAGTAATAACATGCAAAGTTCATGTATGCATTTTACATGCATGAGCAGGCGGGCGCGGTTGCGGCCACGCGCAGGTGGGAGGCGCTCGGCCAGGTGCGGCCAGCAGCAACGGGGCTCGGAGCTCGCAAGTGGAGGCCTCCATTCATTCCGTTCGTCGCCGGTGACCCGGCCTCCATGAATTTCGTTCGAAGAGAGGAAGCCATGCGCAGCTACGGCAGCATAGCAGGTGCACCGTGCGCATGTCAGCGCGGCACGGCCATCGGGGCCGATTGGACGGGCGCTTGTGGACGGTGGCGGCCATGTGCGGGCACACGCGCTTCCGAAAATCATCAGCGTGTTCATCGTCAATGTCATCTGGAATTTTGGCGGCGCGTTGCACAGCCGATGCAATCCCGGCGGTACCGTGACCAGCGGCATCACGATCTGTACCGTCTCTCCATAATGTAGTCATCAAATATCTCGTGATCCGGGGATACCGGCATTGGCCGGCGACAGCGTGTCAGCTCGATCCCCGGGAGAGAAAATCCACACCATAGATGCAATCTAAAAATACGCAAAACACAAAAAATGGAAAGGAAATTGCGAGGCGAATCCATTTTTGCGATCAGATCGTGGTTATACCTGCGCGATTGGTGTAGCGAGTCTGCTCGGGCTAGGCTCGACGGAGAGACACGTGCGTGATAACGTGTTGTACCACCTCTGTCGGCTTGCCGGTCCCGAGGGTGTATATCGGCGGTGATTTAGACGAAGGCGCAGATAAACACACGAACATGAAAGAAAAGGGACACATGATGTTGGCAAAGTAGCTCTTTATTTCTCTTCTCTGTCTAACAAGTCTACGTACAATGCCTCGTTATATAATTGGGGGATGTGCTAAATGGATAAGCACACACTTATCGTGGAGAGGGACCAAGTGAACATGGGACCACCCGTCACGTTACACATTGGTTCCGTAACACGGACGTGGATGATTGGTTTTGCTTGGGGACGGATTTCTAGCGGACTTTTTGGACGACTATTTTTATTTTCCACCTTAAATTAATTAAAGTAAAGATTATTACTAGTAAAGATTGTTAAATAGAATCTTACCTATAGTAAATCTTTTGATTTTTAAAGTAGGTGAATATGTAAAATGGGAAACAATCATCTTTTGCATATGCCTAGAGCCAGAGGAGAGAATTTTTCTTTACAGGCTTCTCTAAATGAACATTTCATAGCGCGAAAGAAATTTCAGCGTGCACCCACCAGCTCGTTGGGAGCCGTTTGTTTTGCTATTGCTGATCAAACATGGAGGTTAGCCGAACCCCATACTGGTTGTTCTCGACCTCCCGAGAGCCTCCTTGTATTGTGTCACCACCCTCCCCTTGTTGGCCATGGCGGGCATCGCCACGCTGCCTTATCCGTGTGATAGTGGTGGTATTGCCGATGACATAAGTCGCTGGTGTGTCTTTTGGAGCACCTTGTTGCGATTGTGTTGCATCTTCGCAAGATCGCATTGATTGAGATTGTGATTGCGGTAGAGCTCTCACTACTAGACAACACTTTCAAATTCCTATCATGGAGAAAACATCCGCCAGGTATCAAATGTAGTAGTTTACTGTTCATACGAATATCCGACGGTTTAAGTGCCACTAGTAGGGAAGAGACATCTCTAGTGTCTTTAGAGAATGACTCTACTATTAAAGCATTATAAAAAATGTCTCTTTGAATGCCTTTACATAGGTGTTAAGAGACTTTAGGAAAAGTGTCTCAAAGGAGTTGTCTCTAATTAAGGCTTTCTCAAACATGTCTTTTAAAATACCTTTAGATGAAGAGTAAGAGACATTTTGGAGAGTGTCTCTAGGTATATGTCTCTATAGCTAAGGCATTCTCCAAAATGTCTCTCATAATGCCTCTATGAATCGCAATTAGCCAATTTTCAAACATATTTGTAATATTGGTCGGTGTGGTAATATTTAAAGTGGATTCTATAACTCTCCAAATAATTTTGCCAAAAGAGTAAGAAACTAAAAGGTGTTGAATGGACTCCTCCGAATCACAAAGCGAGCGTTTTTTACACCGTTTCCAATTTGTTTTCGAAATATTGTCTTTTATGTTAAGGTGTAAAGAAACTACATCAAATTTTAATCATAACTGATTTCAAATATATTTTCAAATGAAGAAAATGTGTACATTGGTTTAACTATGAACGAACCAGAAGTAGGAAGCTGCCAGAAAAAATTATCTGGTTCATTAGTTATTGTACTGCCATTAAACTTTGAACAACGTGTGTCCAAATCTCCCATTTATTTCCAATTAGACCCCCTAAATTTAGTATTTAGAGGTGCAACCGATAGAATACTGCGGATGGTAATGTTTTTTTTTGTCTATCAATGTTATAAAGAGTCGAATATTGTTGGGATAATGGTGTATCGCCTAACCAAGCGTCCTCCCAGAATCTAATACTCTCACCCAACCTAGATTGAAAGTGCCTTTACTAAAGAACTCATCTTTTGCCCCGGCCCTTCCAAAATGGAGAGTCTCTACTCTTTGATTTTAGCTAGGTCAATGTTTTTTCCCCTAAGGTACTTATTTTTGGGTAGTTCATGTCAAACAACTTCCTCATTCGGTAGTTTATAAAAGCACTTAGACATCAAAATTCTGTTTTTAATCTCTAACACCTCCACTCCAAGCCCCCCTTGGTTCATGGGTAGACAGATAATATTCCATGTTGTAAGTTTGTACTTACGTTTCAGATTGTCACTTTGCCAGAGGAAGCAAGAACAATAAGAATATATCCTTTTCCAATCCCCCATAGGAATTTCTAAAAAGGACAACATAAACATAGGTAAACTTGTAAGAACTTAATTTATAAGTAAAAAAATTATCTATATATGAGAGTAAATTGCCCTGCCAGCAACGTACTTTTTTTTTCCCAAAACGAATCTCAACTGGATTCCATTATTTATTTAGTATCTTTTACAATGTCCAGGAATTCCAAGCTATCTAAAAGAGAGGGAGCCCTCTTCATAACCAAAAAAAATTGTATTATTCTTCAAAATCTTTGCCCTTTCTAAACAAAAATATCTCACTTTTATGAAAACTAGCAAAAAGCACGTGCGTTGCTACGGGAAGCACAATAAAATTTGTTCTAATATGGTCGAATGTATGGTATATATTTATATTTGTCTTGCAAGCTCATGTATATAAATTTTGAAATCACATGCGGCAATAAAAAAATTTGGTTACATATATTGTGAAGTCGCATGTCCGAATAATTTTTTTAAATATTTCTATTTTCTTGAACTATTTATTACCCCTCAATTCAACAATGCTTGCAAGTAGTGTGGATGTGATATCACCGAGAGGGCCCAGAGTATATCTCTCCGTCATTTGGATTGACAAATCCCACTCTTGATCCATGAGCCTCAACTAATACTTTCCGAATACCTAAAGGCACATTTATAGTCACCCTGTTACGGTGTGATGTTTGATGACATCAAAGCACCCTTCTGGTATCAGTGATTGACATGATCTCATGGTCTAAGGAATAAGTTACTTCGTATGTTTGATATAACAGTGTAAACTTAATGACTTGATCACATTACTATATTCAATTTGGGTATATGTTCATCACACCATTCTTCTAATGACATGACCCCGTTATTAACAACATCCAATGTTCATGATCAGGAAACCTTGATCATCTATTAATCAACGAGCTAGTTAAAAGCGAGGCTTTACTAGGAACCATTGTTTGTTTATTAAACACACATGTATCAACCACTTTATTATTGCCTCTCGGGCATATTCCCTTCATATATATGGACTGATTTCTTGATGAAGAAATAATCTCTCAACATTTTCTTGAGCAGGGGAAGGATCTTTCGGGAGGAGTTGTGTTTGCAGCTTTGTTGTGCTCGAAACACCTATTGTGACTATGAATTCCCTAGAAATAGTTTAAATATGAGATATCAAGCAAGATAGGTAGGATGTGATTGATCTCTTAGGTAGTCATTTTTTCGGAGATCATCTCTTGTAAAGGTTTGGTAATGGAAATGGTGCTAAATAGAACACCGTGTAGTAGAGGTAAAAAACATAAACCATATAGGAACAGAGATAGTTTGTAGAACTAAATAAGCTAATCACCTCCAAATTTATGTATATGCATGCAACCAACCTGGCAAAACTATCGAAACAATGTTTCCTAAGGCATCATTGAAGCATTCTTAGACTGATGTACATCTCTTAAGGAATCTTGAGAACCAATGTTTGTGTAGCTAGAGTATATCTTGAGATTTTACTGTTTTTTGCGAAAGAACTAAGTTGTTAAGAAATAAATGTGGTGTGCGCACCAGATGTATTTGAATACACCATTTAGGTACACATAAATAATTTTCCTAAGCACAAGTGATATATGTTGGACCTTGTTTGTTCTTCCCTGCCTTTCTCAGGGTCTCATCTGCTTTTGAAAGAATTATCCAAATATGACTACTTTGCAAAGAGAAAAGAGTTTTTAACCTGGTTAAAGGTAGATCACAATACTACGAGGAATGGGTTCCGGCGATGGTCAACGCACAACTGGAACATGAAGGCCCTGAAAAAAAACTCTTCTTCATTGTGGTGTGGAGCCTAGAATATTGGACACCTTCTGTTGTGCGCCTTCTCTGCCGTACCAAATACCAGTTGAAATATTTTTAGGTTTCTAATCTTAACATGTACTCCTTCTGTTCATTGACTTCCATTTGCCCAAATATGGATGTATTTGGACATGTTTGAGTGTCTACAACTCTACATACATTCATATCTAAACAAATGGAAGTCATGTACTTGTCGGTAACGAGATCGAACAAGGTATGGTTGATACCAATGATCGGATCTCGGACAAGTAAAATATCGCGGGACGAAGGGAATTAGTCACGACGTTGATGGTTCACACGATCACGAGATTCATCGTTGAATATATAGGATTCATCACGAATCTCTAGATCCCGCTGTTGATTATTGGTCGGAGAGGAGTCTCGATCATGTCTATGTTATTCTTGAACCGTAGGGTGACACACTTAAGGTTCGATGACGCATTTGATAGTATACGGAATATCGAAGAATGTTTTGGACAACACCAAAATTGTTTCGGAGAAAATTGAAATAGTTTTAGGGTTTTTTGTCGAATGGTTGTTGATGGAATTAACAAATGATTAGAGGTTCTATATGCAAATGTTTGTTAATAGAATTAACAAATGCTGAACTAAAAAAATAAGAATGTTTTATTTATTTATTAAACAAAACCTTTGGATTTCCTAAGTGGGAAATTATAGGAGCATGAGTGGGTGTGAGTGGAGTGTCCACTCACATGATGAGGGAAGAGGTGGGGGCACCACCATGGGCTAGCCGCACCCACCCTTGGGCTGCCTCCCCTTCCCCTATAAAAGCAGGGTCAGAGCTCTCCCTCCTCCAGACACTTGCCCACCTCCCTTTCTCTCCACCCGCTGCTCCATTCCATGGTCTCCGGCTTGGCGAAGCCCCAACCGTGGGTGTCTTCACCACCACCACGCCGTCGTGCTGCTGCAGTACCGAGGGATCCTCTACTTCCGCTTCCCCGCTGGATCGAGGGAAGGTAGGTTGTCATCAAGGCGTACGTGTGACCGATCTCGTAGGCACCTCCGGATTGCGGTGCACATCTTCTCGCCCTAGGGATCGGTGTGAGTACGACTACGCCAACAACGAGATTTGATCTTGTAACTCTTTGTGTCTTCGAGGGTGTGGTCTCCTTAAGACCCTCTCTATGCTCGTTGCTTACATCTCCTAGATTAGATCTTGGCCCTTCGGGTTTATCGCACGTAGCATTTTTTTCTTCTATGCAACAAACCCTTCAATATATGCATAACTCAATTTATAGTCCAGAAACTCACGTTTCTGAAAATTTATCAATACGAGCAAAATTTACCTGAAGATACACTTGATTAATTTAATGATAGCAGCCCTCTTGTAAACCATGTTCCATAAAAGGAATAGTATCATTGGTATATTGCAGATAGATACTCCACGATCAAAAGGTTAGGGATTGAGCCACCAAGCTGGCGGTCCTTCTTTGCACTCTTAATCAAAATTGTCAACATAACATCTACAAATTTGAAAAAAAAGGAGAAAGCAGATGACCTTGCCTCCGCCCTTTTATGGTTTGGACATAACGACCAATATTATCATTAATATTTACCTCGACTGATGCACCTTGAACCCAACTAGCAATCACATCACAAGATTGTTGTGAGAAACCTTTCCTACTCCATATTTTTTGAATAAAAAGACCAATTAATTTTATCATAGACTTTCTCGAAATCTATTTTGAAAATTACATCAGCCATGTTCTTCTAGTGAAGCTAATGGATTCTCTCATGAATCACATGTACTCACTCAAGCTGATTGGGTCGTTTGAATGACTTTCAACACAACTTCAGATATTTCCTTAGTCCACGTTCATAATTATTTTAAACTAAAATTTAATAATCAAATAGGGCTCTATTGCTGAACCAAAATCATATTTTCTGTTTTGGTACCAACATTATGACACAAAAATTTAGCTTTTATATTGGCTGGTCACGATTGTGCAATTGCATAAACATATCCATTAAATCACTTTTAATGATATCAAAAAAAATCTAGTCAAAATCCGCAGGAAACCCTTCTAGTCCTGCAGTTTTATTATGTTCCATTGGAGAAATAGCATCGAATATCTATTTAGGTGTGAAATTTTCATTCAATATGTCAAGAACCTTATAATAAACTTCCCAACTCACATTCTTGACTCTTGACGTGTTGGCTAGAATGATCTTGGTAAAAGAAAAGTGGTCCTTCTTTCTTTGTGCTTACACTGGACCATGTTTCCAAGAGTATGAAATAATTAGGAATTGATAAATTGGGTTTCAATGAAATTAAGGTACATGTGTAAGTTCCTTATTCTAGATAATTTACAAAAGATAATATAGAAGAAGATCCAGAGCTGCATAAGTTTCATGTCTACGTACTATCGCACACATGGATGCTGGAAATTCAGACCAAAATCTCTCTATGAATGAGATGAGGTCTCACCACAATTTTTCTCTAGTAAATTTTGTATGTGTTCCTTATGCATCTTGTTTCAAGTAGTATTGCATGATAAAATTTCTTATAGAGTTGTCATTCTCCCCTCTCTTACCTCCGAGTCAAGTTATGGGTGCAGATATTGTGATGAGAGTTATGACAATCCAAAGGTTCTGTAACTATTGGCATATCGTTTGAATATGCAAAGATAGAGCAAGACGCATTACATACTTCTATGCATGGTCTTGTCTAAACTGGGAAGCCTGGTGGGTGTATTAGATTTCCATTAATCTTGAAGTAGGATCTTATCGTCTAGCTAAACGGAAAATAAAATAACAACTTAAGACTCAACCACGTACTTCAATTGAATTAATTATGCGTCTAGTAGAAACATAAGTTTCATTTCTTGGAAGATATGTGTGAGAAAAATAATATACTTAGTGTTTGACTTCTATAGGTGGAAAGTATTTCTACATCTGAAATCGACCTCATGTAGCTTAATTGTGCCACCTGGTGATGAATTTTGAATAGACCGTTATACAAGGTGTCCATTATATACAAAAGTAATTTGGAATAGGTTTATGTGTGCTCCTCAATCCGACGAGTATCCTCCTTTGTATGTTCACTATAACAAACATTGTTTCGTATTTTTTTTTACTGGTTTACATGCAATTATATGGATTTTTCCACATCCTTGTTCACCTCACCATGCCATTACATGCTCCTTATGTAGTGCTTGCTCCGTGGGCATTGTCACTTTTCACATTATAGGATTTTGTGTCAGACGCTTGGAGCAAAGAGTGGCAATGTGAGGCACATTGACAAAGGATGTGTTTCTTGATGCCTCCCACTCCAAACATCTTGCACATATGAAACTACTCCTAACTGATATTGGTCCTTTTCGATTCAGAGTTGGGATGGAGATATAATATAAATATAGGATTCAGGTAGTAGCTAGACTAAACAGAGACAATGAGTGCCTCTTTTTAAAGGATGACATTCTTAAGAAATTAAAGGTTGGTATGCCCCATAAAACCTAAATTAAGTAGATGTGCTCTATTTAATGTTTCCTTCACTTGGTGGATGCAGATACAAAGACCCCCTGAGTGGCATCTGTGAGGCAAGAGAATTGGGGTACTATGTTTGGTGTGGAGACCCGCTAATAATTTCTGAGCTACTTATATTGTTGAAACGTGTCACTTCTATTCATCCATTCCCCCTAATGTTTCTTCCTTCATGGCCACCGAAAACTCACATTATAGATACTCTCTCCGTCCTTGTGTATAGGGCACATATAGCAATTCCCTAGGCGGTAGGCATTCATTTATTGGGGTTTAAACATTATATGCATTGTTGGAGAGGGGTGGAGAGAGCCAACCACCCACTAATTAGAACATAATTAACGCAAAATGTGCCTAATAGATGAGACCGCATGTTTTTAGTATTGCACGACAATATTAATATGTGTGGGCTATTTTAAATTTTGAATCAAACGTTTTTTTATCTTTAAGAGTTTGCCCGACCATAATTGTTTTTCACCCTCCGCCACTGACTAGCGATCAACACAATTTTACACCGAGTGTTTTCGCGCTCAAACGCTCGGCAAATCACTTTTACATGTCGGCCCGTGTTGGCACGTCTTTGCCGAGAGACTACCGGTGTGGAAGACCCTTAAAGAGAGTTGGGTGGTCTGACGCCCAAAGAGTACGACTCCAATCCTGGTTTGGACGGAACAAATTAGAAAAGGGGTCTCGTCCGTGTCGTCCCCGTGGGCGACCGGGCGAGCGCGCCGCCTCCCTCTGCCCCCTTCCTCCTCCTCCCTCCTCCTCCTCCGCCGACGCTGGCATGTGCCACCGGGCAAGGCCCACGTGGTGCCGGCGGCGTCGGCGGCTCTCCTCTACCGCGCGCGGCGTTCTGCACAGGCCAGAAGCGGTCGTCGGCGGTGCTTTTCGGGACTCCCTGGTCCGGCATGGCCGGGTGGTGCGGGCGGCGGTGTCGTTCGACGATAGAGCTTCCCGACAGCAGGTGGCGCTGGAGGCCGGCTCGGGCATGGTGTGAGCCTCTCGGGCCTCAGATGGGCTGGGGCGGGCCAGGGCGCCGCAGCGGCTGGAGCTTCCTGGAGGCGGTGGCAGTGACAGGGGCGGGACGACAGTGATGGCAACGGGGCCAGCCTATCGCAGCAGGGCGACCGAGGCTTTACGGGTCCATCAGGGCTTGGCCAGGACTGGCGGGGCCTGGTGTGAACCGCTGCTCTGTCCGGACGTGGACTGTCTCACGACGGTGTGGGCGGGTTCCTTCCGCGTGGCTACGGGGCTGTTGTGTCTCGTCTCGACGAGGTCGTGTGCCGGCACCTTGCAGTCTGCTTGCATTTCTAACGAAGTGTCCGGTGAGGATGACCCAAGACCGTGGTGGCGCATATTGGTGGCTGGCGATGCTCGGCGGTGGTACTCCCTCGCGCCAGGGGGTTTGTGGATAGGGGTTAGGAGAAATCCTTGTCAGGTAGTCTGACCCGGACGCGGTGCCGCCGTCGTGTGGCACCCTTCCTCCGTGGAGGGCATCTTCGGAATCCCGTGCCCACGGTCCTCTCCGTGTCCGGGGAAACCCTAGGACCTCTGATCCGGGTAGCAGCACTGTGTCGATAGGGCACCCTCCCTGGAGGGGTTGCTTGACATGCGGCGTGTCGAGGTGTACCTGGATCGCGATGGGACAAAGGCGGGTGCAGCGGTGGCGGGTTATCTTTGTTGTGTCTCTTTGCCTCAGTTTTCATTTCTTTTCCTCTTTGGGCATGTTTTGCTGTTGCCCCGGCATTTTATTTTGGTCAAAGCTTGTATCGGTGTGGTTGCCATATTAATATAGCGGGGTGTACGCCTATTTCGGCAAAGAGAGTTGGGTGGTCAGCGGCACGTAGATGCATTTGTATATGACTCACAACGTGATATGTAACATTACGTGTAGCCAAACTAGCTTTGTAATTTCATTCTAGGCTCTAATAATACAGGAAGAAGCAGGCAGCGGTGCTTAAAGAAGGCTAAAGATCGTGAACAAGGCTACGTTGCTAGAGAGATGGTGGACATAACGTGAGTGCCACCGTCGCTGCCGTATTGGTGGCACGGACAAGATCTAGCGGTTGCCATCATATTGTACGATTAAATCCCCTGTGTTTCCCGATGCCTCTCACTCTCATCATACGTTCAACTCCTTACACTAGTAGAAAAAAGGCCTTCCATACGCCCCCATGAGTCCCCAAACGTCGCGCACCGTGACTAATGAGTCTTTAGTCCCGGGTCGGGAGGAGACCCGCGACAGAAGGTCATACGTCGCGGGTTGGGAAGCGCGTTGAGGCGCGTGGAGGGCATTAATTCCGGTTGACCTGGCCGCCCGGGACTATTGGTCCTTTAGTCCCGGTTGGCATGGCCAACCGGGACTAAAGATCAAACTGCTCGCCTACCCGCGCGGCGGTTTTTATTTCGCGAGCGAGGCAGAAGGGCATTCCACAGCGCGCGTCGGAGTCTCTGTTTCTTCCCTGCTCTCTTCTCTGTATAGTCTTCCTCCGCATCTCTTCGATCTTCACCAAGCACACACGCCATGGCTGAAGTTTGGGAGGAATACCAAGGTCCCACACCATGCGGAAAGCTTCTCGACGTGTGCTACACCAACAGTTGCGAGAGGCTGCCCGGTGCTCTTGGTTATTTGACCAATCTCTATTTCGCCTCTCCCGATGAACACCGGTTCTTCGGGCTTGATCTGGAGTACACGGCGAATCAGAGGGATGTTGCCGTCATCCAGATTGCGTTCAAGCAGTCCGTGTTGATCTTCCAATGGTCAAGGTAACGCACACGTACAATCTTGCATCTTCGATTTTTTTGTTGCATGTGAAGAATACATGTGTTGCAACATATCTAACACGTATCAAATTTGTGTTGTTGAAGTAGTTCAAAGTATTGTCCGGCCCTTGTTGATTTTCTTGTCAACATGGGGTTTGACTTTTGCAGCGTTGACATCACGCAAGACCGTCCGAAGTTGATGCGCTTGGGTATTATGATACCTGAAGATCACTACATTGATCTTCAGAATCTTATCCAGTTGAACGGGCCAAAGACCGGGATGGCTGTCATGGCAACTGCCTTCATCCACGAGGGCTACGAAAGGATGAAGTCTGATTTCCCCTCGAAGAATCACCGTTATTGGGAGAAGACCCCACTGGACTTGACGAACGTCAAGTAGCCATAGATGCATATGTCTCCTACGAGTTGTTCCGCATCTAGTCGACGGAGCCATAGATGTATGCATGTAATGGGTTATCTTAGTATATATATGTAATGGATATCTTTTGTTATGTAATGTTCCGTATTGTGAGACTTATGTTTGTGTTATGTGTGATCGTTTGTTGTCTTTTGTTATCACTTGTCTTTTGTTATCACTTGTCTTTTGTTGTTCATAAAACTATGTGTGAGACTTATTTTATTTGTGATTTAGTTATCACTTGTCTTTTGTTGTTCATAAAACTATTTTTGTTTCCTATAGTTTTAAATGACTTGGATGTTATTTCTATATTAATTCCTAGCTATACTATCTCTATATTATGTCAAACACACGTTTCAAAACAAGCAAAAACAAAAACACATCAAGAAAACAAAACAGAACAACTACAGATTCTATATATCTGTTAACAAAAAATTAGTATTATTGTTCTTCATTTTTTGATATATTATTTGTATTATTAAGATTTTAAAATGAATTAGTATTATTGTTCTTCATTTTTTGATATATTATTTGTATTATTAAGATTTTAAAATGAATTAGTATTATTGTTCTTAATTTTTTGATATATTATTTGTACTATTAAGATTTTAAAATGAATTAGTATTATTGTTCTTCATTTTTTGATATATTATTTGTATTATTAAGATTTTAAAATGAATTAGTATTATTGTTCTTCATTTTTTGATATATTATTTGTATTATTAAGATTTTAAAATGAATTAGTATTATTGTTCTTCATTTTTTGATATATTATTTGTATTATTAAGATTTTAAAATGAATTAGTATTATTGTTCTTCATTTTTTGATATATGATTTGTATTATTAAGATTTTAAAATGAATTAGTATTATTGTTCTTAATTTTTTGATATATTATTTGTATTATTAAGATTTTAAAATGAACTACTATTATTGTTCTTAATTTTTTGATATATTATTTGTATTATTAAGATTTTAAAATGAATTAGTATTATTGTTCTTAATTTTTTGATATATTATTTGTATTATTAAGATTTTAAAATGAATTAGTTCTATTTTTCTTAATTTTTTGATATATTATTTGTATTTTTAGAAAGAATACAAATTAAAAGTTAACGTTTATTTATTTATTCAAAATAATTAATTACATCATTACTTTTGTTTATTAAAAAATTTATTTGAAATTCAGACAATAGAGAAATGTGGCATCGAGTCTCATGTTAATAGGATTGATATGATACAAGTATCACATACATGCGTGAGAAACACTTGGATGCGGGACGGGATGGAACTCGGAAGTTAAGCGTGCTAGTGCTAGAGTAGTGGGAGGATGGGTGACCGAGCGGGAAGTTTGACCATGAGTAAGTAATTTTACTAGAGATAATTGTAGTTAGAATCTAAGCAAATAATACAAATTCTGAAAAAAAAAGGGAGTGAAAAAAAGGGAGTGAAAAAAAGGTGCGAAAAATAATTAGAAACCAAATGAATTAAAAAAATTACGAAATAAATCTAGTCCCGGTTCATGTGGCCAACCGGGACTAAATGTCCTCCGCCTCCCGGCTCCCCACCCGCCCACGTGGACGGGCCTTTAGTCCCGGTTCGCAGTCGGCGCGACTATAGAGTGGGGTCTTTAGTCGCGCATTGCTAGTCCCGGTTGCTGGGTCGGGACTACAGGCCCTGGCGAACCGGGACTACAGCCCTATTTTCTACCAGTGTTATGCACTAGTGGAAACAACCCCTTTCGTCCAGGGGCCAGGGGCACCTGTCCCGGTTGCAACCAAATCCGGGACATATGCTATGCATTGGTCCCGGTTTATGTGCCCGGGGCAACAGAAATCACCTGGGGGCTTTGGTCCCGGTTCGTTGGGAGATATTGGTCCCGGTTCGTGCCACGGACCGGGACCAATGCCTAGCCACAGGCCACGTGGCACGCGCATGGGAATTTGTCCTGGCTCTGGCCACAAACCGGGACCAATGTCCCCCCCTTGCCCTATATATACAGCCCCAGCCCCCCCTTCCAACTTTTTTTTTGCTTGGAGGTGTGAGAGAGGTCGGTGTTAGTGTGTTTTATTTTACTATGCACACGAGGTGTTCGACGAAATTCCCGAGCCACACATAAGCTCACTAAAAATGGTATCTTCGACCGAGGTTAACAAACTTATCTTTTTCATCTGTAACTGATACATAAAAAAGTAATATTTGTCGATGTACTGTGGTCATTTCTGTATTAATATTTTATTGTAATGTATTTTGATAAACTTAATTATACGATGCAGATGGATGCACAACAGCGATGGATGTACGGTCACCGACGCACTTCCGAGTATATGGCAGGCCTGAATGCATTTCTTGTTGTAGCTCATGCGAACAAAGATAATGGCTTCATGTGTTGCCCATGTGTTGATTGTCGGAACGTCAGAGAGCACTCTTCCGAAAGAATCCTTCACGACCATCTACTTCGGAGAGGTTTCATGCCCAGCTATAATTGCTGGACCAGGCATGGAGAAAGAGGGGTTGTGATGGAGGACGATGAAGAAGAAGAAGAAGATCCTTTGTTCCCTGAATATGACGATACTGCAATGGAAGATAATGCAAAAGAAGGAGGTGATCAAGAACAGGCATCAGAAGAGCCCGGTGATGATCTTGGCAGAGTTATTGCTGATGCAAGGGAAGACTATGAAAATAAATTGGAGAGGTTGAAGCTGGAAAACATGTTATAGGATCACAAAATGTTGTTGTACCCAAATTGCGAAGATGGTAGCACAAAGCTCGGTACCACACTGGAGTTGCTGAAATGGAAGGCACAGAACGGTGTGACTGACAAGGCATTTGAGAGTTTACTTCAACTAATGAAGCCAAAACTTCCAAAGGATAACGAATTGCCTGAGAGTACGTACGAAGCAAAGAAAGCTCTCTGCCCTCTAGGATTAGATGTGCAGAAAATACATGCATGCATTAATGACTGCATCCTCTACCGCGGTGAGAAGTACGAGAATTTGGATGAATGTCCGGTATGCACTGCACTGCGGTTTAAGATCAGAGCAGATGACCCTGGTGATGTTGACGGCGAGCCCCCCGTAAGAGGGTTCCTGCTAAGGTGATGTGGTATGCTCCTATAATACCACGGTTGAAATGTCTGTTTAGAAACAAAGAGCATGCTAGGTTGTTGCGATGGCACAAAGAAGACCGTAAGAAAGATGGAAAGTTGAGACACCCCGCCGATGGATCGCAGTGGACAAAAGATCGAGAGAGACTTCCCAGACTTTATAGGAGAGGCGAGAAACTTATGGTTTGGTCTAAGTACAGATGGCTTTAATCCTTTTGGGGAGCAGAGCCCCAGTCATAGCACCTGGCCTGTAACTCTATGTATGTACAAACTTCCTCCTTGGTTGTGCATGAAGCGCAAGTTCATTATGATGCCAGTTCTCATCCAAGGCCCGAGGCAACCTGGCAACGACATTGATGTGTATCTAAGGCCATTAGTGGAAGAACTCTTACAATTGTGGGGCAAACCAGGTGTACGTGTGTGGGATGAGAACGAGCAAAATCCATTTGACCTACGGGCGTTGCTTTTCGTAACCATCAATGATTGGCCTGCTCTTAGTAACATTTTCGGACATACAAACAAGGGATACAATGCATGCACACACTGTTTAGATAAGACTGACAGTGTTTTTTTGGATAAATGTAAAAAGGTTGTATACCTGGGGCATCGTAGATTTCTTCCGATCAAGCATCCCGTAAGAAAGAAAGGAGGGAAGCATTACAGAGGTGAGGCAGGTAACCGGAAGAAGCCTGAGCTCCATAGTGGTAATGATATATTCAATATGGTCAAGGACCTAGAAGTAATCTTTGGTAAGGCTACTGGCAGCCAACCAGTTCCGAACGGCCCTGATAAACGCGCACCCATGTGGAAGAAGAAATCTATATTTTGGGAGCTACCCTATTGGAAAGTTTTAGAGGTCCGGTCTTCGATCGACATGATGCACGTGACAAAGAAACTCTGCGTCAATCTGCTATGCTTCCTGGGCGTGTATGGGAAGTCAAAAGATACGCCAGAAGCACTGGAGGACCAACAACGTATGAAAGACCCAAGCAACAAGCACACAGATACAGAGCGCCATTACTTAAGCAGCTACGCTCTTATTAAAGCAGATAAGGAAATATTCTTTGAAGTCCTTTATAGTATCAAGGTTCCGTCTGGCTTCTCGTCGAATATAAAGGGCATAATAAACATGGCAGAGAAAAAATTCCAAAACCTGAAGTCTCATGACTGTCACGTGATTATGACGCAGTTGCTTCCGATTGCATTGAGGGAGCTTCTACCAGAAAATGTTGGAGTACCCATTGTGAGGCTATGTGCATTCATGAACGCAATATCTCAGAAGGTAACGATCCAGAAATTCTGACAAGATTACAGAGGGATGTGGTCCAGTGTCTTGTTAGTTTTGAGTTGGTGTTCCCACCATCCTTCTTCAACATTATGACTCAACTCCTGGTTCACCTATGTGAAGAGATTCATTTACTCGGTCCGGTATTTCTACACAATATGTTCCCCTTTGAGAGGTTCATGGGAGTCTTGAAGAAATATGTTCATAACCGTGCTAGGCCAGAAAAAAGCATCTCGAAGGGCTATGGAACAGAGGAGGTCATTGGGTTATGTGTTGACTTTATTCCTGACCTTAAGACGATGGGTGTTCCTGAATCGCGGCATGAGGGGAGACTGATGGGAAAAGGAACGCTGGGAAAGAAAACAATGATACCCAGGGACGGGCATTCTTTCACCAAAGCACACTACACAGTTCTACAAAATTCTATGTTCATGGCTCCGTATCTCGAGGAACACAAGAATATTGTACGGTCCACAAACCCGGGGAAGGATGACTCATGGATTAAAGGCAAACACATGGAGACTTTTGGAAGTTGGTTGCAAACACATCTTATAAATAACACCACTGTTGAAGATCAGCTGTACATGTTGGCAGGGTCACCATCTTCGACTATTGGGAGTTTTCAAGGGTACGAGATAAATGGGAATACATTTTACACGATCTCCCAAGATAAGAAGAGCACCAACCAAAACAGTGGTGTCGCTTTGATACAACAAACGAGAATGGAAAAAATGAAACATACTATGGTTACATAGAGGAGATATGGGAACTTGACTATGGACCTTCTTTTAAGGTCCCTTTGTTGAAGTGCAAATGGGTCAACCTGAATGGAGAAGGGGTAAAGGTAGACCCGTTGTATGGAATGAAAACAGTGGATCTCAACAATATTGGTTACAATGACAAACCATTCGTCCTAGCCAATGATGTGGCTCAGGTCTTCTATGTGAAGGACATGTCCTCCAGACCGAAAAAAAAATAAGCAAACAAATTTATCATACGATGAGCCGAAGCGTCACATAGTTCTTTCAGGGAAAAGAAACATCGTGGGAATCGAGGACACGACAGACATGTCAGAAAATTATTATAAGTTTGTTGAAATTCCACCCTTCACAGTGAAAGCTGACCCCACCATCATGTTAAATAATGAAGATGCTCCATGGTTACGGCCGAAGCGATCATAAGCAAGGGAGAATTCTGAAGACTAGATAGGGACGTTGTTGGTGATGTGTAATAATAAGCGTGGAATACATGATCATATAGTTCTGTTTGACCAGTAATTTGTATTGACCGGTAAAAAGCTGACAACTATGACCATCATGATTTCATTATTATCCCAACCAGCGGCACACCCACCCACTTTTCTGTTTCTCTCTCCTCCGTCTGTTGGTGATGTGTAATAATAAGCGTGGAATACATGATCATATAGTTCTGTTTGACCAGTAATTTGTATTGACCGGTAAAAAACTGACAACTATGACCAGCCTGATTTCATTATTATCCCAACCAGTGGCACACCCACCCACTTTTTGTTTCTCTCTCCTCCGTCTGTTGGTGATGTGTAATAATAAGTGTGGAATACATGATCATATAGTTCTGTTTGATCAGTATTTTGTAGTGACCAGTAAAAAGCTGACAACTATGACCCATATCCGAGTATGAGATAACTGTAGGCAGATATTGCAGGCACACTTCAAAGTGATAGTACGGATACCATCCGGACAGATATCCTTAAAACAGAAATAGATCTTCGGTACTTCTTTAACAGAAATGATAAATTTTTGGAGGAGAAACGTCTAGCTGAACAACAAGCTGACTACCTTGGAGTTCAAATGACGCAAAGGGTTGCACCTCTACGGTTACTTTGGCAAGCTGCTAATGCAAACACTTCTGCACTGTTTGAGATTTTCAGATTAGAATTTGAATTGATCTTGGATTGCGTGGTCTATAACTGTGGCGAAATTGGACCCATATCCGAGTATGAGATAACTGTCAAAAACAGGCGTCGGGGTCATTTTGTTAGATTCGACTCATCAGAATACATTTATACCTGCAAGAAGTTTGAAAATGTAGGTCTTCCGTGTTGTCAGGTACTGAAGGTTCTTGAGATCAGAAATATCAAAGAAATTCCACCACACTATGTTTTGAAAAGATGGCGAAAGGATGCTCAGAGTGAACCTTCGAAGGAGAACTATGGTTTTTCTGTTGTAGACGAAGATCCCAAATTCTGCGTGTCAAAAAGGTACAACTCGCTTTGTCGAAATTTATATAAAGTTGCAGCAAAGGCTGGAGAAAATGTTGAAGCTCATGCATTCATGGAGAGCCAATATGATCAGCTCCTAGAGCAAATTGAGCTTATTTTGCAAGCAAACCTGCATGACAAAACATCCTTGAGCAGTATCCTTGGGTTCATCGACAGAATATAAATCACCCGGGTGCCTTGTATGCTCTGGACTCACTCGGAAGATCACAAGAGAAAACAAAAATTATAAGATATTTATATTCAAATTATATGCAAATAGTAAAATAATTAATAGTTTCAATAGTTAGAATAATTATTTAGTTTAACAAAAAATGGATTTAAATTAGTTATGCAAATTCTAGCACTTTTCATGTTGGAATTTTTGTCAAACTCGAAAGTATATAGAAGTTATTAATGTGCAAACTTAAACAATTTTCAAATTTTGGCGCTAAAAAATTTGGGCGCGTAGGGTGGCAGCAAAATTCGAAATACGTTTTGGTCCCGGCCCGTGCCACCAACCGGGACCAAAGGGGGTACCTCTAGTCCCGGTTGGTGGCACGGGCCGAGACGAGAGGCCCAGTTGTATAAATATCTCGGCCCGCTCTCCAGGCCGAGCCACCACCCAGGACAGCGGACTAGCCTTTGGCGAAGCCCTGCCGGCGGCGGGAATGGATAGGAAGATCCCGCCGGTGCTGGTTCCGCCGGCGGGGTTGAACTAGGCCGTAGATTGGCTCGGGGACAAATTTGGACGGGAATACATATATATATATATTAAAAAGGCCCGGGGGGCGTGCTTAGATCGGTGGCGCGACACGGCCACAGACGGCCGGCCGTGTTTTCTTGACGGCGACGGCCCTATGGGCCGTCTTTCTACATGCATCGGGGGGCGGCGGCGCGACCAATGGCGGCCGGCCGTTTATTGGGGGGGGTACTATGTAGGTGGCCAGGGGCGCGTCGGCCTAGTCCTCCTCGTCGGAAGAGATGCAGTGGTAGGCAGGCGCCTGCCACAGGTGGGCAGGCAGCTGGGGGGCCCGCCGGTGGCTGCGGAGGGATCGGGGGCGCGTTCGGCGGCTCCTCTGGCGCCCATTCGCCGCCGGTCCAGGCCCAGCTCATCCCGTACTCGAGGCCGGGGGGCAGCGGCTAGTCCTGCGACGCCTCCATTTCGGCGTTCATGGTCTGCCACCACGGCGCTGGCGCTGAAGGGGGCGGCATCGCATCGTTGTCGGCGGCCGCGCGGGCCAGGACCTGCTCCCACGGCTTGATCTCGTCCTCGACGAGGGTGCGGCGGGAGGCCTCGTAGGCGTCCTCCAATCCGGCCTGGAGCTCGGGGTCCTCCTCGTCCTCGAGGATGTCCTCCTCGAGCCACAGCTCCGGCTCCTTGCTGGGCGGTGGCGCGGGGTAGTTGTCGGTGCTCTCCTCCGGGGCCGTGGGGATGTAGGAGCGGCGGCGCTGGTCGTACTCCTGCTGGAACCAGACGCTCCAGTACGGGGAGCTGCGCGTGTAGGCGCGGTCCCGGAGGAGGTGGGCCGGCAGGAGCGCGCGCCGGCGGTCGATCTCCTCGCGGGCAGCTTCATTGGTCGGGGCCGGCGGCACCGGGATGCGCTGCGGGTTGAGGTGCCAGCCGTCCGGGAGGTGGACGTCCGGCTAGAAGACCGGCGTGGCATGCTCCCAGTGCCACTCGGCCTCCTCCTTCCGCACGTAGCGGCGGAACCTCTTTTCCGGCGCGGCGCGAGGCAGCGGGCGCGCTGCCGGAGGTGGTGCGGGGACGCGCGGCTGCCCCCTGATCCGGATGCCTCCCGGACCGAAGCCAAACGCCTCCTGCGGCGGCGGGGGAACGCCTACGCCTCTCTAACCGGCGCAGCTGGAGGACCCGGCCTTGTGCTCGTTCTTCGGGCGCTTGAACCAGCGGCGGGGCGACATAGCGGCTAGGGTTCTTGGAGCTGGGACACGGCCTGGGTGAGTGGGGTGTACGGGCGGCCGGGGGCCCTTTGAAAAGGACCCGGGAGGGGTTGGCATGCCAACCGGAGGCGAGAACGTGGCGGCGGTTGCAGGCGGCCATGAATGCGCGGGGAAGCCGAGGCGTGCCGTTCGTGGCCACGCGCCGGGAAGTGGAGGCGCGGGAGGACGAGGCGGCCAGTGGGCCCTTTGACCGCGCGCGGCTGTGGTCTTACTTTAAGGACCGGGCGAGCCAGCCACTAGGTCGCCGGCCAGTGGCCCCTTTGACCCCCGTGTGGCCAGTGGACGCTTTGACCGAATGTGGCCAGTGGGCTTAATTAAAGACGCGGGCCAGAGGGCCCTTTTGACCCAACTGTGGCCAGTGAGTTTAATTAAAGATGTGGGCCAGTGGACACGGTTGGGGAAGGGGAGGCCGGTTGAGAATTGCGAGGCATGATCGAAAATTGGGAAAAAAATGCGAAAAAAACCCCTGCCGCGGCAGAGAAAGTGGACAAAATGCAGTTTTTTCAGAGGAGGCATTCATCCCGGTTCCTAACACGAACCGGGACTAAATCCCCTGGCCAGGTTCGCCACGTGGCCAGTCCCATTTGTCCCGGGCCCTGGCGCAACCGGGACCAATGGAGGAGGTACATTTGTCCCGGCTGGCCCATCCCGGTTGCACAACCGGGACAAATAGGCCTTACCAACCGGGACTAGTGCCCGTGTTTCCACTAGTGATGGTGTTCATCCGAAGTCCTCACTCCATTCTTGTTTAGCTCACGGGCAATACCACGGTATAAAAAAATCTTGAAGATACGTGGAGCTACAACGCAAAGATGTAACAATCCGAAATATATTTAGCTACACAAAGCGGGTTGAGTGTGAATTTCTACATAAAGGCCTTTATTCAATGGCTAGCCATGGGCACCAAATAATTAAGTGCCACATTTTAATACCAAATATCTCATGGCTCAACAATATATTCAAGTATAACATATTTTTTCTTTCAGACGGGGGTGAATCCCGCCTCTTCATCAACCCATGCACACAGCCTTTTATTGCATAAATTATTAAGTGTTACCAACTTACGGATCACGCAAAAAAATCACAAAAATTAACTAGGAGAATAAACCACACATATAGCATATGCATGATGCATACTTCTAGTAAGCCGCCAACCACCCACGTTGAAGATATCCCGAGTGACCATCTGGAGCCATGAGCATCTGAAATCCATATCCATACGTGGCCACTGGTCCATGGACAATTGACATGACTAGGTTTGGATTCAAGGAATAGCCAGATGAATAACCTATAAGAAATGAACATTTGATTTTCTTGTTAAATATAATATAATTCATGTAATTCCATAATGCCCACATAAGAGTTAAACCTCAATCCGAATAGGATTCTTAGTTGCCTCATCGATCCCAATTAGCTAAATTTCAATATAATTGTAATATTGGTGGGTGGGGTATTATTGAAAGTGAATTGCACAACTCTCAGCAAAAAAAAAACACAAGAAAAGGAAAGATGTTGAATGGACACCTCAAAATCACAAACCGAGTGTTTTCACAACCTTTCCAAATTCTTTTGGCAAGATTTTCTTTTGCGTGAATAACTTAATTGTAAAAAAACCACATAAAATACTAATCTTAATTGATATCTTTATTTTCCAAATATATTTTCTAAGAAAGACCATATCTCCATTCATAAAATTAAAGTACATGCATTTAAGTATGAGCGAACCATAGATAGCTAGTGAGCTTCCACCCAAAGTTATCTGGTTCTTTAGTTAATTGAACCTCCATTAACCTTTGAACAAGGTGTAGCCACCGATTACATTTATAACCAATTAGAGCCCTTCTAAACTGATTATTTAGAGTGCTACCGATAGAAAACTGCGAACAATGATGCTCTTTTTGTCTAACAATGTTATAAAACATCGGATAGAGGGTGTATTACATAACCAAGTGTACTCCCATAATGTAATACCACTAGTAGAAACAGGGCCAAAGGATTTTACCGTTAGTACCTTTTTGATTATGAACCGGTACTAAAGGTAGAATTAGTACTGGTTCCAGAGCACAGGGCGCTGGAAAACTTCACCACTGGTTCGTTCGGTGCCTTTAGTACCGGTTCACCTTTAGTACCGGTTCGTGGTACTAACCTGTTCTAAAGGGTTTCCATCCTATTTCTTCAACACGAGCACACCCGAGCATAGCTAGCTCTCCAATTTTTCATCCCAACACATATCCAAATATTTCTCTCCTCTCACACTCCAACAAATCTCCATTTATCTCTAGCATTTTGTTAATATTGGAGGCAACCATCTATCCAAGGGTTAACAACATGATCATTTCTTTCGGCGTTCCTAATTTAGCTCATTTCCTTTCTAGTTTAACTCATTTCATTTTTTTAGTGCTAGCAAGGTGTTCGATGAAATATCTAAGTTAGTAATTTCATTCGTGTTATATGCAATTTGAGCTCATATTAAAGTAAGATTTGTTGGTTTTAGTATCGTCTCCCTCCTCACCATCATTGATCGCCAGCGCCGTCCACTAGACGGCACTACCTTGGTGAGCCTCTTGTTTTTATTTTTTATAAAAAAACTTAGTTTTATGTGATAGATGCATATAGATATTACTTTATAATTTTCTTATATGTATGATTGTTTTTTATATGTATAGTGTCATTGTTTTGATATCCGTGCCCACCGGCCCTCGTCCGGTCTATTATTCGGATGTGGTATACTTTTCTAACTATTTTGTTTCATTTTGTTTTATGACAAGTATGCCGACCAACTTGACATGCATAGTTTATCTAGGAGGTAGTTGAACCAGAAATTCCAACCGACCCTCTTGTTGAGATGCTAAAATAATTTAAGAAAAAATATAATGATTTGAAAGCAAAATTGAAAAGAAGTGAAGATCTTCGTCTGCAATGCCTAGAATAGAAGACGAAATTGGAGTTGAAACTTGTCGACGTTGTCGATGATCACCACATCAAGATGGATGCAATACGCTTGCAGATTAAAAAGATTAGAAAATATGCCATTAATCAAGAGGCTTGGTATCATTATGTCGTTGGTTCATTAGTTATCTTAGTTGCGATCTTGATCGCAATTTTTGTTGGATTTAATTTTTTTTAGATAGTTGTATGTTAGTTTCAGTGTATGTTTTATGAGAAATACATATAATACATTTGGTCAGTACTCTAATTTTATTTGAATGTGATGAATTTTAATATTAATTAATTTGTTCACTCATCTATTAATGAAGTAGTGTAATTAACGGTTATTGATATACTTATATAATGCAGATGAACCGACAATGGATGTACGGTAACAGACGCCTTCCTGAGTTCATTAATGGCATGCATAATTTTCCCCACGTGGCTGAGACAACCAGGCGGTCGAACTGTTTCATTTGTTGTCCATGTAGTGCCTGTAAGAATATGATGGATTACTCTACCTCAAAAACCCTTCATGTCCACCTGCTTGAGAACGGTTGCATGTCCGGCTATAATTGTTGGATCAAGCACGAAGAATGAGGGGTTAAAATGGAAAACAACAAAGAACAGGATAATGACAACTATCCTATGTTTACTGAACACGGTGATAGGACAATGGGGGGACACGAAAATGAAAAGACCTCTTTTTAGATGAGCCCGATGACGATTTAGGTCGGACCATTCTTGATGCAAAGATAAACTAATGAAGTGAAAATGGTAAGTTGAAGTTGGGGAGAATGTTAGAGGATCACAACAAATTGTTGTACCCAAATTGCGAAGATGGCCAGAAAAAGCTGGGTACCACACTGGAATTGCTTCAATGGAAGCCAGAGAGTGGTCTCCAGGGGAGAACGTATTGCCCTCTAGTACATGCGAAGAAAAGAAAGTTGTCTGCCCTCTAGAATTAAAGGTGCAGAAGATACATGCTTGCATCAATGACTGCATCCTCTACCGCGGTGACAAGTACGAGAATTTGAATGCACGCCCGGTATGTGGTGCATTGCCTTATAAGATCAGAGGAGATGACCCTGGTGATGTTGAGGGCGAGCCGCGCCCCAGGAAGAGGGTTCCTGCCAAAGTGATGTGGTATGTGCTCCTATAATACCACGTTTGAAACATTTGTTCCAAAATAAAGAACATGCCAAGTTGTTGCGATGGCACAAAGAAGCCCGTAAGCAAGACGTGATGTTGAGACACCCAACTAACGGGTCGCAGTGGAGAAAAATCGACATAGAGTTCAAGATATTTTCAGATGACGCGAGGAACTTGAGATTTGGTCTAAGTAGAGATGGTCCTTTCGGGGAGCAAAGCTCCAATCATAGCACCTCGAAAGTGACTCTATATATTTACAACCTTCCTCCTTGGTTGTGCATGAAGCGGAAGTTCATTATGATGCCAGTGCTCATCCAAGGCCCAAGGCAACCAGGCAACAACATTGATGTGTACCTGAGCCCATTGGTTGAAGAACTTTTACAGTTGTGGCGTGAAGAAGGTGTACCTATTAGGGGTGAGCACGAACAATAGAAATTTAACATACGAGCGTTGTTGTTTGTAACCACCAATGATTGGTTTGCTATTATTAACATTTCAGGACAGTCAAACAAGGGATACAATCCATGCACACACTACTTAGGTGAGACTGACAGTATATATTTGGGAAACAAGAATGTGTATCTGGGGCATCGTCGATTTCGTCCAAAACAACATCATGTAAGAAAAAGAGGCAAGCATTTCAGAGGTGAGGCAGATAACCGAACGAAGCCTAGACGCCCTACTAAGGATGTTATATATGATATGGTCAAGGATTTAAAAGTTATATTTGTAAAGAGTCTTGGCGGACAATCTGTTCTGAATGACGATGAAGGACACGTACCCATGTGGAAGAAGTAGTCTATATTTTGGGAGCTACCCTATTGTAAATTCCTGGAGGTTCACTCTGCAATTGACGTGATGCACATGACAAAAAATCTTTCCGTGAACCTGCTAAACTTCTTGGCCGTGTACGGGAAGACAAAAGATACACCGTATGCACGACAGGACTAGCAATGTATGCACGAACGGGACAACCTGAATGCAGAGAAGTATCAAGGTATTGCCAGCTACGCTCTTAACAAACAAGAGAAGGAGATCTTTTTTAAAGTCCTGAGCAGCATCAAGTTCCCGTCTGGCTTCTCGTCGAATATAAAGGGAATAATAAATATGGTACAAAAAGTTTCAAAACCTAAAGTCTCATGACTGTCACGTTATTATGAAACAATTACTTCTGATTACATCGAGGGGGCTTCTGCCGAAAAATGTTCGAGTACCCATTGTTAAGTTATGTGTGTTCCTCAATGCAATTTCTCAAAAGGTGATCAATCCACTAGCTCTACAAAATATAGTACAATTAATTCCCTTGTGTTTCCCGATGCCTCTCACTCTCATATCATGCGTCCAACTCTTCATGATGTTCATCTCAAGTCCTGACTCCATTCTTGTTTCTCTCATGGGTAATACCACGGTATAAAAAAGCTTGATGATATACTGGAGCTACAAGGAAAGATGTAACAATCCGATATATATTTAGCTACACAAAGCGGGTTGAGTGTGTACTTTTTACATAAAGGCGTTTATTCAATAGCTAGCCATGGAAACCCAATAAGTACCACATTTTAATACCAAAATATCTCAAGGCTCTACAATATATTCAAGCATATCATTTTTTTCATATGTGGGTGAATCCCCAACCTCTTCATCAATCTATGCACATAGCCATTGCATAAATTATTAATTAAGTGTTTACAACTCATGGATCACGCAAAGAGTTCATAAAAAATTGACTAGTAGAAGAAACCACACACATAGCGCATATGCGTGATATATACATCTAGTGAGCTGCTATCCAGAGCGACCATCTGGAGCCCTAAGCATCTGAAATCTATACATGGTAGCTGGCCACTCGACATAAGAAATGATCAGGTTTGGATCCAGTGAATAACCAGATGAATAACCTATAAGAAAAGAACATTTGGATTCCTGTTAAATACAATGTTATTCCCACAATTCCATAATGCCAATAGAATAGGCAAACCCAAATCCGAATACGAGTCTTAGTTTCTATATCTATCCCAATTAGCCAATTTCCAAACATATTTGTAATAGTGGTCATGGGATAATTCTGAAAGTGAATTGTCCAACTCTCAAAATAACTTAGAAAAGGAGCAAGCTAGAAATCAAAATATGTTGATTGGACTGCTTCGAATCACAAAACGAGAATTTTTTTACGCCCTTTCCAATTTATTTTTGCAAGATTGTATTTTGTGGGAATAATTTTTTTTAATGAAACCACATACAATATTAATCTTAAGTGGTATCTTTATTTTCTAAATATATTTTTGAAGAAACATCATAGGTGCATTCATAAGTGTGAACGAACCAGAAGTAGTGAGCTTCCACACAAAATTACATGGTTCATCAATTAACTGAAATTCATTAACCGTTGAACAAGGTGAGCCAACGATCACATTTATTACCAATAACATCCCTTCTAAATTATTATTTAGAATGCAACATTTAGAAAACTATGACGATGACATTCTTTTTGTCTAAAGCGTCCGATAATGTTGGGATAGAGGTGTATCACCTAACCAAACGTCCTCCCATAATCTAATACTCTCACCACAACCTAGTTTCAAAGTGCCTCTCTATAAGAAACCCTCTTTTGCCCCATAAGGCCATTCCGATAGGGAAAGTCCATGGAATTTGATTGTACCTGGATTAACGTTTTGACTCTAACATACTTATTTGAGAGTAGTTCTTTCCAAACACCTTCCTCATTTAGCGGTTTATAAAACCATTTAGACAACATAATTTTTTTAATCTCTAGTACATCCATCTCAAGCCCACCTTGGATCTTCGGGCACCATATAATTTTCAACTTTGTAATTATGTACTCACGTTTCATGTTATCATTTTGCCAAAAGAAGCGAGAATATAATAATCTGGCCTTTTTCAAAACCCCTTTGGAAGGAAAACATAACGTATCTAAACCTGTAAGAACTGAATTTATAAGGATAAGTACATGTCTATATGAGAATAAATTGCCCTGCTAGCAACCTATTCTTTACATAGAAATCGTTGGTAATGGATAAGAATTAGAAGATATATAAAAGGGAGGGATCCCGCTTCACAAACCAAGTTTTTTTTTGTATAGTTCTTCAAAATCCTTCACCTTTCCAAAGGAAAAACTCTCACTTTTATGAAATTTATATTTAGGATCGAAAGTTTCTTGAAGATACGCATGATTAATTAAATGTTCACATCTTTGTGTAAACCATGTTCCATAGAAGGAATAGTACAATCATCAAATTGCAGGATTGAGACTCGCCCATGAACAAGGTTCCAAAACCACTAGCTACATCGATTGATCCGATGTCGAGGAGGAAACAAATGAGATGGAGGAGATCCAGCCGCCGCCGCCGCCTGCGCCTCCTCAGTCCTAGCCTGTAGGCCGCCTTGCGAAGGTCCATGGATGACGTTCTGATCGACGTCGACTAGACGGACAAAGATTACCCTTAGTTTGATCTAAATAATGTTCGTAATTTTGTACTCAGAATCCAGCTAAGTGCTCGAATAATTAATCAAATGACTTGCATTTACTTATGTATATGTTCAATTTTATGATATAGTTTTTGTTAATCTCTAGTCATATTCTAGTTTAAGTTGGACTCTATTATTTTCCATGTTTCCAATCTGCCCGAATTTGGTTTACTCCAGAGGTTCGCGTATGCTTGGACCGTTTGAAGTTCTGCTCGGATGGTGCAACTATTTTCGTTTTGGTGGGGGAATTTCATTCCTGGACATTTTGAACCCACCAATTGATATTCCCACTCAAATTCAACTGTCACACATTTCCAATTTCCACGCCGACCTCATCCACCTCAACCGACAACCTCCCACCACCCCACCACCACCCCCTCCCCACAGACGCAGCGCAACCCCCACGTTCGAGCGTCGGAGCTCCGTTGTGCTCTTAACCCACCACCAGCCTGCTCATCCTCCCCAAGCTCTTTGCATCTAACCCTTGCACCCACCATCCTCTCCCCAACAATCCAAGCCCCCACCCCATATTTTGACCCCCTCCATGAACACATGCACTCCCCATCTGCCCCTGGGAGTATTTTTCGCACTACATCTGTGTGGCTCGGTTTGTAATGTATTTTGATGTATTATAATTTTAGGCTCCTTGCCGACTATGCCTCAATGTTGAAGGCCGGTGCGGAATGAAGAGCATACGAACCCTGTTTTTGTTGCTAACCATGCATATGAGTGACGTCTACACACGTTCTATTCTTGTAGACAATGTTGGGCCTCCAAGTGTAGAGGTTTGTATAACAGCAACAAGTTTCGCTTAAGTGGATTACCCAAGATTTATCGAACTCAGGGAGGAAGAGGTCAAAGGTATCCCTCTCAAGCAACCCTGCCATTACGACACAAGAAGTCTCTTGTGTCCCCAACACACCTAATATAATTGGGAGTTGTATAGGTGCACTAGTTCGACAAAGAGAGAGTGAAATACAAGTAATATGGATAATTATATATGATAAGAGCAATCTGAAATAAAAATGGCAGCAAAAAAACATGTACCAGAACTGATTGTAAACAGTGTTTCAATGCTTAAAAGAAATGCCTAGGGATCATACTTTCACTAGTGGACACTCTCATCAATAATAACATAATTGAATACATAAATATCATGTCTTCACTACGCTACTTCGAACCACTCTCCGGACGAATTACAAACACCAATCATTTCATAGGGCTATACAAGCACTCCTTAGAGTTCGCTTTTCCCCATCCAGGTAACCCGCACGCTATCACCATGAGACCTACATGATTCCAAAAAAAAAACACCACAATTTCATAGGGTCATCCAACACAAAATATAATTATAATGCTAAACCACATGATGCACACACTGTCACCTTTACACCGTGATCAAAGTATCTACGTGTATCTCACAACAAAACCATTTGAGTAGTATAACAGATGAAGAGAAACATCCGCTTATTCAACTAGATTACAAAGCTCATGATCACATAAAGATCACGCCATGGGAGAGAGAGATGAAAAACATAGCTACTGGTAGAGCGCTCAGCCCTGGGGAGAACTACTCCTTCCTAATCATAGGAGAGAACAACAACGATAAAGATGGCAGTGGAGTCGATGGAGATGGCTCCGGGGTCATTTCCCCGTCTCGGAAGGGTGGCGGAACAGAGATTTCTGACCCTCGAAACTTGTCGGCGGTGGCGGAGCTACGGAATCTTTCGTGGAAGGGGGCCAATTCCTCTAGGGTTTATGCACCGAGGGGAATATATAGGTGAAAGAGAAACGTCGGTGGGCATCCAGGGGGCCCACACCACCCCTCGCGCGGCAAGAGGGGGAACTGTGCCCGCTATGGTGTGTCCTCCCTGTGGCCCCCCTCCGGGTCTCCTTCGTACACTGTTGAGGCTCCGGGAATTCTAAGACATTGGAATTTTGTTTCGTACAATTCCAGGAATATTTCCAAAAAACTGTTCTGAAACAAAAAACAACAGTAAATATGGACTGACTTTATGCCATCTTGTCAATAGGTTAATCCCAGAAAATCTATAAAAATGACATAAAGTGTAGAGGAAACAGGTAGCATATGGCATGAAAACACCATGAAACATCCGAAATTATTGATACGTTTGAGACGTATCAATGGGCCGGGGTTCCGAGATTACATGGTATGTGCGTTTATTATATCATTAATAGTTTTGCTAATTGCAGTAAAATGCCTTAAAAAGGAATGCATTAATTACAAATAATTTTCTGCATGTACCTATAGTCTTAATTTATTCCTGTGCCTAGATCATAAAACAATCATTTTATTCTACAACTTGGCCTCTGTCGATCAGGTGGCGTATGTACGATAATTATTTTATAAAGTTTTTTAAATGGGTATATCCCTTCATATTGTAGCATTATTCAAGAATAGTTCAACACACGCCCTGGAGTTTTAGTTTCTAGGATAAAAAAATTGCTAACATAAAGATTTGTTGTAGTATGGTCCTTGCTATGTCACGAAACAATTTAATGAAATTACTACATGTGGGGAGTTCAAAGTTGTGACTCAAGATATCTTTCTATATGCACTTGATGTCAACAAAGAAGAGGAAAGAACACTCATAATAGGTGGAGAGTGGGACACCTTATCGAGCACTACTGTTTGAACTTCGACGATCAGATAGTGCTGAATTTGGATGCATGGTGACCATAAAATTTGAGGGATACTATATTTTGGCGCCAAGAATAAAATAAAGATGATGGGCGATGAGCCAGGTCATACTAATGTTAAAATGTAGCGCCTCTATCTACAGAATTAATTATATATGTTGACATATATATTGTACTAACTTTAAATGTACTTTGCAGAGAGCCAAGTCAATGTGATTCGTTGTCCGCTTGCCATACAAGGTAACCTAACAAACAATCTCAATACCCGATTTGTAATTTGTAAAACCTCGTATATATTAGTACATCCACTGGTACTAATGGAATATGTGGTGGATCGACACTAAATTTGTCGGATGTGTCGACATCCTTAATTATTTGGAAAAACATCCAGCATTTCCACTATCTCCCGCACAAATTGGTAGAGTTGTTGCTTTTGCCAAAGAAAACTATGCACAAATCGGCTCTCTTGTTGTCCATATGCTCACAGATAAGAACACTGGGCGTAATACACTTGTAAGTAATAAATCTACAACAAATTCAACTATCATTTCACATATTAGAATCCTATGTGGAATAAACGTCAGTACTAATTCTCTAGCCACATTTTGCAAAAAAATAGAAGTGGGTTTCACCAACACTACCACATTCCCTCATCAGGTCGACTCTGTTTATTAATGGAACCGATGAGCCCTATCTTTGCGAAATTGTATGAAAATGAAAGAGCCAGATTTTCCGTGGAGAAGGAAATATGGAATGATTTTTCTAGCAAAGCTGGCATTCAGATTGGATCAGTCATCATTCTCTATATCACAAGGTTCAATGGTGGCATCCATATGTATTTTAGACGACTCTGAAGAAGTAATCATATCAGTCCTCAAAGACAACTCGACTAGTATATATCATGTTTACAAGTCCCTTTTTAATATTGTCATCGTGTACTGAAATGTATTTCTGCTAAATTATAAACATATATACAAATTTGCAATTTATTTGACCCACCCGAGCATCACAAAAATTTCCGAACAAATATGGCCGGCCCGAACAAAAGCAAAGTCGGGTAAAAAAAGACTCAGGGATAACCGCACTATTAAGATGACTCCCTTTCGAGTTTCTTCAGAGGCTCTGTGTGTTTCCTAGCTGGTTAAAAACAAAACCGATTATTTTCAAGCGAGTCCAGCTGGCTCTTTGTTTTTTTACTCGGTAAATCTGTAATATTTGGGACGTCCTACATGTTGTACAATGGTCCGTTAAGATGGCCAGCCTCTAAGTGATGTGACAGGCTTTCGTTTGGGCCGCTTCCGCCGAACATACTATCAGAGGTGGCCGTTTTTATAAACCTTCTGAGGTATGTGTTTCCCAAACGGGTCGAGAAATCGGCTCCAATGGGCCTGATTATTAGCAACTTAGGCTCCGAACCGGTCGATGTCGTCCGATGACAGAGCTTCCCGACAGCAGGTGGCGCTTGAGGCCGGCTCGGCCATGGTCTGAGCCTCTCGGGCCTCAGATGGGCTCGGGCGGGCCAGGGCGCCGCAGCGGCTGGAGCTTCCTGGAGGCGGTGGCAGCGACAGGGGCGAGACGACAGTGATGGCAACGCAGCCAGCCTATCACAGCAGGGCGGCCGGGGCTTTACGGGTCCATCAGGGCTTGGCCGGGACTGACGGGGCCTGGTGTGAACCCGCTGCTCTGTCCGGACGTGGACTGTCTCACGGCGGTGTGGGCGGGTTCCTTCCGCGTGGCTGCGGGGCTGTTGTGTGTCGTCTTGACGAGGTCGTGTGCCGCCACCTTGCAGGCTGCTTGCCGGTCTAACGAAGTGGCTGGTGAGGATGACCCAAGACCGTGGTGGCGCATATTGGTGGCTGGCGATGCTCGGTGGTGGTACTCCCTCGCGCCAGGGGGTTTGTGGATAGGGGTTAGGAGAAATCCTTGTCAGCTAGTCTGACCCGGACGCGGTGCCGCCATCGTGTGGCACCCTTCCTTCTTGGAGGGCGTCTTCGGAATCCCGTGCCCGCGGTCCTCTCCGTGTCCGGGGAAAGCCTAGGACCTCTGATCCGGGTAGCAGCATTGTGTCGACAGGGCACCCTCCCTGGAGGGGCTGCTTGACATGCGGCGCGTCGAGGGATACCTGGATCACGGTGGGACGAAGGAGGGAGCAGCGGTGGCGGGTTATCTTTGTTGTGTCTCTTTGCCTCGGTTTTCATTTCTTTTCCTCTTTGGGCATGTTTTGCTGTTGCCCGGGCATTTTATTTTGGTCAAAGCTTGTATCGGTGTGGTTGCTATATTAATATAGCTGGGTGTAAGCCTATTTCGGCAAAGAGAGTTGGGTGGTCAGCGGCACGTAGATGCATTTGTATATGACTCACAACGTGATAAGTAACATTACGTGTAGCCAAACTAGCTTTGTAATTTCATTCTAGGCTCTAATAATACAGGAAGAAGCAGGCAGCGGTGCTTAAAGAAGGCTAAAGATCGTGAACAAGGCTACGTTGCTAGAGAGATGGTGGACAGAACGTGAGTGCCGCCGTCGCTGCCGTATTGGTGGGACGGACAAGATCAAGCGGTTGCTGTCGCTGCTTGTGGAGGAGATGTATACACGACACATACTCGTGGACGTCCGCGCCCTCCTGCATCAGCACTATTGGTCGCGATCCCACTACATCATATTGTACGATTAAATCCCCTGTGTTTCCCGATGCCTCTCACTCTTATCATACGTCCAACTCCAACTCCTCATGGTGTTCATCCGAAGTCCTCACTCCATTCTTGTTTAGCTCATGGGCAATACCACGGTATAAAAAAAGCTTGAAGATACGTGGAGCTACAACGCAAAGATGTAACAATCCGATATATATTTAGCTACACAAAGCGGGTTGAGTGTGAATTTCTACATAAAGGCGTTTATTCAATGGCTAGCCATGGGCACCAAATAATTAAGTGCCACATTTTTAATACCAAATATCTCATGGCTCAACAATATATTCAAGTATAACTTATTTTTTCTTTCAGACGGGGGTGAATCCCGCCTCTTCATCAATCCATGCACACAGCCTTTTATTGCATAAATTATTAAGTGTTACCAACTTACGGATCACGCAAAAAAATCACAAAAATTAACTAGTAGAAGAAACCACACATATAGCATATGCATGATGTATACTTCTAGTAAGCCGCCAACCACCCATGTTGAAGATATGCCGAGTGACCATCTGGAGCCATGAGCATCTGAAATCCATATCCGTACGTGGCCGCTAGTCCTTGGACAATTGACATGACTAGGTTTGGATTCAGGGAATAGCCAGATGAATAACCTATAAGAAATGAACATTTGATTTTCTTGTTAAATATAATATAATTCATGTAATTCCATAATGCCCACATAAGACTCAAACCTCAATCCGAATAGGATTATTAGTTGCCTCATCGATCCTAATTAGCCAATTTCAATATAATTGTAATATTGGTGAGTGGGGTAATATTGAAAGTGAATTGCACAACTCTCAGCAAAAAAAAAAAACAAGAAAAGGAAAGATGTTGAATGGACACCTCAAAACCACAAACCGAGTGTTTTCACAACCTTTCCAAATTCTTTTGGCAAGATTTTCTTTTGCGTGAATAACTTAATTGTAAAGAAACCACATAAAATACTAATCTTAATTGATATCTTTATTTTCCAAATATATTTTCTAAGAAAGACCATATCTCCATTCATAAAATTAAAGTACATGTATTTAAGTATGAGCGAACCATAGATAGCTAGTGAGCTTCCACCCAAAGTTATCTGGTTCTTTAGTTAATTGAACCTCCATTAACCTTTGAACAAGGTGTAGCCAACGATTACATTTATTACCAATTAGAGCCCTTCTAAACTGATTATTTAGAGTGCTACCGATAGAAAACTGCGAACAATGACGCTCTTTTTGTCTAACAATGTTATAAAACATCGGATAGAGGTGTATTACATAGTCAAGTGTACTCCCATAATGTAATACCACTAGTATAAACACGGCCAAAGGATTTTACCTTTAGTACCTGTTTAATTATGAAGCGGTACTAAAGGTAGAATTAGTACTGGTTCCAGAGCACAGGGCGCCGAAAACCTTCAGCACCGGTCCGTTCGGTGTCTTTAGTACCGGTTCGTGGTACGAACCGGTTCTAAAGGGTTTCCAGCCTATTTCTTCAACACGGGAATACCCGAGCATAGCTAGCTCTCCAACTTTTCATCCCCAACACATTTCCAAATATTTCTCTCCTCTCACACTCCAACAAATCTCCATTTATCTCCAGCATTTTATTAATATTGGAGGCAACCATCTATCCAAGGGTTAACAGCATGATCCTTTCTTTCGGCGTTCCTAATTTAGCTCATTTCCTTTCTAGTTTAACTCATTTCATTTTTTTAGTGCTAGCAAGGTGTTCGATGAAATATCTAAGTTAGTAATTTCATTCGTTTTATATGCAATTTGAGCTCAAATTAAAGTAAGATTTGTTGGTTTTAGTATCGTCTCCGTCCTCACCATCATCGATCGCCAGCGCCGTCCACTAGCCGGCACCACCTTGGTGAGCCTCTTGTTTTTATTTTCTATAAAAAAACGTAGTTTTATGTGATAGATGCATATTGATACTACTTTATAATTTTCTTATATGTATGATTGTTTTTTATATGTATAGTATCATTGTTTTGATATCCGTCCCCGCCGGCCCTCGTCCGGTCTATTATTCGGATGTGGTATACTTTTCTAACTATTTTGTTTCATTTTGTTTTATGACAAGTATGCCGACCAACTTGACATGCATAGTTTATCTAGGAGGTAGTTGAAACGGAAATTCCAACCGACCCTCTTGTCGAGATGCTAAAATTATTTAAGAAAAAATATAATGATTTGAAAGCAAAATTGAAAAGAAGTCAAGATCTTCGTCTGCAATGCCTAGAATAGAAGACGAAATTGGAGTTGAAACTTGTCGACGTTGTCGATGATCACCACATCAAGATGGATGCAATACGCTTGAAGATTAAAAAGATTAGAAAATATGCCATTAATCAAGAGGGTTGGTATCATTATGCCGTTGGTTCAGTAGTTATCTTAGTTGCGATCTTGATCGCAATTTTTGTTGGATTTAATTTTTTTTAGATAGTTGTATGTTAGTTTCAGTGTATGTTTTATGAGAAATATATATAATACATTTGGTCAGTACTCTAATTTTATTTGAATGTGATGAATTTGAATATTAATTAATTTTTTCACTCATCTATTAATGAAGTAGTGTAATTAACGGTTATTGATATACTTATATAATGCATATGAAACGACAATGGATGTACGGTAACAGAAGCCTTCCTGAGTTCATTAATGGCATGCATAATTTTCCCCACGTGGCTGAGATAACCAGGCGGTCGAACTGTTTCATTTGTTGTCCATGTAGTGCCTGTAAGAATATGATGGATTACTCTACCTCAAAAACCCTTCACGTCCACCTGCTAGAGAACGGTTTCGTGTCCGGCTATAATTGTTGGATCAAGCACGAAGAATGAGGGGTTAAAATGGAAAACAACGAATAAGAAGAGGATAATGACAACTATCCTATGTTTATTGAACACGGTGATAGGACAATGGGGGGACATGAAGATGAAAAGACCTCCTTTTTTATGAGCCCGATGACGATTTAGGTCGGACCATTCTTCATGAGAAGATAAACTACTGAAGTGAAAATGATAAGTTGAAGTTGGAGAGTATGTTAGAGGATCACAACAAATTATTGTACCCAAATTGCGAAGATGGTCAGAAAAAACTGGGTACCACACTGGAATTTCTTCAATGGAAGGCAGAGAGTGGTCTCCAGGGGAGAACGTATTGCCCTCTAGTACGTACGAAGCAAAGAAATTTGTCTACCCTCTAGAATTAGAGGTGCATAAGATACATGCTTGCATCAATGACTGCATCCTCTACCGCGGTGACAAGTACGAGAATTTGAATGCACGCCCGGTATGTGGTGCATTGCCTTATAAGATCAGAGGGTTCCTGCCAAAGTGATGTGGTATGCTCCTATAATACAATGTTTGAAATGTTTGTTCCAAAATAAAGAACATGCCAAGTTGTTGCGATGGCACAAAGAATCCCGTAAGCAAGACGTGATGTTGAGACACCCAGCTGACGGGTCGCAGTGGAGAAAAATCGACACAGAGTTCAAGACATTTTCAGATGACGCGAGGAACTTGAGATTTGGTCTAAGTACAGATGGTCCTTTCGGGGAGCAAAGCTCCACCTGGAAAGTGACTCTACATATTTATAACCATCCTCCTTGGTTGTACATGGAAGCGGACGTTTATTATGATGCCAATGCTCATCCAAGTCCCAACGCAACCCGGCAACAACATTGATGTGTACCTGAGCCCATTGGGTGAAGAACTTTTACAGTTGTGGCGTGAAGAAGGTGTACCTATTATGGATGAGCACGAACAAAAGAAATTTCACCTACGAGCATTTTTGTTTGTAACCACCAATGATTGGTTTGCTATTAGTAACATTTCAGGACAGTCAAACAAGGGATACAATCGATGCACACAGTATTTAGGTGAGACAAGAATGTGTATCTGGGGCATCGTCGATTTCGTCCAAAACAACATCATGGAACAAAGAGAGGCAAGCATTTCAGAGGTGAGACAGATAACCGAACGAAGCCTACACGCCCTACTGATGATGTTATATAAGATATGGTTAAGGATTTAAAAGTTATATTTGGAAAGAGTCTTGGCGGACAATCTGTTCTGAATGACGATGAAGGACATGTACGCATGTGGAAGAAGTAGTCTATATTTTGGGAGCTACCCTATTGGAAATTCTTGGAGGTTGACTCTGCAATTGACGTGATGCACGTGACGAAAAATCTTTCCGTGAACCTGCTAAACTTCTTGGGCGTGTATGGGAAGACAAAAGATACACCGGATGTACGACATGACTAGCAATGTATGCACAAACGGGACAACCTGAATGCAGATAAGTATCAAGGTATTCCCAGCTACGCTCTTAACAAACAAGTGAAGGAGATCTTTTTTAAAGTCCTGAGCAGCATCAAGTTCCCGTCTGGCTTCTCGTCGAATATAAAGGGAATAATAAACATGGTGGAAAAAGTTTCAGAATCTAAAGTCTCATGACTGTCACGTTATTATGACACAATTACTTCTGATTACATCGAGGGGGCTTCTGCCAAAAAATATTCGAGTACCCATTGTTAAGATATGTGTGTTCCTCAATGCAATTTCTCAAAAGGTGATCAATCCACTAGCTCTAAAAAATATAGTACGATTAATACCCTTGTGTTTCCCGATGCCTCTTACTCTCATATCATGCGTCCAACTCTTCATGATGTGCATCTCAAGTCCTGACTCCATTCTTGTTTCTCTCATGGATAATACCACGGTATAAAAAAAGCTTGATGATATACTGGAGCTACAAGGAAAGATGTAACAATCCGATATATATTTAGCTGCACAAAGCGGGTTGAGTGTGTACTTTTTACATAAAGGCGTTTATTCAATAGCTAGCCATGGAAAACCAATAAGTACCACATTTTAATACCAAAATATCTCAAGGCTCTACAATATATTCAAGCATATCATTTTTTTTTCAAATGTGGGTGAATCCCCAGCCTCTTCATCAATCTATGCACATAGCCATTGCATAAATTATTAATTAAGTGTTTACAACTCATGGATCAAGCAAAGAGTTCATAAAAAATCGACTAGTAGAAGAAACCACACACATAGCGCATATGTGTGATATATACATCTAGTGAGCTGCTATCCAGAGCGACCATCTGGAGCCCTAAGCATCTGAAATCTATACGTGGTAGCTGGCCACTCGACATAAGACATGATCAGGTTTGGATCCAGTGAATAACCAAATGAATAACCTATAAGAAAAGAACATTTGGATTCCTGTTAAATACAATGTTATTCCCACAATTCCATAATGCCAATAGAAGAGGCAAACCCCAATCCGAATACGAGTCTTAGTTTCTATATCTATCCCAATTAGCCAATTGCCAAACATATTTGTAATAGTGGTCATGGGATAATTCTGAAAGTGAATTGTCCAACTCTCAAAATAACTTAGAAAAGGAGCAAGCTAGAAATCAAAATATGTTGATTGGACTGCTTCAAATCACAAAACGAGAATTTTTTACACCCTTTCCAATTTATTTTTGCAAGATTGTATTTTGTGGGAATAACTTTTTTGTAATGAAACTACATACAATATTAATCTTAAGTGGTATCTTTATTTTCAAAATATATTTTTAAAGAAACATCATATGTGCATTCATAAGTGTGAACCAACCAGAAGTAGTGAGCTTCCACACAAAATTACATGGTTCATCAATTAACTAAAACTTCATTAATCGTTGAACAAGGTGAGCCAACGATCACATTTATTACCAATAACATCCCTTCTAAATTATTATTTAGAATGCAACCGTTATAAAACTATGAAGATGACATTCTTTTTGTCTAAAGCGTCCGATAATGTTGGGATAGAGGTGTATCACCTAACCAAGCGTCCTCCCATAATCTAATACTCTCACCACAACCTAGTTTCAAAGTGCCTCTCTATAAGAAACCCTCTTTTGCCCCATAAGGCCATTCCGAAAGGGAAAGTCCATGGGATTTGATTGTACCTGGATTAACGTTTTGACTCTAACATACTTATTTGAGAGTAGTTCTTTCCAAACACCTTCCTCATTTAGCAGTTTATAAAACCATTTAGACAACACACATTTTTTTAATCTCTAGTACATCCATCTCAAGCCCACCTTGGATCTGCGGGCACCATATAATATTCCACTTTGTAATTATGTACTTATGATTCATGCTATCATTTTGCCAAAAGAAGCGAGAATATAATAATCTAGACTTTTTCAAAACCCCTTTGGAAGGAAAACATAACATATGTAAACCTGTAAGAACTGAATTTATAAGGATAAGTACATGTCTATATGAGAATAAATTGCCCTGCTAGCAACCTATTCTTTACTTAGAAATCGTTGGTAATGGGTAAGAATCTCTACTATCTTAAAAAAGATTTTGGTTCCTTCAACCGTCCTCATGGAATCCTGTCATCGTTTCGTCCATCGCGACCCATCTACCACCGGTATCATAATTATCGCCTATCATAATTATTGTCCCCTAATTTAACTCCAGAAAATATGCATAGAGTTATGTCCAGACCTTCGTCACACCTTCCTCGCCTCACAAAAAAAGCATCTCTGCATCAAACTTTATGCCCCATGTCGCCGGCTCGCCGCTCCATGCATCTCACTGCGCTCCACCACCGAGAGGAGCGCGTGCCGGCCCTTGCTCTCCCCACTTCCCGCCGCCCGGAAGTCGTCGATGACCCTGAAGCCCTCCTTGCTGGGGCTGCTTCCTCCTCTCCCGTGGGGAAGCATTCCCGTGCATCCAGTCCACCTTATCCCCTCAGCTTACGCCCCCATCTACCCCAACAAGAGCACGCGGTGGAGGTGCCGTCCGCGACGGCGTCGCACGCATTCATTATGTCACACTGTGGTCATCACGTGTCGCGCCCGTCGCCACGTCTTCCACCCCTTCTCTTCTTCGTCCCACCTCGCCGAATCCGACCGGATAACGTGACCCAGTCGCCATGGCGGTGCACGCAATGGTCTTCCGCTTCGCCGGGATGCAGGAGGCGCTTAATGTGTGTGGTGTCAGTTGGTCATTTCCGTGATGCAGGAGCGGAATCGACCCCCGATCTGGAGCGGGTTCAGGGCTCCACAATGGCACCGAAAGAATATGTTAACTCTACTTCATAGATGTATATTTACGTGGTATTAATCTAGAGGCCGCCTTGTTGCTACCCGTTCCTGGTTTCAGTATTACAGTTTGCGCAATATAGCCAGGGCTAATGTCTTGTTTTCTTGGCCATTTATCTGAACCTAATGCGATTAGATGTTCTCTCCAGAACTTTTCTTGCCCGCATTGCTGTTTATGTGCCCCAGTTCAAATTTCAAGTTCTGATCGATTTGGCTCGATGATTCAGAATATTGTGTCAACAGTTAATCTGGAATTCAGGTCGAATCTAAAACAAATTGCCATACAGGCTTGGAATGCAGAGTACAACACAAATGTGTTATGTCCACTGCTGATGCTTTCCCACCTTGCACTCTCCGTTAAACATGCATTTAATTTATAAACTGGGCTGACTCTATCATCTAACTTATTTCACAGTGTTTTGCTGAGGATGAGGAACCCAGAGACAACGGCACTGATATTTGCTTCACGGAAGATGGTGTGCACTAGAGCCAGGAAGGTAAGAGCCAATAATTATTATTTCCCTCGTTTCATGAATTATGGGTGTTCATCATACATGCAGAAAATGTTGTCTGTTTTCAGATTTTGCCGAGTTCCATATAACATATTTTCTTTGATTATTTGCTAGCGCAGTACACACCAATTATACAAAAACTTGGCTACCTAGCTATATTCAATGTAGTGCTTCTTATACCAATGTTTTTCCCCTAATATCTTGATACCGTTTTCTGGGTACAAAATAAGCTTCGACAGAACCAGATGAAAGAGCTCATCATGTAGTACGCGAATTAGGAATCAGGTCAGTACCAAGGTTAATTACGCCACACTGGAAATTTTCTGATTGTCAAGTGGGTGTAGAATCGGGTGTCGATTGCCGTCGGATCTCAAAGATGTGATTGCCGTTGGATTTCAAAGATGCCTGATCTTGCCTTCAACATAGCAAACAAGACTTCCACCTTGACGCCAAGGCAGGTTTTTTTTTTTGAAATTTAAAACCACTATATTAGGTCAGCAAGCCGCCTCATTAAAAACCTTCCAGTCCCCTCAGATACCCTGGAAGGAAAAGAGTGCGTAAGAAACTTGCCGCCTTACCACAAGTTACATAATTGTTACATCATCTAAAAGGGTTTGCAATAAAAAGCTAGGGAGTTCATCGACCCAAGTACAAGGACTATTTGAACTAAACCCAAACCTAGTTATATCATGTGCGGCTTTGTTGCAAACCCTATTACAATGGCTGAACTCTACAGTTCCAATAAAACTAGAGATAGCAATGTAGTCTGCGAATATTGCGGTTGCCTCATTCCACAGTTCCACTTGCCCTGAGCAATATTGGAAAACCTCATATGCATCCGTCTCCGAAATTAGATTATTTGCTCCTCTTTGTAACGCAAACTCCAGGCCAATTTTCATTGCTATGGTTTCAGCCATTGCTGGAGAATCCACATAGGGTATAAGAGTCGATGTTGCTGCAATGAAATTACCCTGGCTATCTCTGATGATAGCACCAGTCGCACCAGTATTACTAGCTCCACAGAAAGATGCATCCACGTTAAGTTTCCATCTATTTTGGCCTGGTTTTGTCCAATTAACTTTGGGAGGAGAATAGCTATCCGAACCATGATTGGAATAGTTTGCGGTGATAGCCCTAATGGAAAACACACATTGACTGCTATGAGGTACCTTCTCACCTCGTGAAAGACGTCGTCTGATCCACCAAATATACCAAGCAGCTGTAGCTATAAGATCACGTGTATGAAGCACCGAAAAACCCTGAACCGGGTTTACCCCATTTTTTAATAGCTCCTCAAGAGTTGTCGAGCCATCCTCATTTAATTGGAGGGCCTCGTCAATGAGATGTTGGATTCGCAAACCCCTCCAGATATCACTAGCCGTCCCACATTGGAAGATCATATGTTTAATATCCTCCGAATGAATATTGCATAACGGACATAAATCACTATCAGCGATGTGTCTATTAAGAAGGATTGATTTGAGAGGTAAAATTCCATGGATAGCCCTCCAAATGAAAAATTTTACCTTTGCCGATACACGAAGCCCCCAAACTGATTTCCAATTAGAATTGTCATGCGCTGATCCATGTTGCAGGGCTCTACAAGTGAGACCATTATATTGGTGCTTCCATTCAATGTGATAGGCAGATCGTACTGAAAAAATCCCATTCTTATTCCCATTCCAAGCAACAAAATCCTCAAAGGCCCCAAGATGTAAAGGGATCTGCATAATACGTTGAGCATCCATAGAGTTAAAATTGCTCTCAATCATTTGCAAGTCCCATTGGCCTGTCATTGGGTCAATTAATTCATTAACCGTAGATAAAATGGAATTCCCACGTGTGCTAGTTACCCTTCTGCTAGGACTCGACGGGAGCCAGGGATCGACCAAATATTAATTGAGGACCCCGATCCAATCCTCCAAATATAACCGCGTTTAAAAGTTTGTAGTCCATCCACGAGACTCTGCCAAGTAAATGAACTCCCAGATTTAATGCCTGCATCAAAAATACTTCCCGTGGGATAGTACTTAGCTTTGAGAACACGAGCACAAAGTGAGTCTGGTTCAATAATAAGTCTCCAAATTTGTTTTGCCAACATTGCTAGATTAAAAGAGTGCAAATCCCGGAAACCTAAACCGCCCTCACTCTTAGGAAAACAAAGTTTCCACCATGCACACCAGTGCATCTTCTTTCCATGATCATCATCACCCCACCAAAATTGAGCCATCACATCAGTAATTTGTTTACATACCTTTTTCGGTAACAAAATGACCGACATTGCATAAACTGGTATCGATTGAACCACAGCTTTCAGAAGAATCTCCTTACCACCCATAGAAAGTTGTTTCTCTTTCCATCCTTTGATCCTCTGCATAACTCTTTCCACAAAATGCTTAAAACAATCACTTCTATCAGCTCCCACTAAAGCCGGGAGACCCAAGTATTTATCCGAGAGGGCCTCGTTATTAATATTAAGAACATTGCAAATATCCACTCTTCTCTTCACTGGTGTATTCGGGCTGAACAAAATACTAGATTTTGCCACACTAACCAACTGTCCCGAATTTGCACAATAGTTATCAAGAACTCGTTGCAATGAGGTTGCATTTTGTAAATTTGTTTTAAGAAGGATTAAAGAATCATCAGCAAAAAGTAAATGTGAGACTGGCGGTGCGTTTCTGCACACCTTTATTCCTTTGATGCCACGAACCTCCTCTTCATGCAATAAACAACTTGATAAACCCTCTGCACAAAGTAGAAACAGATAAGGGGATAGGGGATCCCCCTGCCGTATACCTCTTGTTGGAGTAAAACTTTCTGTCAATTGGGAGTTATATCTGACTGAATAAGTAACAGAAGTAACACAAGACATAATCAACTCCACCCAGGAGGGATGAAAACCAATATGAATCATCATATTACGCAAGAAAGTCCACTCCACTCTGTCACAGGCCTAATGCATATCCAATTTCACTGCACAAAGACCATCTTTACCCTTTCTCTTATTTTTAATTTTATGGATGCACTCATAAGCCACCAAAACGTTATCAGTAATAAGTCTTCCCTGAACAAAAGCACTCTGAGTGGGTGAAATTATATCAGGGAGAATACCTTTTAGCCGGAAAGAAATCATTTTTGAAATGATTTTATAGACCACATTGCATAGAGAAATTGTTCGAAATTGGGATATGTCTTCCGGTGAATCCACTTTAGGAATAAGCACAATAATTGTTTCATTCCACCCATCAGGAATAATCCTATCATTGATGGCCTGTAGCACTGCTTGAGAAATCGAATCACCCACAATATGCCAAAATTTCTTGAAGAAAATTGCATGCAGACCATCAGGCCCCGGAGCCTTTAAATCGCCAATGCTGAAAACAGCCTTTTTAACGCCCTCAGAAGAATATGGGGCCATAAGTTTATCATTCACATCCGGGGTCACCTTAGGAACAATTTTCTCAAGAAAAACCGGATCTGTTTCATTGATCTCCATAGAAAACAGATTAGTAAAATAATTTGAAATAAGAGGGTTGAGGGAATCCGAACCTTCAACAAATACACCATTCGGGTCTTTGAGTTTTTTAATAAAATTCCTCTTCTTTCTCGCGGTGGCTTGACTATGGAAATATGCAGTATTTTTATCGCCATGCGCTAACCAATTCAATCGAGATCTTTGGTTCCATTTAATTTCTTCTTGCTCCAATAAAAACTCAATACGCTGAGCTAGATAAAACTTACGTTGATCCGAACCCGGTGAGACTGGGCCTCGCATAAGCTCATCCAACTCTCTTTGGGCCTTGCGAATTTCCTTTTTGGGCTTCTTTAGCACTGTCCTGTCCCAACTGTGGAGGCCCGAGTGCATGTTCTTGAGCCGGTACAGCACATCAGTGTGAATCATGCCCTGGGCCGAATCCTCCCATGCTTTCACAACGGTATAAGAAAATGTTTCTTCTTTGAACCATCTCGCCTCGAAAATAAGTGGCTTTGTTACCTGTGGAGAAGGAGATTGAGCATAAAAGTCAGTACTCCCTCCGTCCGCGAATAAGTGTGCATTTTCCTTTTTTGGCAGTCAAATTTACTGAACTTTGACCAACTTTATTGGGAAAATCACTAGCATTTATGGCACCAAATTAGTATCAATAGATTTGTCTTGATATGAAGTTTCAAAATATATCATTTTGATTTCACATATGTTGGTAATATTTTCTATAAAGTTGGTCAAATTTTAAAAAGTTTGACTAGTATAGAAGCTACATGTACACTTATTCGTGGGCGGAGGGAGTATCTAATAGCAGTGGCCTGTGATCCGACCCATTATGATCGAGATGGGTAATAGCCGCATGAGGGAATAGATGATTCCACTCGGAATTTGCAACTCCACGGTCTAGTCTCTACTTTAGCAGCCCCCTGTGCCAAGTAAAAGGATCACCGATAAATCCCACATCATTGAGATTACAATCATCAAGAACATCATGGAAAGCCTTCATGTAATGTTGTGGTCTTGGATTGCCACCGTCCTTCTCATGAGAATAAAGAATCTCATTCATATCTCCCATAACTAACCATGGTATAGAATTATGTTTATGAATGGAGCGCATTCGATCCCATGTTTTGTATTTATCTCTCCATTTAGGTTCACCATACATGCCCGTAAATATCCACTTTTGATGGTCATCCTCTTCAATAGTAACATCAATATAATTCGGATGCGAAAAATGTTGGTATAGATTAATCTCCTTCCTCCACATCAAAATAATACCTCCACGCCTACCATCACTTTCTTGTACAATTTTGAAATCCATCCTTGTTCTTCTACGCAAACTCTCCGCAGGAAAACTTTCGAGATGTGTCTCGGAGAGAAAGATCACATCCAGGTTATAGCGCCTTAGAACATCTAGAAGCGCTCGAACTGCCGCAGCGTTTCCCAAACCACGGCAGTTCCAGACTAAGATTTTCATTGCGTCCGGACGGACCCCTCTCGGGAGCCCGCCGATCCATGTGAACTGTTTGAGGTAGTTCCCTCCTTTTTCGACCTCTTGGTCCTCTCCTTTTCCTTCAACACACTTACTGAAACCTGCAAACCCTCTTGATGGACTTCTTTTCCCGCTGAAATAAGTAAAGGAGCCATGGGTGGTTTCACCACTATTTCTGATCCGAGAGCATCCAATAAGCTCCTCTTTGCATTGGCATCCGAAGGGTCTTTTTCTTTTAACGGGGTATCCGTTTTCATAGGGCTAGATGCAGTATCACTCAAGGCTTCTTCCTCATCCGATTTTTTGTGTCCAAACGCCGCAACAGGTAGCGCATTATATCTCCAGCTAGTTGATTGATCATTGAATCTTCCACGACCTGACGGGTCTCTACCCCTGCCTCCTCGCGCACCTCCACGGAAGCCACTGTTTCCCTTCCGGTACCAAGTCCCAAAATCAGCTCTAAGAAAATCTCCCCATTTAAGAGAGTGTTCATCGTGCTCACCCAAACCACATTCTGTATGGATGTGGCCAAACATACCACAAGCCCCACAAAATTTTGGGATTTTCTCATACTTGATGCCATAGAATTCCCTCTGTCCACCTCTAACAATGGTTACAAATCTGGCTAGGGCTTTGCGAACATCCAGCCGGACACGAACCCGAACAAAATTCCCAGCTCCATGCACATCCAACACTATCTCCTCAGCTATGCCAACTTTCTTCTCCATAAGGTTTTTTATAAGCTTCTTGTCCCTATAGCCAATCGGTAATTTGTAAATTTGCAGCCAAACCGCTATATGGTTGAGATCAACAGACTCAATAGGTGATAATCCATCATATGCTTCAATGGACACCGCATTCTGACGGAATAACCAGGGACCTCCTTTCTATACCTTCAACCAATCACCGAGACATGAACATTGGATGGAGAAAATATTGTTCTCCAATGGTGTGATAATCAGTTCCTTTGCCGGGCTCCACGCCACTCTCATGTGTGAATCAAACGTCTGGGGGCTAAAATAATTTGATGTGTGTACACGTGCCAGCGCCGTCCACTTCATACCCTGCTTTGGAACATCATCCTCATCTTCAAAGACTAAATCGTCAATTTCATCATCTTCCACTCCCAATCGCATAAGCATCTCGTCCGGAGATTCATCTCTTCCTCCCGAAGACGATGGCTTCGACGCAGAGTTTGAAGGCGATGCCATCCTCGTCCGTACTGTCTCCAGGAATCGCTGCTGGGAATCAGTCGATCCGTTGCTGTTTAAAAAGACGCAGATCAGGGCCTCTCGATGACGACACGAATTTGGTTCCTCCCCCGTGTAGGATTCCAGGGAACCAGCGAAGCACGATCTCCGAAGGCAAACTCGAGTTGGCTCCGATCGTACTCCAGGGGACCAGCGTTAGGAAGCGCTGGGGATAGAAAACACCTGAGACGAACTCTCCGCCGGCGCGCCGGCGGCAGAGGCGCGAAAACCCTAGTCGCCCGAGAGCGCTAGGTCTATCCGGACGTGTACGTCACCTGCCGCTAATCAGTTGTTAATCGAAGGCTTACGCCAAGGCAGGTTATTACTCTTGGATACGTGATTTTCTTAATTTTTATAAGAAGTCGTACATTGAGATAAGCTACACTTTCGGTCTTAATTTCGTTTTGACATGCTAGATCGTGTGATGCATAGTTCATTTTTTGTATTATATATTGTTCTGAGTGATCTGGGGTATTATTTTTTCTTACCTGCAGATGATGGAGCCACAAGATGGCGTTGGTCCAGCTGGAGTTGTCGGAGGCCCCACGCGGATTGGCAGCCAACACTTGACTGCTACTTGGGTACTCTATCTACTACTCCCTCCATTTATTTTTACATTGCGTCCTGGCAAAATAACGCATACCAAGGAGGGTCTTAGATGAGCTAAATTATAGTGTGGATGGACTAAGTTGCCCCGGGCATGACCAGAAATTGGTTTATGTGATTCCTGCATGCATTGGTCCGACGCGTTTCCATCGCCTCACCTCCTAGGCAATTGCATGCATGGCCAACTGGGTGTTGGCGGACGGGGATGCGGCGGGGTCTGGAGCATGTTATACCGCCAAGGAGCACATCATCCTGGTCTCCTTTTCTGCGGCGGCTGATTTCTCTTCATTTTTTTCGTGTCCGCCCATCTATGAATTCTAGGTTCCTTTATTTTTGCAGAGTGAATTATTTTATATGGTTTGGTGTGTACTTCGAAACTTCTGGGATATTAAGTTTTGTGGTGTAATAGTTGAGTTTATTGTGAATGTTGTTAAATTGACGGTTCTTGGAGGAATGGAACTACTTGATTTGTAGGTTATTTTTTTTAATTGTGCTTATTTACAGTCTAAAATGTAAGTAAGCACAATAAACAAAATTTTAAGTGGCAATGGAAATTTTAGAATTTAAGTGGCAACTTTTGATTTGTCAAGTTTAAAATAATAACAATAGAGAAGGTACTATAATATTGATCTCGTGATTCCTCTTGATATTTATTTTTTATTTTTGACAGTTCAAGTGAAAAGTAACAGTTGTTTAATCAATAAGTTGCTTTGAAGATACTATGTTATTCTCCTTGAATATCTAGATTTAAGGTGTATATATAAATCTCAATGGAACATCCAATGAGCCACAACTGAGAAGGCGACGATGAGCATGGTGGGAGGTAGAATCGAGCAAGGAACTTAGGGTTGTTAGGTGGCGGGCAACCTGCGCTCGATAAAAATGTCGCCTCGCTCAGGTTAGGGTGGTTAAGTGAGGGACAACGGCAACAGATTGTCACATGAGGAGTTTGGCACATGGTGGTGCAATTGGGAGAGTGTTGGTTACGCCGATGGTGGTTTCGGGGGCGTGAAAAAAGGAGGTTCGAGCGGAGATGGTCGTCAAAGGCGGGGAAAAGAAATACCTAGGGTTAGTTTTATTTTTGTCATTTTGCGGCCTGGTGCAGGTGCTTAGCGAGGGGGTGACTGTCACTTAGCCCTCCCCATATAATAGTTATTTTCAGCAATAAGAACATATATGTGAATCCTAAGTCAATGCATGTACATTATTACTCTTAATTTTGACTAATCTTGTAAGTTTACTTTGGAATCTAAAATTGATAGTGTAAGGATAAAAATATTCAGGATTGCCAAACAAATGATGACCCACAGACACAAATTCATCTAAAAGAATATTCATATCCCGTTGCAACGCACGGGCAACTAAATAGTTAGAAGATATATAAAAGGGAGGGAGCCCGCTTCACAAACCAAGTTTTTTTTGTATAGTTCTTCAAAATCCTTCACCTTTCTAGAGGAAAAAATCTCACTTTTATGAAATTTATATTTAGGATCAAAAGTTTCTTGAAGATACGCATGATTAATTAAATGTTCACATCTTTCTGTAAACCATGTTCCATAGAAGGAATAGTAAAATCAGCAAATTGTAGGATTGAGACTCGCCCATGAACAAGGTTCCAAAACCTCTAGCTACATCGATCGATCCGATGTCGAGGAGGAAACAAATGAGATGGAGGAGATTCAGCCGCCGCTGCCTGCGCCTCCTCAGGCCGCCTTGCGAAGGTCCATGGATGACGTTCTGATCATCGTCGACTAGACGGACAAAGATTACCCTTAGTTTGATCTAAATAATGTTCATAATTTTGTACTCAGAATCCAGCTAAGTGCTCGAATAATTAATCAAATGACTTGCATTTACTTTTTTATATGTTAAATTTTATGATATAGTTTTTGTTAATCTCTAGTCATATTCTAGTTTAATTTGGACTCTACTATTTTCCATGTTTCCGATCTGCCCGAATTTGCTTTACTCCAGAGGTTCGCGTATGCTTGGACCGTTTGAAGTTCTGCTCGGATGGTCCAACTATTTTCGTTTTGGCGGGGGAATTTCATTCCTGGCCATTTTGAACCCACCAATTGATATTCCCACTCAAATTCAATAGTCACACATTTCCAATTTCCACGCCGACCTCATCCACCTCCACCGACAACCTCCCACCACCCCACCAGCACCCTCTCCCCACAGACGCAGCGCAACCCCCACGTTTGAGCATCGGACCTCCATCGTGCTCTTAACCCACCACCATCCTGCTCATCTCCCCAAGGTCTTTGCATCTAACCCTCGCACCCACCATCCTCTCCCCAACAATCCAAGCCCCCACCCCATATTTTGACCCCCTCCATGAACACACGCACTCCCCATCTGCCCCTGGGAGTATTTTTCGCACTACATCTGTGTGGCTCGGTTTCTAATGTATTTTAATGTATTATAATTTTAGGCTCCTTGCCGACTGTGCCTCAATGCTGAAGGCCAGTGCGGAATGAAGAGCATACGAACCATGTTTTTGTTGCTAACCATGCATATGAGTGACGTCTACACACGTTCTATTCTTGTAGACAATGTTGGGCCTCCAAGTGCATAGGTTTGTATAACAGCAACAAGTTTCGCTTAAGTGGATTACCCAAGATTTATCGAACTCAGGGAGAAAGAGGTCAAAGGTATCCCTCTCAAGCAACCCTGCCATTACGATACAAGAAGTCTCGTGTCCCCAACACACCTAATATAATTGGTAGTTGTATAGGTGCACTAGTTCGGCAAACAGAGAGTGAAATACAAGTAATATGGATGATTATAAGTGATAAGAGCAATCTGAAATAAAAATAGCAGCAAACAAACATGTACCAGAACTGATTGTAAAAAGTGTTTCAATGCTTAAAAGCAATGCCTAGGGATCATACTTTCACTAGTGGACACTCTCATCAATAATAACATAATTGAATACATAAATATCATGTCTTCGCTACGCTACTTCGAACCACTCTCCGGTCGAATTACAAACACCAATCATTTCATAGGGCTATACAAGCACTCCTTAGAGTTCGCATTTCCCCATCCAGGTAACCCCCACGCTATCACCACGAGACCTAGATGATTCCAAAAAAACACCACAATTTCATAGGGTCATCCAACACAAAATATAATTATAATGCTAAACCACATGATGCACACACTGTCACCTTTACACCGTGATCAAAGTATCTACGGGGATCTCATAACAAAACCATTTGAGTAGCATAACAGATAAAGAGAAACATCCACTTATTCAACTAGATTACAAATCTCACGATCACATAAAGATCACGCCATGGGAGAGAGAGATGAAACACATAGCTACTGGTAGAGCGCTCAGCCCTGGGGAGAACTACTCCTTCCTAATCATAGGAGACAACAACAATGATAAAGATGGCAGTGGAGTCGATGGAGATGGCTCCTGGGGCATTTCCCCGTCCCGGAAGGGTGCCGGAACAGAGATTTCTGTCCCCCGAAACTTGTCGGCGGCGACGGAGCTACGGAATCTTTCATGGAAGGGGGCCAATTCCTCTAGGGTTTATGAACCGGGGGGAATATATAGGTGAAAGAGCAACGTCGGTGGACAGCCAGGGGGCCCACACCACCCCTGGCGCGGCAAGAGGGGGAACTGCGCCCCCTATGGTGTGGCCTCCCTGTGGCCCCCCTCTGGGTCTCCTTCGGACTATGTTGAGGCTCCGGGAATTCTAAGACTTTGGAATTTTGTTTTGTACAATTCCGAGATTATTTCCAGAACAACTATTCTAAAACAAAAAACAACAAAAAATATGGACTAACTTTATGCCATCTTGTCAATAGGTTAGTCCCAGAAAATCTATAAAAATGACATAAAGTCTAGAGGAAACAGATAGCATATGGCATCAAAACAACATGAAACATCAGAAATTATTGATACGTTTGAGACGTATCAATGGGCCGGTGTTCCGAGATTACATGGTATGTGCGTTTATTAAATCATTAATAGTCTTGCTAATTGCAATAAAATTCCTTAAAAAGGAATGCATTAATTACAAATAATTTTGTGCATGTACCTATAGTCTTAATTTATTCCTATGCCTAGATCATAAAACAATCATTTTATTCTACAACTTGGCCTCTGTCGATCAGGTGGCGTATGTACAATAATTATTTTATAAAGTTTTTTAAATGGGTATATCCCTTCATATTGCAGCATTATTAAAAAATAGTTCAACACATGCCCTGGAGTTTTAGTTTCTAGGATAAAAAAATTGCTAACATAAATATTTATTGTAGTGTGGTCCTTGCTATGTCACGAAACAATTTAGTGAAATTACTACATGTGGCGAGTTCAAAGTTGAGACTCAAGATATCTTTCTATATGCACTTGATGTCAACAAAGAAGAGGAAAGAACACTCATAACAGGTGGAGATTGGGACACCTTATCGAGCACTACTGTTTGAACTTCGACAATCAGATAGTGCTGAATTTGGATGCATGGTGACCATAAAATTTGAGGGATACTATATTTTGGCGCCAAGAATAAAATAAAGATGATGGGCGATGAGCCAGGTCATACTAATGTTAAAATGTAGCGTCTCTATCTTCAGAATTAATTATATATGTTGACATATATATTGTACTAACTTTAAATGTACTTTGCAGAGAGCCAAGTCAATGTGATTCGTTGTCCGCTTGCCATACAAGGTAACCTAACAAACAATCTCAATACCCGATCTGTAATCTCTAAAACCTCATATATATTAGTACATACACTGGTACTAATGGAAGATGTGGTGGCTCGACACTAAATTTGTAGGATGTCTCGATATCCTTATTTATTTGGAAAAACATCTAGCATTGCCACTATCTCCCGCACAAATTGGTAGAGTTGTTGCTTTTGCCAAAGAAAACTATGCACAAATCGGCTCTCTTGTTGTCCATATGCTCACAGATAAGAACATTGAGCATAATACACTTGTAAGTAATAAATCTACAACAAATTCAACTATCATTTCACAAATTAAAATCCTATGTGGAATAAACGGCAGTACTAATTCTCTAGCCACATTTTGCAAAAAAATAGAAGTGGGTTTCACCAAAACTACCACATTCCCTCATCAGGTCGACTCTGTTTATTAATGGAACCGATGAGCCCTATCTTTGCGAAATTGTATGAAAATGAAAGAGCCAGATTTTCCGTGGAGAAGGAAATATGGAATGAATTTTCTAGCAAAGCTGGCATTCAGATTGGATCAGTTATCATTCTCTGTGTCACAAGGTTCAATGGTGGCATCCATATGTATTTTAGACGACTCTGAAGAAGTGATCATATCAGTCCTCAAAGACAACTCGACTAGTATATATCATGTTTACAAGTCCCTTTTTAATATTGCCATCGCGTACTGAAATGTATTTCTGCTAAATTATAAACATAGATACAAATTTGCAATTTATTTGACCCACCCGAGCATCGCAAAAATTTCCGAACAAATCTGGCCCGCCCGAACAAAAGCAAAGTCTGGTAAAAAAAACGACTCAGGGATAACCACACTATTAAGATGACTCCCTTTCGAGTTTCTACAGAGGCTCTGTGTGTTTCCTAGCTAGTTAAAAACAAAACCGATTCTTTTCAAGCGAGTCCAGCTAGCTCTTTTTTTTTACTCGGTAAATCTGTAATATTTCGGGCGTCCTGCACGTCGTACAGTGGTCCGTTAAGATGGCCCGCCTCTAAGTGATGTGACGGGCTTTCGTTTGGGCCGCTTCCACCGAACATACTATCAGAGGTGGCCGTTTTTATAAACCTTCAGAGGTAAGTCTTTCCGAGACGGGTCGTGAAATCGGCTCCAATGGGCCTGATTATTAGCAACTTAGGCTCCGAACCGCTCGGCGGAACCGCCACAATCCTATGCACCAGAACCGGCTGAGATTGTGGGTATCGTAGTAGTGCATCTCCGTCAGCCGTTCATCCTCCCATACCGGAGATCTTCGATATATGTCCCATCTGGTGAGGTATTTCTTCCTCTATAGTCTATTTACGCCCACGTCTCACCTTAATTCTTTGAGACGGTACCTCATGGATTTAGAACACACCCAGATGGATTTAGGACACATCCATATGGATTTCAACAAATATATATCATGTATAATGTGTTGATTTTGGAGTCATTCTATATTAGCATGTTATGATATTTCCTACTATTACGCACGAAATTTGGTACTGTATTACCATGTTACAGAAGAAATTTGGTTCTGTTGTTGGCATGTTAGGATATATACCCTTATATACTAGTTATGTTATTTAGCCCTCAAGCATGAACTCTTTGTTACTGGTATTTTTGTGATGATATCTTGTCAGTAGCCATTGAATGATATATTTTTCAACCATGAGTAATTAGTGTTAATTTTTACTTCCTTTTCAATTTTTTAACAGGAGATGGCATTCCTATGCAAAATATGTGCGAATATCATGTTAATAAGCTTTGTTCGCTATCTTTTCGACAATGAGTAATTTGTGTTTTCTTCTTCATTTTCAAATCATTTGCAGATGGCATGTCCAATATGCAAAAATGATTGCACAACTATGAACATTATTTGAGTTTTAGTGTTTGTCCATAAGACTGTCACTGCAAGTCAGTGGTAAGAAAATAAACCTGCTTCAATTTTGTTTAGTGAATTTATATGAAAGGTGTGTTTATAATTCTATTCTTTTTACTTGTTGTTTTTCTGTTGCATATACAGTTTGAAGCATGCAACATTCGCCATTCCTTCAACGAGTCAGTAGGGAAGACTGTTTTGTTCTGTGCGCTCGGGAGCACGTGCAACATTCTTGTGTCAAAAAGGGCGGAGTAGAACCCGGTTGGACGACAAAGGATGGGAAGACTTCGTCATGAAGAACAATATCAACATGGGAGGCATTCTAGTTTTTTACTATGGCACTACCTTATCGTATGACCTTTGTTGCTGTTATGAATTATGGCATCAATGAAGAGGAGAGTGTTGACGATTCAGACACTTCTGAGGCCTCAGAGAGTGATCAACAAGACCCATGGTCTCAAGCTCCGAGTAGTATTGTTTCTATTTTTATCTTAATAATAGCGAACATTGGTATTACATAAAGTCGAACGTTAGTTGTGAAACGTGAACAATATTGTACAGAGGCATGACTTAATTATATGATCTGACTTGCATATTATTAATTTTCAGTCATTTGTATCATATGATAGGACCGTCCATGCAATACCCCGGACGGTACAATGTAGAAATCGATCGGCTCTATTACGGACGGAGTGGAAAACCAGAATCTCCGAAAATGGGAGCCAGACACGAATTACAACCGATTATGTTGCTCGCATAACTAGAGACAGATACATTTTATGTCCGCCTCTGCCATCTATATTTTTCGAGACGACTTTGGTTTTGAGCTGTCTGAGGGATTACGTAATCACACCCCTTTTTTATAACCAGCTCTAACATAAAATATATTAGAGAACATCGCTTAGATCCGGGTTGAGAAATTGACTGAGGCATTTGTATGCGAGCAGTCTCGACAGCTCGTATTGGTATTAGTGTGTATTAACCTAGTTGGTTCCATTCCAACTCTAGGGCTTGCAACCGAGAAGATATAGTCACACAAAAATCTACTGGATATAATGTGTTCACTAACAAGTTAAAATAGAAAGCGCAACACTTTAAATTTTGTCGATCCCACACTATGCTCAAATTCTAGATCTGCCCCTAACTGCTCGCAAGAGGGACATAACCTGGTCACGGGCGTCGCTGCTCGTGGGAGGAATGCCACGACGCAGCTGGTGTCGCTGCTCGTGGATTAAATTACATGACGATCCGTGAAGAGCGGGTTGGCGTCTAGCCGCGAGGTGCCATCGTTTGGGTCGTGGGTGAGACACAATGATCTTTGATAGTGCAAGGGGCTTCTTTTAGATAATTAAGATTTCCTACCAGGATGAGCAGGGTGTACGCATAAATTCCGCTAATTTCCTACGGGCTGTCTCTCACTGCGTTTAGGAATTTTAAGCGGGCGCGGACAACATGTTCTCGCGGACATCTGCTTTCTCTTGCATCACCACTGCGGATATTCTTCAGACTACATCATACTATAGAAGTAAATCTCAATTGTTTCCGGATGCCTCTCACTCTCATCATGCATTCAACTCCTCATGGTGCTTATCCGAAGTCCACACTTCATTCATGTATCTTTTATGGTACTTTCAAGGTTAAAAATGTTTGAAGATAGACAGGAGCTGCAATGCCGGATGTAACAATCCGATATGTATTTTTAGCTACACAAACTGGGCTGAGTTTGAAATTTTATATAAGGGCCTTTACTCAGTTACTGGCCATGGACACCAAATCAATAGCACATTTAAAATACAAGAACTCAAGGCTCAAAACTACTTAGTTATGGACTTAATAAATTCAAGCATTCAATGTTGTTTCATCTACACAAAGCATATAAATGTATTTAATAAATTATATCATTAAGAGAAAGAAATGGTCGAATAAATTATATCACTTTGTTATGGATTATTGATATGATACAACATATATTCTTGATAAGTTGTGGCATGTACTTGCTAACTATAACAACTTCTCTAGAATAATTAAACTCCTCCCTACGTACATGCACGGCATAGTGGTGTGATCGAGGATATTTATTCCAGCCCGTACACACATGCATACACTATATAATAAGAACGGTAACATGCCTAGCTATAATATCTTATCATGTGTAGTGAACATAAACATGGTGTGTGTCATCAGTGACGGCGCCACCAGGGGCCGAACAGGGACAAAGTCCCATTGCCAGTGGAGACCTAGCGACCATGACCTACTCGCTTGAGTAGCATGTTTAGATCACGCATGATTTGATTCCCCAATCACGAGACAGGAACTGCTCTCACTCAACTCCTACCAGCAGGACCCTTTGATGTATCCTCCCCGTGCAGATCGATATTCGTCCACCCCCGCCCCCCCCCCCCCCTCGTCCTCTACATGGGATTGAACAGTATAGACCTATATGTCTCCTAAATATAAGTTTCAAGATATTCACAAAGGTGGGTACGAACCGTGTATACGACATCTCGCAAAAGGTTATTAAACCGACCAAGTCGGATTTTATGCCAGGACGGAATATCCTAGAAGGGGTAGTAATCCTGCATGAAACTATTCATGAGCTCAAAAGAAAGAAAATGGATGGTGTGTTGTTCAAAATAGATTTTGAGAAAGCATATGATAAGGTCAATTGGGCCTTTTTGCAATAGACTTTGCGCATGAAGGGTTTCTCACCTAAGTGGTGTGAATGGGTTGCCAGGTTTGTGCAAGGTGGTAGTGTGGGGATTGAAGTGAATGATGATATAGGTCATTATTTTCAAACGCTTAAGGGACTACGACAGAGTGATCCTCTTTCCCCGATATTGTTTAACATTGTTGCGGACATGTTAGCAGTACTGATTGGTAGAGCCAAAGATGATGGACAAGTTGGGGGCTTACTACCTAATTTAGGTGAGGGAGGAATTTCGATTCTACAATATGCAGATGATACCATCCTATTTCTTGAACACGACTTAGCGAAGGCAGTGAACATGAAATTACTTTTAGCTTTCTTTGAGCAACTTCCTGGGCTTAAAATTAATTTCCACAAGAGTGATATATTCTGCTTTGGGCACACAAAAGAGGTTCAACACGAATACCAGAACATCTTTGGTTGTGAAAGTGGTTCACTTCCATTTAAATATCTGGGAATTCCTATTCACTATAGAAAATTATTAAACAAGGAGTGAAAACCTATCGAAGATCGCTTCGAGAAGAAACTGGGATCTTGGGCAGGCAAGTTACTCACATATGGTGACCGGCTTGTTTTGATAAATTCAGTTTTATCTAGCCTACCCATGTTTTTGTTTTCATTCTTTGAAGTACCTAAAGGGGTGCAAAAAAAATTAGATTTCTATAGATCACGATTTTTTTGGCGGAGTGATCAGCTCAAAAAGAAATATAGACTCACTAGGTGGAACATTGTTTGTCGCCCTAAAGATTAGGCGTGGTTTGAGTATTGAAGTTCTGAATATAAAGAATCAATGTCTGCTTAGTAAATAGTTATACAAATTGTTATCTGAAGATGGGGTTTGGCATGAATTGTTATGCAACAAATATCTCAATGGTAAAACTTTAACACAAATGCAACCTAAACCTACTGACTCCCCTTTTTGGAAAGGGATTTTAGGGGTTCGGAATAATTTCTTTGCTAACGGGTTCTTTGTTATTGGAGATGGTACAAAAACGAGGTTCTGGGAAGATGCATGGCTGGGTGATAGCACGTTGGCCTCCTAGTACCCCTCTCTGTACAATATTCTCGATCACAAGAATGTTCTAGTGGCAGATGTCATAGGCGGGCAAACGCTAAACATTCAATGCCGACGTTCATTGACTGACCAAAGGAGAAGTGCGTGACTCGGCCTGGTCCACAAGGTGTATCATATACAACTTTCGAATGAATAAGATAGCTTTAGGTGGAAGCTTAATTCATCAGGCGTCTTTACGATTAAATCGTTAAATGCTAATCTTTTGAATGGCCACACAATATTTTTACGTAAATATCTGTGGAAGCTACCAATTCCGTTAAAAATTAAAAATCTTGTTATGGTTTCTTAATAGAAAAGTACTTCTAACCAAGGATAATTTAGTGAAGAGACAATGGATGGGTTGTACAAAATGTATGTTTTGCGATAGTAATGATACTATACAACACCTTTTTATTTGTTGTCCATTTGTCATGAATATTTGGAGGCTTATTCACTTCACTAATAACATCTCACCACCAACTTCGATTGCGAATATGTTCGGAAGTTGGCTTAATGGGATTGCCAAAAAAGTTAAGAAACGTATATGTATTGGTGTGTCTGTGTTTCTGTGGGCAATATGGAATTGTCGTAATGATCTTGTCTTTAACAAAGTTCAAATCCCACATTTTTTGCAGGTGGTAAATCGGGCGGTCTACTGGATACAGATGTGGTCTCTGCTGGTACCCGCAGATCAACGGGGTCATATGGATTCTAGATGTACTCGAATGATGGCGGTCGTTCGGGCTATCTTCAACCAGTATGGGTGGCATGCTCTTAAGCGGCTTAATGGATAGGTCGTGCATTTTTGTATGGCTGGTTTTCACCTTCACTTTGTGTGATTCGTGAATGTAATAATTCAAATACTTGAGACACTTTGTTGGGATATTCTTTTACTTATATAAAATAAAGCCGTGTGCATTGTACTGATGCAGAGGCTGGGGCTTTGCCTCCATAAAAAAAAGAAATGCGCGACGCTAGAAATGCCATGTCCCTTAATAAGTCCAAGAGTCCAAGCAAGAGCTGCGCTGCCGCCGGGTGCTGGTGATTTCAGTGATTCTAGTAACCGAGACAACTGTTGGTAATTTCAGTTTATATTAGTTGTGATGTCTATTGTTGTAGTAGAGCACATAAGTTTAATTTAAATATTGATTTAAAAATGTTTGAAATTTCAAAAATTGTTACTAGTTTAAATAGTTGGAATAATTAATTTTTTAAACAGAATATGTGTTTGAAATATTTGTCCAATTTTAAACACATTTCATATTGAAACTTTCTCCTAATTCGAAATCATTTGGAATGTAATTGAAAAAACATTTTGAAAATGTATTTAAACGGGGCAGGTGAAAAATAGCGGCAGGAAGCCAAAAAACTAAATTTTGGGGCTTTTGCCCCGGTTTGTGTTACCAACCGGGACAAAAGGTGGGAGGTGAGCGGCAAGCGAGGGCCCCACCGTCGCCATCACCGCCACCTACTTCTCTGAAACACAGCCCAGCTCGATCATCGCCAGCACACGTCGACGCCATGGACGTCAGCAGCCCGAGTCCGGCTCGATCTCCGATGCCTGAGCCGACTCCGCCGCCCACTAAGTCCTCTAAGAGAAAGGTTGCTGCCTCTAAGTCTTCCCTGAAAAAGAAACCTCCGCGGAAGAAGAAAGCCAAGAAGCTGCCAGAAGTGTTGCCTTACCATATGACTGACGAGGAGTTACACGAATGGGTGACTGCGGACACGAAATGTCAGATGGTTTCGTGGGGAAAGAGAACCACGGAGCCGCCAAAGGAACCAATAGATCCGGCTGTAAAGAAGCACTTCAAGAATATGCTAGAAATGCCGTCCCAAGTTCAGATGAACCTGCCATCTGACTATGATCGCGGAGTAACGATGAGTTATTCCAAAGCCAAGAAGGCGGGGAGAACAACTGCCCAGCTCGGGAAGCAGTCAAAACAATCGCCCCCCCCCCCCGCTCAAGGTGTCAGACACTGTACATGCTCAAGTCGATCAGGAAGAAACTGAGAAGTCTGCCAGAGACTGTGGTATAACAGTTGAGCAACTCCTAGGCCAATCCGACAACTTCGAAAAGGCTAAATTAGCATGGAAATATGTGTGTGGGAAGTCTCTCATCAAACCTGATCATCCGGGCTCTATGACAACATTGAAGCGACAACTGCATACGTGGTATATCCAAAGCGCACAGTATGGGCTAGACCAACTCATCGTGAAAATTAGAGAACATGATTACTACCGCAATGACTCGATGTTTATTGATTTTAAAGAACTTTTTTTCATATATAATCTAGACGCCCTCGATAAATCGATCATCAGCACCTATTGTCTGTAAGTATCTGCCTCAGCTAGTTCGATCATTGCTTCTGATATATATTATACCCTCACTGCACGATATATATTATGCAGGATGAAGATTCTGGAATGTAATGGAAATGGTGGCGTTGGGTTCATTGTCCCATATGTCGTCAATGATATCGTTTTAAAGCAACACGCTCAAGATACGAAGAATAACCTAGTTATGTTTTTGAGGAATCAATTTCACTGTAGTGAAATACTATTTCCTTACAGACATAAGTGAGTGTTACTGTCTTATATGCATATTCCTTCACATTTCTATTTCTCTAAGTCGGTGTTAATTAAGTGTAATTGATGAGTTAATCACCTGTCCAGATTTCACTGGATTCTTTTCGACATTCACGTTGACAGTGGAATAGTTGATATCATGGACTCTATGGATAAAGAGAAAGAGGAGTACCAGCACATTATGTCAATGCTCACAAAGTAATTTCATTCGTTGTCGCACTACACAGTCCTCTTTTGTTCAATCATTATCGTACGATGACCCATAATTTATTTTTCCCGGACAGGGCTTGGAACCGGTTTAGGAGGCAATAACCCGGTTTAACGGAGTTGAATATGAGATTTGACAAACTCATCGTAAGTAGTACTTGCTACATTCACATCTCTCTTTAATTCCTTGATCATTATTTGACTCAATTATATTCCTCGTAAAGTGCCCTCAGCAGCCACAGGGAACAAATTGATGTGGCTTCTATGTCATGGAGAACATAAGGATAATTGTGAATGAGTTGTTAGGAAGAAGAGTAAATATAAGGCTCTACGATCTCAAGAGGCAGCTCCTATCGGCAGACTCTTTACAAGCACTTCAAGAGGAATGGGCGGGTTTTGTGCCGAAGGAGATCGTATCTTAAAATGAAAGATTGCATTGTTAAGTATAAACAATGATCTGCATGTAATTATCTCAATGTGTATAACTCTTTTCGGATGTAATGATCTAATCGAGATCAGTGTAATTATATTTTGATGATATCAATGCATGCAATGATTTTTATGATGATTACTATCGATGTGCAAAAAATATGTTATTACTAGCCTCACCGAAAAAAACAGCACAGAAAAACAGCCCAAAAAGAAGCATGTCAAAGCTCTTCCACGGCAGAGAAACACACAAAAACTCTGCCACGGCAGGATACCTTTTGCCCCGGTTGGTGTTACCAACCGGGTTAAAAGGTGGTTGGCTGCACGCTACGCAGAGCTCACGTGGGGCACGCATTTTACCCCGGTTGGTGACCCAACCGGGCCATAAGGGGGACTTTAGCCCGGTTTTGAGGAACCCGGTTGGGCAGCCGGGGCATTAGGCCCTTACCAACCGGGGCTAATGCCCCGTTTTCCACTAGTGACAATTCGAGATTGTTTTGAAAATTTTGAAAAAATATTACAAAAATGTCAGGCAGATTTAATATTTTACATTTACGTTGTGTAGACCTTAAATCAATGTATTTCTAGAAAGCTTGTGCTGAATACTTCTAATAGAAGCGTGACTGATGGATTTTTTTTTCAAATTCGACCCGAAGTTTCGACCCAGATCACCTTTTCTTGCCCCTAAGCAAAAATCCAATAAACCGGAGGAGAGATCTAACTGATAAACCTTGTCCAATCTATGTGTACACTACCAGGTTCTATACATGGGCCAAAAACATGTTATTAAACTCTAGCAGTCTCATGCTGAATAAGCTATAAGCTACAATGGCGGAGCCAGCGAAAAATAGGAGCCCTGGCGGATCATAAGGTAAGGAAAAAATCGAGCATGGAAACCCGATATTTGGATACATATGATATAAATGGCAATATGAAATAAGAAAATAGTACCTTCATAATAGTTGTAAGCACAAAAACTGGAATTAAACATGTTCGATAATAGCTCACTAGACAATATGAGTCACAAGTCACACGTAAGTGTTTTGATATCCAGTCAAACACTTATATTGGAACCTTCATGGTTAAAAGTCGAGTAAGAACTAGTAATTCCAATACGTGCATACACTTTTTCACCTTAGATATATGACACGTACCTTTCAAATAATAATAATGCCTCGGCAAAATCCCTTTACGATTCTTAAAGGCTTGAAATTGTCAAACAATAACAACGTTATTAACTGATTTAATTATCTCCCGCTCGGTCTAGCAAACCATGAAGTGATTAAATAAATCATCATTTATCTTGTTGCCCAATTTAGACTTGATAATTTTCATTGTCGAGAAAACTCTCTCCACGAAAGCCGTTGACGCTGGCAACGGCAATGGCAACGTCAACTCAATGAGCTTGTAAACCAATGGAAATACAAAGTGCTTCCCCGTTTCAACCATTTTTGCAGCCAAACTTTCAACATCATTGCAAGTAGAAAAGGCAACATGATTTCTCACATGAAGAACATATATAAGTCTCAAATTGATCCCTCAATATTGTACGATCAGCATTAGAGAAGTCATTACTATAAATTTCACCAAGACGACAAAGCCTCTCTATGTTGAACCTGAAGAAAGATTTCTTGGGATCAAGACATGAGAAACAAGCAAGTATCTCCTGATTTGTGTCACCAAATCGATGATTCATCTCAACACATATTTTTCAATAACTACATAGAAAATTTCAGCTCTATAATAATGAGATTGTGATCGTCCTTTCCTCTAGCCTCGAGCGACCTCGAACAGGTATTTCATCATCCATATTTTTCACCGGAATACCTTTGGCACTACAGAACTAAGTGAACTCTTCGAAAAGACTCATAAACACTATCTCTCATGGTATGATGGCCAACCTGACATTAACATCATGAATTAATTCCATGTCATGCACAATATTTGCATCTTTTTTCTGCAAGAGATGTGAAATCTCATTTGTAATACCAATCAACTTCAACATAAGCTTCAGAACGAGAGAAAATTTAAAGCACACCCATATTCTCGATGCAACCTGCCGCACTACTCGGATTACGCCCATTTGCGTCAAATGTGCTAAGTACTTTTATCACACGAGCCCACATTTCATCCAAACGAAGCAAGGTTTTATGATGTGAACTCCACCGATTATCTCCCGTTCTAGGAAGACTAGTTTGCTGATTCAAGCCTCTTCCTGTAGAAATTTCACCTCTCTCGAGCCTTTCCAACATATCTTTGTGAGTCTCTTCCACCAATCTTCTTGGATGAGGAACTTTTTGTGTTCATAATCAAGGACAAATACTCAAACAAATTCATGAATATATGAGCAAGAATAAGAGTCAACAGCGACAACAACAAGCTCAAGGCGATGAGAAAAACAATGCACATGGAAGGCATAAGGGTTCTCCACCAATCTTCTTGGATGAGGAACTTTTTGTGTTCATAATCAAGGACAAATACTCAAACAAATTCATGAATATATGAGCAAGAATAAGAGTCAACAGCGACAACAACAAGCTCAAGGCGATGAGAAAAACAATGCACATGGAAGGCATAAGGGTTCTGATCCATAATTTTTCTTTGCAAGCCGTTGAATTCACCTGTCATATCGGAAGCTGCATCATATCCTTGCCCTCGAATCCTTGAAATAAGTAGCTTGTAATGATCAAGAAGCATAACAAGAGCTGACTTTAGTGACTCTGATGTAGTATCTTTGATGTGGTATAGGCAGAGAAATCGTTCCACCACTTTCCCTTCATTGCTCACGTACCTACAAAAAAAACTAAAAATTATTAGATTAAGGATGGCTGCAAAGAGAATAAAAATAAAGAAATGAAACTAAGAACAACTTCTAACCTAAACATAACCGCCATTTGTTCTTTCACGGATATATGACGGGACTCATCCGTAATAACTTCTTCTACATCACACCTTGCAAGATCCTTTTGAATCTCACCAGAAGTCATTTGGCGATTTTTTCCACCACGGTCAAAAGAATCTCTAACTTGTTCATTGTCATCTTTCAATATATCAATCATCTCCTAATATTTGCTTCTGTTCAAAGAAATGGATGATTCATTGTGGCCTCGAAAAGATAAACCTCCTGCCATGAGATATCTACAACATTGTACAGAAGAAAGTCAACCGGATTTTATATAACTCTATTGATTCATCCGTTACTCTAGCCAATCTAGTTGTCACACTTTGTTATTTGATTTTTAAAAGCATCACAATGGAGAAAACAATTTTTGTGTCACTATCCAAACCACCAATATGGTCTGGTAAAGCTTTATATGCATGCTTCTGGTGCTTAAGCCGGTTTTTGTGAAAACTTCATTTTTTTTAAACGGAAAAACCCAGCCTCTGCATCTAGTGGATGCACACAGCTTTTTTATTAAGAAATCATTCAGTATCAAAATATCAACCTAAGTATTACATCACCAACGTAATGCAACTCAACGACAGTGCACTGTGGCTACAAGCACGAGCCACCAAAACATACGGAGACTACACATAATGTATCCTCCTAGTGTGCAGCCACCCACCCTGGCTGAAGATAGCCCGCACGACCGCCATCAAGCGTGCACATCCTCTATCCAAGCTTCCACGTAGCTCTTCCGGCGAAAGGAGCGACCACATGTGGATCCAGTGGGTAGCCCTGTGTACCACCTGCAAAAAATGACCAGCTTCCATCTTGTTAAAAATAACATCATTTCTGCAATTCCAGATTGCCCAAAGAAAAGCACAAATACCAATACGTATCCTAGCTTTAGTCTTTTTATCTACCCCATCTAACCAACCCCCAAATAAATTGTCAATTGTTGATGGTGGATAAATACTAGAGGTGAAATAAATCAATCTCCAAATCTTTTTTGCAAACTCACAAGAAATAAATAAATGTTCAATAGTCTCTTGATTACCACAAAAAACACACTTTTAGCATCCCGTCCAACTCCGTTTAGCCAGATTATCTTTTGTTAATAGCTCATTTCAATAAAGAAACCACATAAATATCTGGATCTTAAGTGGTACTTTTATTTTCCAAATATACCTCTGCAAGCTAGCATTTAGTACCCTCATTCATTAAGTCCTCATAATAGGATTTAACAGTAAAAATGCCCGAAGTAGTCAATTTCCACTTAACAGAGTCTGGTGTATTAGAGTTTTGAAGGTTCATCAAGCGTTCAACTAAATGCAACCATGTGTTCCATTTATCTCCAGTTAGTACTCTTCTGAACTGTAAGTTAGGGTGATCATTCCATAATACATGTGAGACAAAAACATTTTTATGTCGCACCACATTATATAGATTCGGATATTGGGTAGCTAGAGCAGTATCTCCTAACCAAATGTCCCCCCAAAAACGAATAGTTTCCCCATTCCCCAACTTAAACTGAATTCGCTGAAAAAAATCTTCTTTGACTCTCATCAATCCCTTCCAAAAAGGTGAGTCTGAGTTTTTTGCTTCCACCTGCTGAAGTGGTAAATCCCTAATATATTTATTATGTAGTATCTCACTCCATACTCCTTCTTCATTAAGAAGTTTGTAGAGCCACTTGCTTAAGAGACACTTATTTTTAATCTCTAAAACCTCGATCCCCAGACCCCCTTGATCTTTCGGTCTACAAATTATATTCCACTGCGTTAACCTATACTTTTTCTTCTTCTTGTCACTTTGCCAAAAGAAGCGAGATCTAAAGAAATTTAATCTTTTCCGTACCCCAACAGGTATCTCAAAAAAAGATAGAAAAAACATAGGTAAACTCGAAAGAACATAATTAATTAGAACCAATCTATCTCCATAAGAGAGTAGTTTCCCGATCCAAGTACTCAACTTGTTTTCAAAACGGTCCTCAATTGGAAGCCATTCTTTATTCAACAGTTTTCTATAATGAATCGGGATACCCAAGTACTTAAACGGTAACTGTCCCACATCACACCCAAAGATGTGGCGGTACTCATCCTCTGCCTCAGCCGCAGCCCCAAAGCAAAAAACTTCACTCTTATGGTAGTTGATCTTAAGACCCGATAATTGTTCAAACAATGATAAGATTAGTTTCATGTTAACTGCTTTATCGAGATCATGTTCAAGGAACAAAATTGTATCATCTGCGTATTGTAGAATTGAAACCCCACCTTCAACCAAATGCGGTACAAGTCCCCCAATACTACCTTCTTCTTTGGCCCTCGCAATTAACACTGCTAACATATCAGCTACGAGGTTAAAGAGAATAGGAAATAATGGATCCCCCTGTCACAATCCTTTTAGTGTCTGGAAATAATGACCAATGTCATCATTCACCCTGATACCTACACTCCCCCCTTGAACAAATCTCGCTACCCAGTCACACCCAAGTGGTGAGAAACCTTTCATCCTTAGCGTCTGTTGCAAAAATGACCAACTAACCTTGTCATAGTCCTTTACAAAATCTATTTTGAAATGAACTCCATCCAATTTCTTGGAATGAAGCTCATGTATTGTTTCGTGAAGGACTACTACCCCTTCTAAAATGTTTCTACCAGGTAGAAATGCAGATTCAGTGGGTTTAATAATTCGCTGTGCAATCGCAGTAACTCTATTAGTCCCAACCTTCGTGAATATTTTAAAGCTGACATTCAGCAAACATATAGGCCTATATTGTTCTATTCTAGCTGCATCTTCCTTCTTAGGTAAAAGTGTAATGACCCCAAAATTCAGCTTGTATAATTGTAGCTCTGCTGCATGTAATTGAGCAAACATGGACATCATATCCATCTTATTCACATCCCAAAACTTCTTATAGAACTCAGCCGGGAACCCATCCGGTCCCGGCGCTTTATTAAGTTCCATTTGAGTTATTGCGTCAAAAACTTCCTCTTCAGAGAAAGGAGCAGTTAAAAGATTGTTTTCCTCTAACGACACTTGAGGTAGATCATCAATCCTTCCCTCATCAAGTGTAATATTTGTTTTTTCGGATGGCCCAAATAGCTTTTTGTAATATTCAGTAATAAAACACACTAGGTTTTGTTGGCCAATAATAGTCCCCTCGTCTTGTTCTAACTGAAATATTTTTTTCTTCCTATGTTTTCCATTAGCCATTAAATGAAAATATTTTGTGTTGTCTCCTCCTTCTTTAATATATCTCATCTTAGCACGTTGGGCCCACTTGGACTCTTCATCTCGTCTAAGTTTAGCTAAGAACAATTCAGCCTCCCTCTTGGACTTTCTTTCCTCAGCAGAAAGAAACATAGTCTCGGCTTTAATATCTAATTCATTAATTAGTAAAAGTAGTTTATCCCTCTGAAGTTTATATTCCCCACTCATATTCTTAGCCCACCCCCGTAAAAAACTACGGAGATGTCTAATCTTGTTTTGCCATATCTCAATAGGAGAATCCCCCATATGTGGACTCATCCACTCTTTTATAACCATATCACAGAAACCCTCTTGTTTCAGCCAAGAGAGTTCAAATGAAAATGTCGATTTATTACCTTTATGAGCTGAACAACCCGAGTCCACCAACAAGGGCACATGATCAGATCTTGTTCTTGCCAAAGCCTGAACAGTAACAAGAGGGAATTTCTGTTCCCACTCTACACTTTCTAGTATACGATCTAATTTCTCATATGTAGCTATCTCTTGTCTACTAACCCAAGTGTATTGCCTTCCTGACATGTCTAATTCTTTTAGATCCAGGCTGTCAATAATGGCATTGAAAATAGATGGCCAGCGTGTATTAAAGTTATCATTACTCTTCTCATTTGGTCTGCGCATAATGTTGAAATCTCCACCCACCAGAATAGGTCGAGTCTCACTCTCACAAATACGGACTAGTTCCGACAAGAAAACGGGTTTTTTATCATCTTGAGCAGCCCCATAGACTACTACCAACGCCCAAAGGAAACCATCTTCCTTCGTACGTAAATGAAATTTAACCGAGAACTCTCCCGCAATCACTCTCTGAACTATCATGATAGCATTATTAAAGCCAACTAAAATTCCTCCCGATCGTCCTTGAGGTGGTAAACAATACCAACAAAAATCACGACCTCCAGCTAAATGTGATAGTAATCGCTGCTCAAAACTAGACCTACCAGTTTCCAAAATAGCAACAAAATCCAATTTTAACTCAGTGACAATCTCATTAACTGCCAAATGTTGGGCAGTATCCCCAAACCCATCCGTGTTCCAAAAAACCCCTTTCATTGATCTTAATATTTTAGAATAATATTCTTTAATCTACTGCTTCTCCTTTTAGGCTTAGAGGATGCACTATTCTTCTTCTTTCGGGGGCGTGCGACCTTCACACGTAGTGATGAATTCAAAGCATCACCCAACCCCTCTTCCTCTAGCTCATGAACCTCTTCATCCAGCGATGATGACATTCGTCCAACTAACTCGTGTGAATTTTTCTTATGATCACTCTCCAAAAACACCAATTGTCTAGATGTTTCTAGTTTTTTAATTGTAGTGACAGCATTATGTACTTCCGATTCATCATTACCCAATGAAACTCCTAATCTAGTTGCAAAATCAACAATACGATTATTCGACAATTGAGTAAATGAACGCGGTAAAGTACCTGAGTAGTTGATGTCCCGTTGAGCCGCCAACCGCGTAGCTCTCTCCGAGATGGGCGTGTCTGCATCCGGGTGTGCACGCAGCCGTGCACTCGATCGAAGCCCCACGCTCTCCGGTTCCGGGATGCCTCCGAAATCCACCACCTCCTTCCTGGAAGCCTTATGGATCAGACTCGGTGAACTCACAGTGTTGCACCTCTCAGAATCATTAGGTACCACCTGTGTCTCATTGAAATCAGCAGTGATCATCTTCTCTCCACCCTCCTGTGACAATGCTGCAGCCAGCATCACGGATCCATCCTCGACAGCCCCAAGTGTATTAAAAACCGTGGTAACTAATTGTTGTTTGAGAACTGACAGCGTAGGTGTACCCATAATAACCGACTCAGTACCTCCCGATCGCCCTAGCATCCGACGGCAGAGAAATGGGAGAAAACAGGCTCCCGGCAGACGCAGTTTTTCCTGTCGCAGCGCTCCACGGCAGCGAAACTGGAGCCTTTTGCTGCCGTGCGGCAGGAACTGCTGCCGGCAGAGACTTGGCCACCACCTCCTTCACAGCAGCTGGCTGTATTGCAGGTGCGATTAATTCTTCAAATCCTTGTTGTCCAGAACTCACCATCGGTGTTGCATCACGAGCCAGCGTCGTGTCTTTCTCAGGTTGATCTATTGTTGGCGTTTCAAAAACAACCTCATTCTCTGTTCTAAAATCACTATCCTCCGCAGGTATGAACATGGCCCTAAACTCCTCCCGAGGCCGCTGGATAGAGTGCAGCACCATAGGGGGAAACGCAACACATGTTTTCCTCGCTGTATTACCACCCGGGCCATTGGAATTTGTGCTCTAGGTATCCATAGGCTCATCCTCCTTGCTGTCATTAGCATTTGATGTGTTAAGAGAAGTGTTTGCCAACGCATCTGTGAAGTCATCTAGTATACCATCATCATCACCTTTGTCGACGTTTGGATCGGTCATTACCACATCCTCCTCCACTGAGATATCCTCTCCCTCCACCTCAAAAGTGAGTTCATAGATACCATCATGAATGAACATAGGGTAGCTTTTAGGTATCTTTGTAAAGTCCAGACAACCCACCCGAATACGAAGAACTCCGTGTCTCCTAGTATACACCATGTCCACCTTAGAAGTTTTACCAAGCATAAAACCCACGGACCAGAGGGCCAAAAAATCTCCCATGCGATATTCTGGTATCCCGGAGACACGTATCCAAAACTCCGGAAGTGTATCAATGGGCTCAATCTTGTGAGTCCAAGCATCAAATACCATCTCACAAGTACTTCTCGGTACACGAAAAGCACCGAAAACCTTCAGTCGATCGAGCTCTGATTTAGATGGAAATTGAACCTTAAAAACATTATGCCCCTCCTGCGAAACCCTCCAAATAAAATTCTCCGTTGGTACTAGCCTCTGTAATTGGGTGATGATCTGCGGAATCGACATCTCACCCTTGGATACCACAATAGACGCCATTTTCACATTGACTACCTTTGGTCTATAGTGTTGAGACAAAGGCAAGCCAAAGAAAGTCAGTTCATCCTGTGCATATCCATACATGATTGGATGTGGCTTTGGTGCTAATAACAGTGGGCAACTGTTGGTAACATGATCAACAGACTGACATATCTCACAAATAGGTGCTGGGAAGTCATTCAACAAATGTCGTGCAACCCCACAATGAAAGCATTTCATCCTATCAACCTTGTTCTTCTTAGGGACGGCACCTGCCACTGCCACTGCAACCTGTTGTGCCGTAACTCTCTGCATGTTCTGCTGCTGCAATCCACTACCACCCGCACCTGAATCAACTTGAGCCAACGCCACAGTGTTAACCCCATTATTTTGCTGAATTGGCGCCTGTTGTTGCACCCCATGTTGGGTGTTTGCTGCAGCTTGCGCGGCCACAACTGGCACGTATCGCGGCTGCTGCCTCGGATACTGCCGCGGCCCCTGATATCCACCACGCGCATGTCCGAAGGGACCTCGTCCCTGCATCTCGTAGCGTTGGCATCCCCTGTAGCCACCATGATGTTGATTACCTCTGTACTGATTGTTTCCCCGTCCAGCATTGAAAGCAAAAACCTCCTGGCGTTGTTCAACAGCACCTGCAGCCAGGCCCTGTCCACCGTTCGCCAAGACAAGAGGAGGTTGACCAATAGGCAAGCCAGCCGTCCCACTGGCCTCGCCCACCTCCATCCTCTGTTGAGCACCACCGCGCCCCGCAGCGGCAAGATCCCCTCCAACACGTCCGCCGCCTCTGTTCGCCATACTCGACAAAGATTGAGTCGATCTTCTCCACGAAAACCCTAAGAGCCTACGCAGCCGATGCTCAGAAGGTATTTTCGCACGCCCACAAATTCTCCCAATTCGTGCATGGCCCATGCAGCCTGTCTTGTCAACTATTGGGCCTCGCAGCACACCTGGCCCACGTGAGTCCCGATCGCATCCGAGTCGGAGAGATTCATCATTCGAAATTCCGCTCGCAGTCGAGCTTCGCCGCCGGCGAACTTCCACCCATGGGAAGGGGCTTTCCTCCAGCGGGAAAGACGAGGGTGGGAACGGAGGAAGTTTCAAAACCTTACTCTGAGCCGATTTCGTTTGAGTTGGTGTCACCGGTGAGATCGTCATACAATCAATTGCACACAGACGTTGAAGGCGCCGTTTCTCCAATCTCTTGTTTATCCTGCTTTGATCTGCTAACACAGAAACCACTTGATCCGGCGTTAGACAATCGACAAAGTAGTTTGAACATACCTGCGTTTCCTTCTCCTGCTCTTCCGTTTCTGAATCATCCGGATCCAGATCCTCGAGCGCCCAAAATCTTCCCCCGACCCGGCGTGATCTGCCCCCAGACCCCCGAAATGGAGTTTCATCCGCGATCTCTCCCTCCTCGAGATCGTCATGGCCACAGCAAACGGTGGTCGGGGTCTCGATCGGAGGCTCCCGTGGGATCGCCTCTGCGTTCGCCCCAACGGTCATATCGTCGTTTCCTCGAGAGCTAATGTGATTATCGTGAGAGAACACTAATGTGAAAACTTCATAACCAAAGCGTTCATGTCTTCGATTTTTAAAGAGGAAGCAATAGAAACAAAAGGCTGCATCGTTGGAGACACTGTATTCAATCCAACCGTTTCTTTGGAACCAAGATTGAGAAAATGTGCTTCCATCCGTACGAGAAAATTTCACAATTGCTTTGGTAGGTCCCTTCAATATGTATGCCCTCCTCACTGGATTTTGAATATCCGTGGCGTATGAAGCAATCCGTCTTCTAAGAGCTGGATCACAAACAATGGCATTCGGCTTAAGCTCAGTTGCATTGATAACATTAGCAGATAAATCTTGCTCTCTATGCACATTATCGGTGTTGGGACTATGCACACTAGTAGAAAATAGGCCTATAGTCCCGGTTCGCCAGGGCCAGTAGTCCCGGCCGCGCAACCGGGACTAGCTCGGCGCGACTAGAGACCCCCCCTATAGTCGCGCCGTTTACGAACCGCGGCTAAAGGCCCGACCACGTGGGCGGTTGGCGGAGCCGGGGGTCGGAGGACCTTTAGTCCCGGTTGGCCACATGAACCGGGACTAAACTTTATTTCGTTTATTTCCTTAATTCATTTGGGTTTCTAATTATTTTTCACACCAATTTTTCTCTCCCTTTTTTTCTCTTCCTTTTTTTTTTTCAGAATTTGTATTATTTGCTTAGTGTCTAACTACAATTATCTCTATTCAAATTACTTACTCGTGGTCAAACTTCCCGCTCGGTCACCCATCCTCCCACTACTCTAGCACTAGCACGCTTAACTTCCGAGTTCCATCCCGTCCCGCATCCAAGTGTTTCGCACGCATGTATGTGATAATAGTATGATATCAATCATATTAACATGTTGGTCGATGCCACATTTCTTTATTGTTTGAATTTCAAATAAATCTTTTAATAAACAAAAGTAATGATGTAATTAATAATTTTGAATAAATAAATAAACATTAACTTTTAAATTTGTATTAATTCTAAAAATACTATTAATATATCAAAATATTCAGAAAATAAAACTAATTCATTTTTAAATCTTAAAAATACATATAATATATCTAAAAATTCAGAAAAATAATACTAGTTCATTTTAAAATCTTAAAAATACAAATAATATATCAAAAAATTAAGAAAAATAATACTAATTCATTTTAAAATCTTAAAAATACAAATAATATATCAAAAAATTAAGAAAAATAATACTAATTCATTTTAAAATCTTAAAAATACAAATAATATATCAAAAAATTAAGAAAAATAATAGTAATTCATTTTAAAATCTTAAAAATACAAATAATATATCAAAAAATTAAGAAAAATAATACTAATTCTTTTTAAAATCTTAAAAATACAAAAAATATATCAAAAAATTCAGAAAATAAAACTAATTAATTACTTTATGTCTTAATCAATCTTGTGCAGTCATTTACTTGACTATACCTATTCATGGCTCCTTCCTAGAAGAAACAACTAAGACTAAAACATGTGCTTCACTAATTGTGACAACCACACGAATTCACTTTGATATACTTTGATGATATTATGAATGTTTAACTTCCACTATCACTAATGAGGATTTTACTGTAGAATCTATTCATGATGCTACTGTAGATTTTCATTTTTAGATCATGGGTCTTAGTTCTATTATTGACTAGATATATGTTTTCCTGGCTTGGATTAATTTTTGGTGAACAGATATATAGAAACTGTAGTTTTTCTGTTTTTTTTCTTCATGTGTTTTTGTTTGTTTGTTTTGAAATGTGTGTTTGACATAATATAGAAATAGTATAACTAGGAATTAATATAGAAATAATATCCATTACACTTTGCAAATTTTTCCAAGTCATTTAACTTTGCAAAAATAGTTTTATGAACAACAAAAGACAAGTGAATATAACACAATCATATCACATTCATAACATAGAGTCTTACGATCACACATAACACAAACATAAGTCTCACAATACAAGCTATGCTTCAAGAGCTACATACTAATTAAGATATCCATTACATGCATATATAGAACGCATACATATATAACTCCGTCGAGTAGATGCGGAACAACTCGTACGAACGTATGCATCTATGGCTGCATACTTGACGTTGGTCCAGTCCTGTGGGGTCTTCACCCAATACCTATGATTCCTGGAGGGGAAACGAGACTTCATGGTATCGTAGCCCTCGTGGATGAAGGCAGTTGCCATGGGAGCCATCCCGGTCTTGGGCCCGTTCAAATCATCAAGATGGATAAGGTCCTGAAGATCAATGTAGTGATCTTCAGGTATCACAATACCCAAGCGCATCAACTTCTGACGGTCTTGCGTGATGTCAACGCTCCAGAAGTCATACCCCTTGTTGACAAGAAAATCAACAAGTGCCGGAGAATGCTTTGAACTACTGCAACAACAAAAATTTGATACGTGTTAGATATGTTGCAACACATGTATTCTTCAGATGCAACAAACAAATCGAAGATGCAAGATTGTACGTGTGCGTTACCTTGACCATTGGAAGACCAATACGGCCTCCTTGAACGCAATCTGGATGACGGCAACATCCCGTTGATCCGCCGTATACTCGAGATCAAGCCCGAAGAACCGGTATTCATCGGGAGAGGAGAAATAGAGTTCGGTCAAATGCGCAAGACAACCGGGGAGCCTCTCGCAATTGTTGGTGTAGCACACGTCCAGACTTTTGCCGCATGGTGTGGGCACTTCATATCTATTCCAAACTTCAGCCATGGTGCTTGGTGGAGGAAAATCGAAGAGAGGGAAGAGAAGAGAAGAGAGAAGAAGAAACAGAGACTCGGGTGCGCACTGTAGCAATGACGCCCTTCTGCCTCTCGCTCGCGAAATAAACCGCCGCGCGGGAGGCGAGCAGTTTGTATCTTTAGTCCCGGGTGGCCAGGACAACCGGGACTAAAGGCAGGGAGGCCAGCGGCCGGGAACCATTAGTCGCGGGTGGCGACGCCAACCAGAATTAAAGCCCTTCACGCGCCTCCAAGCGTTTCCCAACCCACGAGGCATGACCCTCGGTCGCGGGTCTCCTCGCGACCCGGAACTAAAACCCCTTTAATCACGGGGCGCGAAGTTTGGGGACTAATGGGGGCGTATGGAAGGCCTTTTTTCTATCAGTGGCACATCATTCCCCGACCCGGTGCTAGGGCTTGCCTCAGTATCCTGGCTTGGCTTTTAAACCAAAAACCACCACATATTCTGAAATTAAATGATGCAATTCAACCACATAAAAATATCTAAAGGGTTGAGCCAAAATATAGTAGATAAATCCAGCCCTAGATGATTGCAGGGTACCGGAAGTTAGAGGCGCAGCCAATTACTGTCCTGATTTCGAAGCTGAAGCCTGCATATTGCAGCGTAGCAGTGCGCATGTTCCCCACAGTGTGCCGGTTCAGGATGCAGGCGGCTACGGATGTCCGCCGGTCCGCTCCGTCCGCGCCGCTACACAGCCCTAAGAGGCTGAGCGAATGGGCCGCCCAAATGTCGGCGTCTTGTGTCCGTCGTTTTTGGTCTCGCAGCACCAAATACTGCCGCCGCTAGGCTCCCCTGTTGTCCACTCGGTTACCGCTAGGCTCCCCTGTTGTCCCCGCCACCTGTCGTCAGGACACGCCACACGCCCCCAACCACGGCGCCTCCGTGCCAACGCCCGGCCGACGGCCTGTATTTAAAAACCTTGCTCCGAGCCACACGCCGCCAGATACAGCCGCCATGCGAGACCAAAAACGACGACGATGGGGGAAGGAGGGGTGGGAGGAGGACGCGAAGAGGACGGCGCGGCCGAGTCGCTCTGGTTGCCGCGGGGCCGAGACGGAGCGAAGGCCTTTCTTTGTTTTCTGTTTTTTTCCGGGTTGATCGGATATCCACGTGACACAGCTAGCGGTTAGCAGCCGCTCCTACAAAAAATCTAGCTTCATACCGAGGGAAGGGAGTTGTAGCGGCCACGGCTAATCCGTGAATTCGGCTGGACAGAGTGGACAGCTAAACTTCCTCGGGACTGACACCGTAGAGCTCATTGGATATGAGCATTTCAGATCCACGCGCAGCTGCGGAGTCCTCAACAACTCGTACAGGCGACGACTCCCACGGTGCACCCCCCTGTCATGTCTTCACAATTATCCTAGTGTGTGCGAGAACATCAGAGGAGACTCCTACGGAGTTTCTTCAACGCAACACTACATGGTATGACAATATATCCCCAGTGTTCCCAGATGCCTCTCACTCCCATGTTGTCTACAACTGCTCATGGTGTGTCACTGTATCACTCTTCTCCCAAGTATCAAGTATACTTTTGTTTCTTACATGGGAACTACTCTTTTCAAAAGAGCCTCAAGATAGGCACACATTGTACAATGTACCACGGATGCAACAATCCCATATGTACATATATAGCTACACTCGGAGAGCACGTCTGCTCTTTATATAAGGGTATCCATACAAAGGCCACCCATGCTTATGTTTACAAATCAAGATAAGGTGAGAAGATAAAGCAATATAGTCCTCTAAATTTTGTATTGAATGTTCTTACCTAAATTTTGTATTGAATGTACTTACTTGCGGTTAAATTCTCACCCGGAAAATCAAGGTGATTAGCTTGACACGACATCTATTACCAAGTTATCGTAGAAACTGCAAGGGAGGTGGCAAGCTGCAGATGAGTAGCACTCTTTGAATCGGTTAGAGGAGAAAAAACTTAGTGTCTCTCCTTTAAACCACACCTAACAAATCGCTCAAATCTATCTATCTATCTATTATATACTAAAATCAACGAGTAATGCTACACCTACGAAAACAACCTACATTAAAATCTTACAGAATCAGTGGGGGTAGTCAGAAGGTGGGCCACGAGTGAATTTCAGGGGGGGGGGGGGGAGGGTGAGGACGAATCAGGAGTATACATGTCTATCCGTAGGAGCTGTTCCGAAGGAGGTGCATCCGTAAGTCTAGCATTTCCGAAAAGCAATATACGGATGTGTAATAGAGACACCACATTAAACCACACCATCAAGATTATATTATAAGTTGTATCTAAAATAAATTTTTAGGATTTAACATAAGATTAATAATTACATTTTCATTTGACAAACTTATTTTTTTAAATGATTTTGACATGTCTAAATACGTGTTCGATGGACATCCTGGATCCATATACATGGGCTGGTAAATGAGCTAATGCCCACTTTTTTCTAGCTAGAAACGGATCAGAATATGCATGGCTGTGGACTCTGATGAGATTTGAATGGACTTTGTCTAATTATGCCTTCCTAGGCTTACATATGATCGCTCTAATACGGCACCGGCCGAAAAAGTTAGAATAGTAATAGGTACTGTTTGAGAAAATTAGTACAAAACTTTGATTTTATTTTCTACAGCATGCCGTATTTTTCGAATGCCATCATCAGATTTGCTTCTTTGAAACCCAAGCTGAGTTTGATAAGCGTGCCCTAAACATTTGGACCCGTGCTTCATCGGAGGATCGGGAGCAATCAACACTCTAACGTCCGGGGTTTTTTACCCAATTAGTTTTTGTTTGCTTTTCTTTTTGTGCATCATGGTTCATGCATCATATCACATGGCATCGATAAAACTATTTTCTACAATATTTTAAATGGTTAAAAATCTCTTTACTAAATCCCTAAATCACTTCTCTTATTACTTGAAAAAAAAAATTTAACAAAAAAAATAATATTTTGGGTGGCAGGCTAGCCTAACCAGACCAGCCCACCACCAAACCCTAAGCCCACCTAACCTAACACACTCAACACACGCACCCACACAGAACCCTCACGCACGCTACACAACGCACGCACACACCGCACGGGAGGGGATCGATCGATCCCCTCCATCGTCACCTTCCTCATCCCCTCGCTCATCCCATCCTCGTCTCCCTCACCCCATCGCCCCGATTCCCCCATCCTCCTCCTGTACCCAAGCACCTCCTCCGAGCTCGCCCTGCCGCCGGCTGCCTCCCTCCCGTGGCAACTCCGACGCCTTCTCCTGGTCCTCCGTCCCGCCATGGCCGCCGCCCGCTGCCGGCCGCCCTCCTCCACCTCGCGCCCGAGCTCCCTTCCTCTCCGGCCGCCCTCCTCTCTGCAGCGCCCCGAGCTCCTCCGTTGCTTGGCCCTCGCCGCCGTCCGGAGCAACGAGGGGCCGCCATCCGGAGCGGCTGCAGCAGCACCAGCCGTGACCTGCCATGGCGCCGCGCTCGCCGGCCACTACAAGGAGGAGATCAAGGCCCCCCCCCCCCCCGCTCCTGCTGGTGGATGCTCGCCTCCACGGGCCCTCGTCTGGAGCTGCTGCTGCTGGGCATCTGGACGCCCACGACGATGTACAAGGGGAGGAGAAGGGCGACCTGTACATGGCGTCGACCAAGACGCTGTCCGGCCACCGGAGCCGCCGTCGGAGCCACGCCTTGCCCGGCGCCCGACTCATCTAAGCAAATCGAGCTTGGCCATGGACCAGCCGCTCTCCTCGCCTGCCGTTGGAATCCACCCGAATAAAGGCTCAGGGAGCTGTTCCTCTCGGTGCTCCTCGTGCCGCCGTCGCTACAATGATGCCGTTGCTGCTGCCCCAACTTCGATGTCGGCGGGACGGCGCTGTGTCTGCAACCCCTACATCGATTGTGTCGCCTCCACTGCCTCGGCTACAACTTCTCGAGGCACTTGATCATGCACATGCTCTGTTTGGTGTGGCCGAGGCCTTCGTGCCCGTGTGTTCCGTGTCTGTGAACTCGACAAGATTCCCGACGACAAGTTACCATCGAAGATGGGTGAACGCCGAGTTCTTCCCCGACCCGTACCTCATCGACAAGATCTTCTACGACAAGTACCGCTACATCGAGCTACATCGAACCGTGAACGACTACTATCTCCACCGTGTCCGTTTTGCGTTGGCCGCCTTCTTGCGTGTCCGGGAGATGATGGCGTGAACCCCGAAGACCGGAGAATCGCCCAGTTCGCCATCGACCACAAAGATCGGAACCACCAAGATTTTCTATACGGACGCGGCGAGTACCTCGACCTCGACCACGTCTACTTCCTGTTCGGACCTCGATGAAAAGATCGACAACGACCACCGAGGACGTGAACGACTACCTCGGCTACGGGACGAGAACGACTACTTCCACTACTTCCTCGACGTTGACTACTTCCTTCACGTTCCGAAGTTTCCGGCGTTGACCCCGGCGATTCTCTTTCCAACGTGCGAACCCAAACCCTAAATCTCCTATACCTATATTCCCTATTTTCTACAACATGCAATCTATTTTATAAATATCATATCATCATGTTGCATTGCATCTTGTGGGTTCGGGGTATAGTATTATCACCTAATAATTAAATATGGAATGTGTTGGGGTAATTAATTTAAATTGTGCCCTATTCCATTTAATATTGAATAGATCACCCCTTCCTCGTTTAAAGCTGTTAATCAACATTTAATATGATGGGTAGCTAAACAATTTGAACCATAACTATTTGTCCGGACTCCGGTTCCGATTAAATTGCCTAATTTGCATCTGGTGTTGCATCTTGCCATGTCATGCATATAAAATAGGATCATGCTGGATCTTCTACCGTAGTAGTAATTGTTGCATCCGATGTTTCTTTTAGTGCTTGCCTCTTCGCGGATAGAACGTTGAGATGAAGTGAGCAACGACGAGTTCCGCTATCTCTACCAACTGGATTCCAGGCAAGTATACTCACTTGCTGCCAAATGGCTGCCTTTCATCACTTGTTACCGATTCTTTCCGCTGTTCTTATTCTAGCCTTGATTCGATGCTTGTGTCTCGATCCTATTATATGTTTACCTTGCAGCCATGATATAGCCTTTCCTTCCACTTCCTATTAACTGTTGTTTGTTTACCCTGTTGGCCCTCGTGTCGTAGTTGCATGCTTAGTGTTGTTTGCGCTCAAGTCTTGTTGTCCGTCTTATCACCTGTTTAGTTGGTAGTTGGGTTTGAATTCAATCAACAACATGTTAATGTTTTGGGTAATAATAATTTGATGATAAGGCACCGGCAGGAGGCCCGGCGTGGTTTTGAAGCCTGCTAGTGTCGACCCTAATTAGGAAAAGGGTCTTGTCTACTGATCCATGATGAGCGCACTAACCGCATGTGGGAAGCGAGTATGGGCGCCCCCCTCAATTTGATTCGATTCGCATCTCGTCCAAATCGCCTCATTTAGTTCGGGTTTTCCATTTGCCGCATGCATGATCTTGCGAACCCAGGCCAGCGTGGAACTTTTGTAGTCGGCATTTAGGGAGACACGTTCTGAGAGTGCTATGAGGGTCCCCTTTTCTTCGTGGGGCTTCATTATCCGTGCGCTCAATTGCACGGGGTTCTTTGGGCTTGATGCGAAGAAGAGTTGGGTTGTGTTGAGTACCTCGCTTGGTGGGTTGATCCCCCGTCTGGCGGGTTATTCTTACGTGTACGGCCAAATTGGTGCACCCCTGCAGGGTAAATCTTCTCGAGAAGCCGTGTTTTCCGCGGTTATGGATGACTTGGTGAAAGTGCTGGCTAACAAGTACTCAGACAACTTACACCTAATGATAATAACTTGACTAGTAATACAGTATTACCTTCACCATATAAATGAATGTCACCCTAATCAATAGTGTGAGTTTTCCTTGGGTTGCTTCCTTAGTAGGGGGTAACATTGGATGGGTATTGTTTGGTGAGTAGTTGTAGCTGGTTCTGATACGCTATCTTATCCCTTTCTTTTAGCCGGATGTTGTAGCGAGTCTCTGTAGTTAGTTAGTGCAGCCCGCTGCCGCTTCTTTGCAATAATCCTTTCCTTTCCGTTGAACCCAAAGTATTTGTATCTTGTGATGATTGGATACGCTGGTATCTTGTGAGTATGGTTTATCCACTTGCCAGTACTTAACCGTACTGACCCACGAATCTCTTTCGTGGCTGCATATTCAACATTGCAGTCAACAGGTTTGAAGTCTGACGATGTTAGCTTGGGAATCCCTCCGGCTTGGCCTAGGCAGGGTTTGGACGCCATCGGTTGTCTTCAGGACTCTTAGTCCAATTTGTATCTTGTCCGTAGTCGGACGCTATGTTGTTTCTTCCGCTGTTATTTGGATCTTTGTATTGTATCAGTTGTATCCTTGACTCGTTTGAGACCTCTTGTATATATCTATTCTGTTGTTGTGGAATATTCGTGAACTGTTGTAATGTTATCACAAGTGGCAACCTGGAATCGGTTATTATGCGGATTTGGCGGGGATGCTGAAATCTGCATAGTGCCCGATCCCGGGGCGTCACAAAGGGTATCAGAGCATGGTTTCCGATTCCCGATGTTGTTTCGATACGAATGGTTATCGAAGCAACGGGTCCGCAAAGCCTGTAGGATAACCTCGCTAACGGTCGTGGTTTCCAGAGTGTCAAAAACTATTTCTGCTAAACTATTTTGGAAATATCTCAATAGGATTCTTGTTTTCTCCTTATCTCTATTCTATTTCTCCTCTCATCTTGTTTGTTTGGAGTCTCTCTCCCTCTCAATCTTTCAAAGTTTTAGGATCCTACGTGGGTGGACGTTTTCTGAGCCTTTAACCTAATAGGTTCGATCATCGGAAGATTCCTGGTGGAAGAACATCGTCGTCACTCCGAGCAAGAATCTCTTGTTAGTGGTGTCGAGAAGCCCTTGTTAGTGGTGTCGAGGAGATCAACTGGAAGCATGAAGAATGGATAGTCGAACTTCTTTCCCCTCCCGGGTTAGTAGGTGGATTGCGAGGGCGCAATCCCTTGTTAGTGGTGTCGTCTGTAACGTCCGGGGTTTTTTATCCAATTAGTTTTTGTTTGCTTTTCTTTTTGTGCATCATGGTTCATGCATCATATCACATGGCATCGATAAAACTATTTTCTACAATATTTTAAATGGTTAAAAATCTCTTTACTAAATCCCTAAATCACTTCTCGTATTACCTGAAAAATAAATAAACAAAAAAAAAATTATTTTGGGTGGCAGGCTAGCCTAACCAGACCAGCCCACCACGAAACCCTAAGCCCACCTAACCTAACACACTCAACACACGCACCCACACAGAACCCTCACGCACGCTACACAACGCACGCACACACCGCACGGGAGGGGATCGATCGATCCCCTCCATCGTCACCTTCCTCATCCCCTCGCTCATCCCATCCTCGTCTCCCTCACCCCATCGCCCCGATTCCCACATCCTCCTCCTGTACCCGAGCACCTCCTCCGAGCTCGCCCTGCCGCCGGCTGCCTCCCTCCCGTGGCAACTCCGGTGCCATCTCCTGGTCCTCCGTCCCGCCATGGCCGCCGCCCGCTGCCGGCCGCCCTCCTCCACCTCGCGCTGGAGCTCCCTTCCTCTCCGGCCGCCCTCCTCTATGCAGCGCCCCGAGCTCCTCCGCTGCTTGGCCGGCCTCGCCGCCGTCCGGAGCAACGAGGGGCCGCCATCCGGAGCGGCTGCAGCAGCACCAGCCGTGACCTGCCATGGCGCCGCGCTCGCCGGCCACTACAAGGAGGAGATCAAGGCCGCCCCCCCCCCCCCCCCCCCGCTCCTGCTGGTGGATGCTCGCCTCCACGGGCCGTCGTCTGGAGCTGCTGCTGCTGGGCTTCTGGACGCCCACGACGATGTACAAGGGGAGGAGAAGGGCGACCTGTACATGGCGTCGACCAAGACGTTGTCCGGCCACCGGAGCCGCCGTCGGAGCCACGCCTTGCCCGGCGCCCGACTCATCTGAGCAAATCGAGCTTGGCCATGGACCAGCCGATCTCCTCGCCTGCTGTTGGAATCCACCCGAATAAAGGCTCAGGGAGTTGTTCCTCCCGGTGCTCCTCGTGCCGCCGTCGCTACGGTGATGCCGTTGCTGCTGCCCCAACTTCGATGTCGGCGGGACGGCGCTGTGTCTGCAACCCCTACATCGATTGTGTCGCCTCCACTGCCTCGGCTACAACTTCTCGAGGCACTTGATCATGCACATGCTCTGTTTGGTGTGGCCGAGGCCTTCGTGCCCGTTTGTTCCGTGTCTGTGAACTCGACAAGATTCCCGACGACAAGTTACCATCGAAGATGGGTGAACGCCGAGTTCTTCCCCGACCCGTACCTCATCGACAAGATCTTCTACGACAAGTACCGCTACATCGAGCTACATCGAACCGTGAACGACTACTATCTCCACCGTGTCCGTTTTGCGTTGGCCGCCTTCGTGCGTGTCCGGGAGATGATGGCGTGAACCCCGAAGACCGGAGAATCGCCCAGTTCGCCATCGACCACAAAGATCGGAACCACCAAGATTTTCTATACGGACGCGGCGAGTACCTTGACCTCGACCACGTCTACTTCCTCTTCGGACCTCGATGAAAAGATCGACAACGACCACCGAGGACGTGAATGACTACCTCGGCTACGGGACGAGAACGACTACTTCCACTACTTCCTCGACGTCGACTACTTCCTTCACGTTCCGAAGTTTCCGGCGTTGACCCCGTCGATTCTCTTTCCAACGTGCGAACCCAAACCCTAAATCCCCTAAACCTATATGCCCTATTTTCTACAACATGCAATCTATTTCATAAATATCATATCATCATGTTGCATTGCATCTTGTGGGTTCGGGGTATAGTATTATCACCTAATAATTAAATATGGAATGTGTTGGGGTAATTAATTTAAATTGTGCCCTATTCCATTTAATATTGAATAGATCACCCCTTCCTCGTTTAAAGCTGTTAATCAACATTTAATATGATGGGTAGCTAAACAATTTGAACCATAACTATTTGTCCGGACTCCGGTTCCGATTAAATTGCCTAATTTGCATCTGGTGTTGCATCTTGCCATGTCATGCATATAAAATAGGATCATGCTGGATCTTCTACCGTAGTAGTAATTGTTGCATCCGATGTTTCTTTTAGTGCTTGCCTCTTCGCGAATAGAACGTTGAGATGAAGTGAGCAACGACGAGTTCCGCTATCTCTACAAACTGGATTCCAGGCAAGTATACTCACTTGCTGCCAAATGGCTGCCTTTCATCACTTGTTACCGATTCTTTCCGCTGTTCTTATTCTAGCCTTGATTCGATGCTTGTGTCATGATCCTATTATATGTTTACCTTGCAGCCATGATATATCCTTTCCTTCCACTTCCTATTAACTGTTGTTTGTTTACCCTGTTGGCCCTCTTGTCGTAGTTGCATGCTTAGTGTTGTTTGCGCTCAAGTCTTGTTGTCCGTCTTATCACCTGTTTAGTTGGTAGTTGGGTTTCAATTCAATCAACAACATGTTAATGTTTTGGGTAATAATAATTTGATGATAAGGCACCGGCAGGAGGCCCGGCGTGGTGTTGAAGCCTGCTAGTGTCGACCCTAATTAGGAAAAGGGTCTTGTCTACTGATCCATGATGAGCGCACTAACCGCATGTGGGAAGCGAGTATGGGCGCCCCCCTCAATTTGATTCGGTTCGCATCTCGTCCAAATCGCCTCATTTAGTTCGGGTTTTCCATTTGCCGCATGCATGATCTTGCGAACCCAGGCCAGCGTGGAACTTTTGTAGTCGGCATTTAGGGAGACACGTTCTTAGAGTGCTATGAGGGTCCCCTTTTCTTCGTGGGGCTTGATTATCCGTGCGCTCAATTGCACGGGGTTCTTTGGGCTTGATGCGAAGAAGAGTTGGGTTGTGTTGAGTACCTAGCTTGGTGGGTTGATCCCCAGTCTGGCGGGTTATTCTTACGTGTACGGCCAAATTGGTGCACCCCTGCAGGGTAAATCTTCTCGAGAAGCCGTGTTTTCCGCGGTTATGGATGACTTGGTGAAAGTGTTGGCTAACAAGTACTCAGACAACTTACACCTAATGATAATAACTTGACTAGTAATACATTATTACCTTCACCATATAAATGAATGTCACCCTAATCAACAGTGTGAGTTTTCCTTGGGTTGCTTCCTTAGTAGGGGGTAACATTGGATGGGTATTGTTTGGTGAGTAGTTGTAGCTGGTTCTGATACGCTATCTTATCCCTTTCTTTTAGCCGGATGTTGTAGCGAGTCTCTGTAGTTAGTTAGTGCAGCCCGCTGCCGCTTCTTTGCAATAATCCTTTCCTTTCCGTTGAACCCAAAGTATTTGTATCTTGTGATGATTGGATACGCTGGTATCTTGTGAGTATGGTTTATCCACTTGCCAGTACTTAACCGTACTGACCCACGAATCTCTTTCGTGGCTGCATATTCAACATTGCAGTCAACAGGTTTGAAGTCTGACGATGTTAGCTTGGGAATCCCTCCGGCTTGGCCTGGGCAGGGTTTGGACGCCATCGGTTGTCTTCAGGACTCTTAGTCCAATTTGTATCTTGTCCGTAGTCGGACGCTATGTTGTTTCTTCCGCTGTTATTTGGATCTTTGTATTGTATCAGTTGTATCCTTGACTCGTTTGAGACCTCTTGTATATATCTATTCTGTTGTTGTTGTGGAATATTCGTGAACTGTTGTAATGTTATCACAAGTGGCAACCTGGAATCGGTTATTATGCGGATTTGGCGGGGATGCTGAAATCTGCATAGTGCCCGATCCCGGGGCGTCACAAATGGTATCAGAGCATGGTTTCCGATTCCCGATGTTGTTTCGATACGAATGGTTATCGAAGCAACGGGTCCGCAAAGCCTGTAGGATAACCTCGCTAACGGTCGTTGTTTCTAGAGTGTCAAAAACTATTTCTGCTAAACTATTTTGGAAATATCTCAATAGGATTCTTGTTTTCTCCTTATCTCTATTCTATTTCTCCTCTCATCTTGTTTGTTTGGAGTCTCTCTCCCTCTCAATCTTTCAAAGTTTTAGGATCCTACGTGGGTGGACGTTTTCTGAGCCTTTAACCTAATAGGTTCGATCATCGGAAGATTCCTGGTGGAAGAACATCGTCGTCACTCCGAGCAAGAATCTCTTGTTAGTGGTGTCGAGAAGCCCTTGTTAGTGGTGTCGAGGAGATCAACTGGAAGCATGAAGAATGGATAGTCGAACTTCTTTCCCCTCCCGGGTTAGTAGGTGGATTGCGAGGGCGCAATCCCTTGTTAGTGGTGTCGTCTGTAACGTCCGGGGTTTTTTACCCAATTAGTTTTTGTTTTCTTTTCTTTTTGTGCATCATGGTTCATGCATCATATCACATGGCATCGATAAAACTATTTTCTACAATATTTTAAATGGTTAAAAATCTCTACTAAATCCCTAAATCACTTCTCTTATTACCTGAAAAATAAATAAACAAAAAAAAATTATTTTGGGTGGCAGGCTAGCCTAACCAGACCAGCCCACCACCAAACCCTAAGCCCACCTAACCTAACACACTCAACACACGCACCCACACAGAACCCTCACGCACGCTACACAACGCAAGCACACACCACACGGGAGGGGATCGATCGATCCCCTCCATCGTCACCTTCCTCATCCCCTCGCTCATCCCATCCTCGTCTCCCTCACCCCATCGCCCCGATTCCCACATCCTCCTCCTGTACCCGAGCACCTCCTCCGAGCTCGCCCTGCCGCCGGCTGCCTCCCTCCCGTGGCAACTCCGGCGCCTTCTCCTGGTCCTCCGTCCCGCCATGGCCGCCGCCCGCTGCCGGCCGCCCTCCTCCACCTCGCGCTCGAGCTCCCTTCCTCTCCGGCCGCCCTCCTCTATGCAGCGCCCCGAGCTCCTCCGCTGCTTGGCCGGCCTCGCCGCCGTCCGGAGCAACGAGGGGCCGCCATCCGGAGCGGCTTCAGCAGCACCAGCAACAAGGTCATGCGTCGTGAGTTTGGAAGCGCGTGGAGGTGCGTGGAGGGCTTTAATTCCGGTTGGCATGGCCACCCGCGACTAAAGATCCAGTCTGCTGGCCTCCCTGCCTTTAGTCCCGGTTCGCGTGGCCACCCGGTACTAAAGATACAAACTGCTCGCCTCCCGCGCGGCGGTTTTATTTCGCGAGCGAGAGGCAGAGGTCATTGCTACAGTGCGCGCACCCGAGAGTCTTTGTTTCTCCTCTCTTCTCTGTTTCTTCTCCTATCTTCGATCTTCCTCCACCAAGCACCCATGGCTCAAGTTTGGAACACTCAACGTGTGGCCACACCATGCCGCAAGACTCTCGACGTGGCGTACACCAATATGTGCGACAGGCTCGCCGATCTTCTTACGCATTTCAGCAATCTCTATGAAGAAGCCGATGAACACCATAGGTTCTTCGGGCTTGATTTAGAGTATACGGCAGATCAACGGGATGTTGCCGTCATCCAAATTGCCTTCCAGGAGGTTGTGTTGGTCTTCCAATGGGCAAGGTAACGCACACGTACAATCGATCTCTCTTGTAGGATAGTGTTGCATTTTCGATTCGTTTGTTGCATTGGAAGAATACATGTGTTGCAACATATCTAACACGTTCTATTTTTGTTCTTGCAGTAGTTCAAAGGATTCTACGGCCCTTGTTGATTTTCTTGTCAACAAGGGGTACGACTTCTGCAGTGTTGACATCACTCAAGACCGGCAGAAGTTGATGCGATTGGGTATTGTGATACCTGAAGATCACTACATTGATCTTCATGATCTTATCCATTTTGATGATTTGTGCGGTCACAAGACCGGGATGGCTCCGATGGCAACCGCCTTCATCCACGCCGACTACAAAACCATGAAGTCTGGTTTCCCCTCCAAGAATCACATGCGTTGGGGGAAGACCCCACTGGACCGGATCAACCTCAACTATGCAGCCATAGATGCATACGTTTCCTACGAGTTGTTCCGCATCTACTCGACGGAGCTCGAGTAGATGGTGTTTGTACCGCATCTTGCGTTCGATATATGCATGTAACGGATATATTAGTATGTAATGGATATATATTATTAGTATGTAATGGATATAATTTCTATATTAATTAGTAGCTATATTATTTCTATATTATTTCAAACACACATTTCAAAACAAACAAACAAAAACACATCAAGAAAACAAACAATAACACATCAAGAAAACAAAACAGGAAAACTACCGTTTCTAAATTAATCTAAGCCATAGATGCATACGTTTCCTACGAGAGTTGTTCCGCATCTACTCGACGGAGCTAGAGTAGATGGTGTTTGTGTACCGCATCTTGCGTTCGATATATGCATGTAATGGATATATTAGTATGTAATGCATATATATTATTATGTAATGGATATTATTTCTATATTAATTCGTAGCTATATTATTTCTATATTATGTCAAATACACATTTCAAAACAAACAAACAAAAACACATCAAGAAAACAAACAATAACACATCAAGAAAACAAAACAGAAAAACTACCGTTTCTAAATTAATCTAAGCCAGGAAAACATAGATCTAGTCAATACCAAACTCATCCAGTTGGATTTACTTCAAATACATTTTTGAACTCATTCTAAAAACAATAGAAGAGCCTACTGGTCTTCTATTAAAAAGGATGGTATTTTCATTTAGTTGTTTGAACTTAGATCTGCAAATTTTATATGGTTTAGATTTCATATGGTTTGGTTCATGAATTTTATCAGATTTATTTTGCATTTAGGAAACAGAAAAATGAATTAGTTTTATTTTCCTGAATTTTTTGATATATTATTTGTATTTTTAAGATTTTAAAATGTATTAATTTTATTTTTCTGAATATTTTGATATATTAATAGTATTTTTAAGATTTTAAAATGAATTAGTTTTATTTTTCTGAATATTTTGATATATTAATTATATTTTTAAGATTTTAAAATGAATTAGTTTTATTTTTCTGAATATTTTTTAGAAATAATACAAATTAAAAAGTTAATGTTTATTTATTTATTCAAAATTATTAATTACATCATTACTTTTGTTTATTAAAAGATTTATTTGAAATTCAGACAATAAAGCAATGTGGCATCGACCAACATGTTAATAGGATTGATATAATATTAGTATCACATACATGCGTGCGAAACACTTGGATGCGGGACGGGATGGAACTCGGAAGTTAAGCGTGCTAGTGCTAGAGTAGTGGGAGGATGGGTGACCGAGCTGGAAGTTTGACCACGAGTAAGAAATTTGACTAGAGATAATTGTAGTTAGACACTAAGCAAATAATAAAAATTCTGAAAAAAAAGGAATGAAAAATTCGAGTGAAAAAATGGGAGTGAAAAAAAGGGAGTGAAAAATAGTTAGAAACACCAAATGAATTAAAGAAATAACAAAAAAACATGTAGTCCCGGTTTGTGTAGCCAACCGGGACTAAAGGTCCCCCGCCCCCGGCGCACGGCACCCGCCCACGTGGACGGGCCTTTAGCCGCGGTCCGTAAGTGGCACGACTATAGGGGGGGGTCTTAAGTCGCGCATATCTAGTCCCGGTTGCGCGGCCGGGACTAATGGCCTTTGCGAACCGGGACTGAAGGCATATTTTCTACCAGTGTATACACTTTAGGTGTCATCTAAACAGTGTGTTCTTGCATTCTATCTCTTGTTTATATGTCCAGAAATGTTTCTAAGAGCAAGCCAATCGTTGATGGTTACGAACAACAACGTTCATAGGTTAAATTCTTTTTGTCCGTGCTCGTCCCACACAGGTACACCTTCTTCATGCCACAACTGTAAAAGTTCATCGACTAATGGCCTTAGGTACACATCAATGTCGTTGCCCGGTTGTCTCGGGCCTTGGATCAGGACTGACATCATAATGAACTTCCTCTTCAAGCACAACCAAGGAGGAAGGTTATAGATACATAGAGTTACAGGCCAGGTGTTATGGTTGCAGCTCTGCTCACTAAATGGATTCATGCCATCTGTACTTAGACCAAACCATAAGTTCCTTGCTTCACCTGCAAAGCGCGGGAACTTTCTCTCGATTTTTCTCCACTGCGAACCATCAGCGGGGTGTCTCAACATCTCATCTTTCTTACGATCTTCCATTTGCCATCGCAAAAGTTTAGCATGCTCTTTGTTTCTGAACAAACGTTTCAACCATGGTATTATAGGAGCATACCACATCACCTTTGCAGAAACCCTCTTCCTAGGGCGCTCACCCTCAACATCGCCATGGTCGTCTGGTCTTATCTTATACCGCAATGCAGTGCATATCGGGCATTGTTCTAAATTCTCGTACTTCTCACCGCGGTAGAGGATGCAGTCATTAATGCAGGCATATATCTTCTCCACGTCTAATCCTAGGGGGCATACAAGCTTCTTTGCTTGGTATGTACTGTCGGGAAATTCATTGTTTCTAGGAAGCTGCTTCTTCACTATTTGCAGCAACTTTGTAAATCCGCTGTCATTCACACCGTTCTCGGCCTTCCATTGGAGCAATTCCAGTGTGCTGCCCAGCTTTTTCATCCCGTCTTCGCAAGCTGAATACAACAATGTTTTGTGATCCTTTAACATCTGTTCGAACTTCACCCTCGCCTTTTCAATATCGCTTTCTGTCTTTGCATCCGTAATAGCCTGGCCAAGATCATCGCTGGGCTAATCTGGTGCCCGGACCTCTGGTTCCACTTCATTGTTATCTTCCATTCCAGTACCGGCACCGTATTCAGGGAACATGTCATGATAGTTGTCATCATTCTCTTCTTCTTCGTTGTCTTCCATCATTACCCCTCTTTCTTCGTGCTTGGTCCAACAACTATAGCCGGGCATGAAACCGGATTGAAACAGATGGAAGTGGATGACTCTGTGAGAAGAGTGTCCCTTCTGATTCCGACATACAACACATGGACAACAGATAAAATTATTCCACTTGTTTGCCTGGGCCACCTCGAGAAAATAACTCACACCTTTCATGAACGCGGCAGAGCGTCGGTCAACGTACATCCATTGCCGGTTCATTTGCATTATATGATTATTAATTAAGAACTGTTACAGAACATCGTGAATAAAGAAATGACCAATGTTACATCGACAGAGGAAAGGTTAAAGTTGGTACCTCGACCGAAGAGGAAATAAGCACGAGAAAGCTTATTTAATTAAGTGTGGCTTGGACAAATTAAATCTTGTTTGTTTTCTGTGAGCTGAGATGGCTTTATTCTCCCGGGCATTTCATCGAACACCTCTTGTGCATAGGAGGGAAAAACAAGTAAGCACACACCACACAACTAGAATATGTCCCCCAAAGTGAGTGGCATGAGGAGAGGAGAAGGCTGGCAGGGTTTATATAGTGGGGGGTCATTTGCTCTGGTTGGTAACACGAACCGGGGCAAAAGACCCCCCCACCACGCGCCTGCACGAGCTCTGCTCGTCGAGGGCCTTTAGCCCTGGTTGGTGGCTCCAACCGGGGCAAATGACCCCCGCACCACGCGCCCTGCTCGCCTTGTCTTTTGCACCGGGGGGTGGCCGAGCTGGGGCGAAAGGGGTGCTCGCGAGTGAGCAAAAGCCCCGTTCTCCACTAGTGGTGTGTGGGGTCGCTCCTGGCTCCAAGATCGTGTGACCATGGCCATGCTAGGGCAGGCTCGCGTTGGAGGCGCCTTTGTCGTTTGGCTCCACGTGCGTGCCGTCGTCTTTGCCTGGAACACCTGAGCCGCACTGCTGCGGATTTTCGGAGCGGAATTTGCCGGACCAGGATCGCAGAGATTTAGGGATTTATTTGGTGGCTAAACTAAATCTAATATGTGAAATCGGAATTTGGAAATTTGGCTAAAACCTAATCTAAAGAACCGATCAGATCATTGATATAAACGGGGTGCCGCGCCCCCGAGGAGAGACCTCCTCGGGGACGGCGCGTTGCGGAAGTGTTTAGAACGCTAAGATCGGCACCGTAAGTCTAACAGCTCTGATACCATGTGGAAAGTTGTCAAACCCTAAATTTCGTTGTATTGATTTGGCCCTCATATGGGGGTATATAAAGGAGGTATAAGGGGTAGAGGATTAGAGTACTAGGCAAGTCTTAAAAGGTTTAAACCGAGTCTATCTCTAACTCTAGAACGTTCCAATATCTCTACGTGGTGTACTCTAACAAAGATATCACTAGGACACATGAGAGAGAGAGTCGTATCAGCGTGATATGTCTGGATGTTTTAGATAACCTTGTCATGCTAGCAAAGCAAGTTATGTTGGATATACATGGTGATTACACTCGCCGAAAGAAGAATATTGCTATCTAGCTTGGCATGCAGACACAGTTAAGACCAAGTGCACTACCTCAATGGGCAGAGCTACGGCCCCTATGTTTTCAGATACCTCTCACTCCGATCAAGCATCTAGCTCATTGGGGCGTTTATTATCTCTCTTCTATCGGCCATCACTCCATTTGTGTTGCTTTGGAGGCAACTAATCTAGTCTGGAGGGCTACAAATATACGTATTAAAAGACAGTCATGACTAAAAATCCAAGAGATATTAGGTATCATTGGGCACCAACCAAATATTTGTGAATACATTTTCTAGCTTTAGTTGTTACGAAGGTTTATCACCCATGTGTTTCCGGTTCAAATATTTAATGGTCCAAAAGATTAATAAATTATTTAGCCTTGGTTGTTCAGTTGGTGCTACAAATAGTCTAGATGAGGGGAGCTTCTACATGTCAAGCATAATAGCGGTGGGAGCCGGGTGCTTGCACACATATTTTACCAAGATTTTCAGTATCGAGATACTACATAGCACCATTTTAGTGTAAGGGAAAAATCACATTTTAGTACCACAATATCAGATTGAGTGTTCAGAGCGGAGATATAATTATTTATAGATTAAAAGGCTCGTGTGGTCTATTAAGTTCACACATGAGGTATTTGGTCACTTAAAAAAAATGCGAACTCCTGGTCACTAAATTGTGACAAGAATGCAGGTTAGTCATTCCGTCGTCACGGAGGCCGTTGAGATCCTGAAGTGCACGAATAATTTAGACCCAAGGACAAATTGGTAATTTTTTATTAATCCTAAATAATTTGCCCAGTATGTCTAACCATCGAGGAAGCTATAGACGCCTTTGGTCTCCACGAAGCTCCTCTAGTTCGCTAGCTCAGTTTCTTACGATGCTAGCCTGTTAACCTTTGTTAAATGTATTCCTTATACGTATGTAGGATACGGAGTAGTACTCCGATCCTATACGTATACTTTGTGTACCGGTCACCCTTGGGCTTTTCCAAGGCCTTATTAACACGTACCGATCAGCCCTACGGGGTATCGATCGTTCCCTCTCTCTATGCGATCGCACATGGTATCAGAGCCACGAGGTCTCGAGTTCGAGACCCTGCTCGCGCAGCATTAAAAAAAAAGATTCTGTGGCCCGCACCAAACCCACGCTAAGGACTAAAATAGCCTAGACGTGAGGGGGAGTGTTGAAATATAGCTTGTCCTCGATCGGGTTGAACCACACAATTTCGCGTTAATCTCCTACTAGGAAAACGCAGGTCCGAAGCAACAGGTTGCCCCTGACAATATGGAGTCATGGGGTCCGGCACTCCGCTGTGCGGCCGTCGCCGGTCGGGGTTGACGTGCTGGCCATGGAGGAAGACATGTGAAACCTCGAGAGCATGGAACTCCCTCGTCCGCACTCTGCAGTAGAGCAAGAGCACCCACGCCGACGGCGCCGTCAAGTACTCTGCATGGATGACGAAGCGGGTTAGGTCCTCCACCGCGCCAACACCACACATCATGTCATGGGCGATCGCCCCTCGAATCACTCCCTCCGTCCCATAATACTACTTGACTTTTATTTGTCCAATTATGGATGTATCTAAAGACTAAAATATGTCTAGGTGCATCTATAGTTAGACAAACAGAAGTCATCTAATAAGGAACTGAGTGAGTACCTCCACCACCGCGTCCATGACCATCGGCCTCCTCAGGAGATTGTACATGGCCCACACCATGGTACTAGCTCAGCATACTAAGAACGGTGAGGGAGGCGGCCAGCTAGGCAGCACAAGCGGCCGCACGCGTGCTGCAAGGCCGAGCAATGCGGCCGGCCACAAGCTAGCGCACGCGGGCCAACAGGAGGCATGAGGGTTCTGATCCATAATTTTTCTTTGCAAGCCATCGAATTCACCTCTCATATTTGAAACTCCATCATATCCATGCCCTCAAAACATTGAAATTGTTAGCTTGTAATGATCAATAATCATAACAAGAGCTGACTTTAGTGAATCCGATGTAGTATCTTTGATCTGGTATAGGCAGAGAAATTGTTCCACCACTTTTCCGTCATTGCTCGCGTCCCTACAAAAAAAACTAAAATTATTAGATTAAGGATGGCTGCAAAGAGAATAAAAATAAAGAAATGAAACTAAAAACAACTGCTAACCTAAACATAACTACCATTTGTTCTTTCCCGGATATATCACGGGACTCATCAATAAGCACGGATAATTGTTTATCACAAGATCTCCCATAATCACTTCTATGACTTCTCTGCATAATACCTTGCAAGATCCTTTTGAAGCTCACCAGAAGTCTTCTGGCAATTTTTTCCACCACGATCAAAATCATCTCTAACTTCTTCATTACCATCTTTCAATATATCAATCATCTCCTAATAGTTGCTTCTCTTCAAATAAATGGATGATTCATCATGGCCTCGAAAAGATAAACCTTCTACCATGAGATATCTACAACATTATAGAGAAGAAAGTTAACCGGATTTTATATAACTCTTTTGATTCATCCGTTACTCTAGCCAATTTAGTTTCCACACTTTTGGTTTTGATTTTTAAAAGCATCAAGATGGAGAACACAATTGTTGTATCGCTATCCAAACCACCAATATGGTCTGGTAAAGCTTTATATGCATGCTTATGGTCCTTAAACCGGTTTTTGTGAAAACTTCATAACCAAAGAGTTCGTGTCTTCAAGATTTTTAAAGAGGAAGAAACCAAAACAAAAGGCTGCATCGTTGGAGAAACTATATTCAATCCAGTTGTATCTTCGGACCCAAGATTGAGAAAATGCCCTTCCATCCGTACGAGAAAATTCCTAATATTTCCATTCATTAGATTTTCATATAAGGACCTGACTAAAAACACACCGGATTGTGTTAAGTTCCACCGAAAAGAATCATCATGGTTTGATAGGTCAACACCCATCAATCTTTCCACAAGATTTAACCAGACTTTCCATTTATCCCCTTAGAGGGACCTCCTATACGTAATATTGGGATGATCCTCATTGAGAATATCTGCTACTAAAACATACCGATGTCTCACGATATTATAATGCGACGGATACTGAACTGCGAGCGAAGTCTATCCTAGCCAAATGTCCTCCTAAAACCTGACATTCTTCTCATCACCAATCAGACAGGTAACATGTGGAAAGAAATCTCTCTTCACCTTCATCACATCTTTCCAAAAAGGTGAGTTTGTAGGTTTAGCGTCAATCTGAGAAAGAGGCTTCCCGTGTAGATATTTGTTATGTAGCAACTCATGCCACACTCCTTGTTCTGTTAGCAGTTTAAAAATCCATTTGCTAAGTAAACATCTATTTTTTACCTAAAGAACCTCAATCCAAAGACCTCCTTGATCTTTGGGACGACAGACAATATTCCACTTAGTTAGTCTATACTTCTTCTTGAGCTTATCACATTGCCAAAAGAACCGAGAGCTGTAGAAATTTAACTTCTTCTTACCCCCACAGGTATCTCAAAGAAGGAGAGAAAACACATCGGTAAACTAGACAAAACCGAATTAATAAGTACTAAGTGATCCCCGTAGGATAACAACTTACCTATCCAAGACCTTAGCTTTGAATCAAACCGATCCTCAATTGGTTTCCATTCCTTATTAAGAAGTTTTTTGTAATGTATAGGTATACTCAAATACCTAAAAGAAAGACACCCAACGTCACATCAAAAATGTGCCTATAATCTTCCTGAGATTCAGCCGCTTTGCCAAAACAAAAAATCTCGCTCTTGCGAAACTTAATCTTAAGCCCTGAAAGCTGTTTTAAAGAAAACTAACAAAAGCTTCATATTAACAGCCTTCTCTAGGTCGTGCTCAAGGAATAAAATAATATCATCAGCGTACTGTAGAATCGACACGCCAACTTCAACAAGATGTGGAACCAAACCACCTATCTGAATCCTCATTCTTAGCCCTAGCAATTAGGACCGCTAACATGTCAACTACCAGGTTAAAATGATAGGGGACAATGGATTACCCAGACGCAATCCCTTCAAAGTTTGAATGAAATGACCTATGTCATCATTAACCTTGATCCCCACGCTCCCTCCTGCACAAATCTGGCAACCCACTCACACCACTGTGGTGTGAATCCTTTCATGCAGAGAGTCTATTGAAGAAACGCCCAATTAACTTTATATTAGGCTTTCTTAAAATCAATTTTAAGCAAAACACCATCCATCTTCTTTCGCTTTAGTTCATGAATCGTTTCATGAAGCACTACTACTCCCTCCAGAATATTTCCGCCTGGAAGGAAAGCCGATTGAGAAGGTCTAGTCACCCTCTACGCAATGGAAGTCGCCCTATTTGTCCAAACTTTCGTAAAAATATTAAATCTAACGTTAGGCAAACATATCGATCGATATTGCTCGATATGGCTAGGATCCTCTTTCTTTGGGAGAAATGTTATGACACCAAAATTCAGTTTGAACAAATTCAAATCACCAGCATGCAGCTCAGAGAATAATGCCATTAGATCTTTCTTAACTACATCCAAAAATCTCTTATAGAATTCTGCCGGGAACCCATCCGGCCCTGGTGCTTTATTTAATTTCATTTGAGAAATATCATCAAGCACCTCCTTTTCAGAAAAAGGTTGTGTTAGAATATTATTCTCAAACTCGGATACTTGAGCAATATCATCCACTCTCGATTCATCCAAAGAAACCGTAGTTGGGACCGACGCCCCAAATAGTTTTTTATAATACTCAGATATATATGTTTTTAGATTTTCCATCCCAATGATCGTATCCTCATCTTGTTCTAACTGAAAGATAATTTTTTTCGTTGTTTACCATTAGTAATGAGATGAAAATATCTAGTATAATTTCCACCCTCCTGAATGTGTCTAACCTTTGCACGTTTAGCAAACTTGGACTCCTCATCTCGTCTAAGGTTAGATAAATGAGAGTCCGCATCTCTCTTAGCCCTCATTTCATCATCTAAAAGAGGACCACATTCCGCTTTCAAATCTAATTCATGAATAAGAAGTATCAATTTCTCCCTCAACCTCTTATACTGGCCGCTTAATTTTTTTGCCAACCCTCGTAAGAAACTGTGGAGATGTCTGATTTTATTCTGCCACCTCTCAATAGGAGTCTCCCCCGTCAACACGGAGTTCCATTTCTCCTTGACCATCTCACAAAACCCTTCTTGACGCATCCAAGACAACTCAAAATAAAATATCGATCTATTCCCTGAATGAGCCGAACATCCTAAGTCAATAAGAAGTGGTACATGATCTGATTCAATGTGTACCATCGCATGAACCATAACAATAGGGTATTTTTGTTCCCAAGATACGCTAGCCAGAACCCTATCCAACTTTTCATGAGTTGGAATGTCCCGTCTGCTAGTCCACGTATATTGTTTCCCTGACATCTCTAATTCTTTCAAGTCAAGGTTCTGAATAATGGCATTAAAGATAAACGGCTATCGAGGGTTAAAATTATCGTTACTTTTCTCTTCTTGCATCCTAATAATATTAAAATCCCCTCCAATAGTCATAGGCAAAGGCTCCCCCTCGCAAATCCGAACTAACTCTGAAAGGATCTCTTGTTTTTATCATCCCGAGGTGCTCCATAGACAACTACCAATGCCCAAAGAAAATCATCATTCTTTGTGCGTAGATGAAACTTTACAGAAAAATCTCCCGCAATAACTATGAGCACAGCTATTATTGCAGAATTAAAACCAACCAGAATTCCACCCGATCTACCATGTGGAGGTAGACAATACCAACAAAAGTCATACCCCCCGACCAAATGATTAAGTAAACTATTATGAAAACTGGACCTCCATGTTTCCATAATTGCAACGAAATCAAGATTACAATCCCTCACTGCATCATTAATTGAACGATGCTTAGCCGGATCCCCAAACTCGTCACTATTCCAAAACATCCCTTCTCAGATTTGGGCGATATGGCGTGGATGCGTCCATCTGCGTTCCGCGAGTCCCTGCCTATTTGGCATGGGCGGATGTGGTCGAGGTTTGCATGTTGGCCCCGTCGGAGGTCATGTTGGCTATGGAAGAAGAGCTCCGGCGGGCGGTGGTGGTGACGATCACCGGGAACTGCCGTCTAGTGGACATGGCGGATCCGGCGGCGATGATCCACGCACAGCTGAACCTCGACGAGTTCGATTTCTCGATACGGCCGTTTAACCCGGCCGACTTTATCATCTTCTGACATTCATATGCGGGGCACACGAGGCTGGTTCAAGCCCCGGTGATCTCAGGTCCTGGTTTTTTCTCCCGCTCCGTGGTTGGCTTCGTGAGGACCAAGCGGAATTGGTGGCGGCGCCTTTCCTGACATCGGTGGACATCATCGTCATCCCCGGACATGCTTGTGAGATGCGCACGGCGCATGCGCTGTTGATCAAGACCGGCTGGATTCAAGATGTGGAACCGGACACGTTTCAACGCCATGATATGTCCAGGTTCTCGGTGAGGTTGTGGATGTCTTCGCCGGCAAGCATCCCCTCGCGCATGTGGCTGGACGTGCTCGAGCCGGACGTTGGCTCCCGGCACGCGATCCATCAGGGCATTCTCCAGGCTGGACACAAGAAGATGTTGTGGTACCCCATCAGGATCATCACGCGCTAGATTGTCGACCGCAACGCTTGGGTCTCCCAATCGTCATTTATCTTGCTGCGCAATTTAGACTTGATAATTGTTATTGTCGGAAAACTCTCTCAACAGAAGCCGTTGACACTGGCAACGGCAACGCCAACTCAATAATCTTGTAAACCAATGGAAATAACAAGTACTTCTCCGTATCAACCATTTTTGTAGCCAAACTTTCGACGTCATTGGAAGTAGAAAAGGCAACATGATTTCTTAGACGAAGAACATAAGTCTAAAATTGATCTCTCAATATTGTACGGTCAACATTAGAGAAGTCATCACTATAAATTTCAGCAAGACGGCAAAGCCTCTCTGCTCTGAACCTGGAGAAAGATTTCTTGGGATCAAGACATGAGAAACAAGCAAGAACCTCCTGATTTGTGTCACCAAATCTATGATTCATCTCAACACATATTTTGTCATTAACCACATATTTCATCATCTATATTTGGCACTGAAATACCTTTGGCACTGCAGAACTATTTAAACTCTTCAAAAAGACTATCCTAACCACTATCTCTCATAGTACGGTGGCCAACCTGAAATTAACATCATGAATTAATTCCATGGCATGCAGAATATTTGCATATTTTTTTCTGCAAGAGATGTGAAAGCTCATTTGTAATACCAAACAACTTCAACATAAGATTCAGAACGAGAGAAAATGTAAAGAACTCCCATATTCTCGATGCAACCGCTGCACTACTCGGATTACACCCATGTGCGTCAACTGTGCTAAGTACTTTTACACATGAGCCCAGATTTCATCCAAACGAAGCAAGGTTTTATGATGTGAACCTAACCTAGTATCTCCCGGTCTAGCAAGACTAGTTTGCTGATTCAAGCCTCTTCTTGTAGAAATTTCACCTCTCTCGAGCCTTTCCACTAATCTTCTTGCATGAGGAACTTGATGTGTTCACAATCAAGTACAAATACTCAAAGAAATTCATGAACATATGAGCAAGAAGAATCGTCAACAGCGACAACAACAAGCTCCAGGCGATGAGCAAAACAATGCACATAGAAGGCATAAGGGTTCTGATCCATAATTTTTCTTTGCAAGCCATTGAATTCACCTCTCATATTTGAAGCTCCATCATATCCATGCCCTCGAAACCTTGAATTTGGTAGCTTGTAATGATCAATAATCATAACAAGAGCTGACTTTAGTGAATCTGATGTAGTATCTTTGATCTGGTATAGGCAGAGAAATTGTTCCACCACTTTTCCGTCATTGCTCACGTCCCTACAAAAAAAACTAAAATTATTCGATTAAGGATGGCTGCAAAGAGAATAAAAATAAAGAAATGAAACTAAAAACAACTGCTAACCTAAACATAACTAACATTTGTTCTTTCCCGGATATATCACGGGACTCGTCAATAAGCACGGATAATTGTTTATCACAAGATCTCCCATAATCACTTCTATGACTTCTCTGCATAACACCTTGCAAGATCCTTTTGAAGCTCACCAGAAGTCATTTGGCAATTTTTTCCACCACGATCAAAATCATCTCTAACTTCTTCATTACCATCTTTCAATATATCAACCATCTCCTAATAGTTGCTTCTATTCAAATAAATGGATGATTCATCATGGCCTCGAAAAGATAAACCTTCTACCATGAGATATCTACAACATTATAGAGAAGAAAGTCAACCGGATTTTATATAACTCTTTTGATTCATCCGTTACTCTAGCCAATTCAGTTTCCACACTTTTGGTTTTGATTTTTAAAAGCATCAAGATGGAGAACACAATTGTTGTATCGCTATCCAAACCAGCAATATGGTCTGGTAAAGCTTTATATGCATGCTTATGGTCCTTAAACCGGTTTTTGTGAAAACTTCATAACCAAAGAGTTCGTGTCTTCAAGATTTTTAAAGAGGAAGAAACCAAAACAAAAGGCTGCATCGTTGGAGACACTATATTCAATCCAGTTGTATCTTCGGACCCAAGATTGAGAAAATGCCCTTCCATCCGTACGAGAAAATTTCACAATTGCTTGGGTAGGTCCCTTCAATACGTATGCCCTCATCACTTGATTTTAAATATCCGAGGCATATGAAGCAATCCTTCTTCTAAGAGCTGGATCAAAAACAATTTCATCCGGATTAAGCTCAGTTGCATTGATAACATTAGCAGATAAATCTTGCTCCGTGTGCGCATTATGGGTGTTGGGACTTTGCACATCATTCCGAAACCCGGTGCTAGGGCTTGCCTCAGTTCCCTGGCTTGGCTTTTTAACCAAAAACCTCCACATATTCTGAAATTAAATGATGTACTCTCTCTGTCCGGAATTAAATGTAACAGAGTTTGGCAAAACTGAATGTATCTAACACTACATTATGTCTAGATACATCCAATTTTGTCAAATTTTGTGACATTTAATTCCGGACAGAGAGAGTAATTCAACAACATAAAAATACATAAAGGGTTGTGCCAAACTATAGTAGATAAATTCAGCCCTAGATGAGGTACCGAAAGTTAGAGGCGCAGCCAATTACCGTCCTGATTTGGAAGCTGAAGCCTGCACATTGCAGCGTAGCAGTGAGTCCGTTCCCGCAGTGTGCCGGGTCAGGATGGAGGACGGCCACGGATGTCCGCCAGTCCGCTCCGTCCACGCCGCTACAAATCCCTAAGGTCATCTCCAGCGGGGCTGCTCATTTGCCCCGGACTGGTCCGTTTTGAGCAGCCTGGCCCAAAACCAGGCCCCAGCGGGGCTGCTCAACCCACGGCCTGGTCCCTTTTCTGTCCGCGGATGCTCAAATCCGACTCAAATTTGGGTCAGATTTGAGCAGCCCGCGGACACGAAACGGACGCGCGCGCTCGGTCGTGTCCCGTTTTCGGTCAAAGGGGTGGCCCGCCGGCCAGTGACCGCGGCGACGGCTCGGCTACCCACGGGGTCCTATTTAAATGGGACCCGCGGCCACGCGTCCCTCCCCACGCGCACCGCCCCCTCGCAGTCACCGTCACCATCACTGCCCCTCGCAGTCACCACCGTCTCCTCTCCCTCGCCTTCCTCGCCGCCGGCCATGGGCCGCAGCTGGCTGAACTGGGGGCGTGGAAAGAACGACCACGAGGCCGGCGGCTCACGACGCCGCCGCGAGCCCTCGCCCTCTCCCCCGCTCCCTCCTCCACCGCCTCTCACCCGCATCCAGCGCGCCCAAGCCGAGCAGGCGCGCACGCCGCCGGCCTCTCCCCCTCCTTCTCAGGCACCGTTCCGCCTGGTGCCCGCCAGGGTTCGCGAGCGGCCCTACCTCAATAAGAGGAGGTGCCAATGGTACTGGGATCGTGCGATCCCAGTGCCATGGCCAGATGTCCACCTCCCCGACGGGTGGCATCTGAACAGGGACAGGATCCCTGTGCCGCCGGTGCCGCGGTCCGGCGCGGCGCGGGAGGTGGAGATCCACCGCCGGCGCGACGAGCTGCCACCGGACCTGCGCGCCCACCCGGCGTTCGCGGTGAACAGTCCCCACTGGGACACGTGGTTCACCGACGAACACGACCCGGCGGTGGCCGCCCAGCAGGCGGCGGAGGAGGCAGAGGCCCGCGCAGCCGGCGCGCGGGCTGTGGACGAGGCCGTGGCGGCCATCCACGCCCAGGAGGTGGACGTCTACCCCTACCACGAGGAGGTAGACGACGACGGCCGCGACGAGAACGCGCCCGTCCCGGAGTGGTTCCAGCCGCTCGTGGGCATGCGCTGGGGGTGGGAGGCGCCACCACCAGAGCACCTCGTGCCGCCGCCCCGGCCTGCCACGCCGCCGCCACGGACCCAGCCTCCCACGCCGCAGGCGGCCAGGGCCGCCCCACTGCCACCCCACCTCGCCCCCGAGACTCCCGACTACGTCATCCTGGATGACTAGGAGCTCCGGGGCCAACTCCGGCGCCGCCATGCCACTGGCCAGTGGCCGTCTAGCTAGGGCTAGACGTTTATTTTTATGTTTTTTTTTTATTTTTAGGTTGTAAATCTATGGGCCCCTGTGGGCCCTACTAAATCTATCGAATGTCCTATTTTGGTATGAGCAGCCCCACTGGGGGCACCTGGTCCGGGCCGTGTCCGAGGACAGCGGACGGCTGCTCAAACAGACAAAATGCGGACCAAACTGGTCCGCATTTGAGCAGCCCCGCTGGAGATGACCTAAGCGGCTGACCGGATCTGACCGGATGGGCCGCCCAAATTTGGGAGGCGTGACGGAAAGCGTCCACCTGGCCGCCAAGGCGCCAAGGTCTGTATCCATCGATTTTGGTCTCGCACCACCAAATACTTCCGCCGCCGGCGCTTGTCTCCTCGGCTGCCGCTAGGCTCCCCGGTTGTCCCTGCCACCAGTCCTCAAGACGCGCCACACGCCCCAAACCACGGCGCCGCCGTGCCTACGCCCGGTCGACGACCTTCAGATCAAAGCATTGCTCCGAGCCACACGCCGCCAGGTACAGCCGCCATGCGAGGCCCTCTCGAGCACGAACAGAGCTCGGCGCTACACGCTGACGCCGGCGGGGGAAGGAGGGGTGGGAGGAGGACGGGAAGAGGACGGCGCAGCGGAGTCAACCTAGTTGCTGCGGGGGCGAAACGGATCGAAGGCTTTTCTTTGTTTTCTGTTTTTTTCCGGGTTGATCGATATCCACGTGACACTGCGATTACTTGGCCATATCCTCGGGACTGACACCGTAGAGCTCATTGGATATGAGCATTTCAATTTTCAGATCCACGCGCAGCTGCGGAGTCCTCAACAACTCGTACAGGCCACGACTCCCACGGTGCACCCCCCTGTCATGTCTTCACAATTATCCTAGTGTGTGCGAGAACATCATGGGAGACTCGTACGGAGTTTCTTCAACGCAACACTACACGGTACGAAAATATATTCCGAGTGTTCCCAGATGCCTCTCACTCCCACGTTTTCTACAGCTGCTCATGGTGTGTCACTGCATCACTCTTCTCCCAAGTATCAAGTATACTAATGTTTCTTACCTGGGAACTACTCTTTTCGAAAGAGCCTCAAGATAGGAACACATTAATTGTACAATGTACCACGGATGCAACAATCCCATATGTACATAGCTACACTCGGAGAGCACGTCTGCTCTTTATATAAGGGTATCCATACAAAGGCCACCCATGCTTATGTTTACAAATCAAGGTAAGGTGAGAAGATAAAGCAATATAGTCCTCTAAATTTTGTATTGAATGTTCTTACCTAAATTTTGTCTTGAATGTACTTACTTGCGATTAAATTCTCACCGGGGCGGTAGGGAGGGTGAGGACGAATCAGGAGTATACATGTCTATCCGTAAGTCTAGCATTTCCGAAAATCTATATACGGATGTGTAATAGAGACACCACGTTAAACCACATCATCAAGATTATATTATAAGTTGTATCTCAAATAAATTTTTAGGATTTAACATAAGATTAATAATTACATTTTCATTTGACAAACCTATTTTTTGAAATGATTTTGAAATGTCTAAATACGTGTTCGATGGACATCCTGGATCCATGTACATGGGCTGGTAAATGAGCTAATGCCCATTTTTTTCTAGCTAGAAACGGATCAGAATATCCATGGATGTGAACTCTGATCAGATTTGAATGGACTTTGTATAGTTATGCCTTCCTAGGCTTACATATGATCGCTCTAATACGACACCAGCCGAAAAAGTTAGAATAGTAATAGGTACTGTTTGAGAAAATTAGTACAAAACTTTGATTTTATTTTCTACAGCATGCCGTATTTTTCGCATGCCATCATCAGATTTGCTTCTTTGAAACCCAATCCGAGTTTGATAAGCATGCCCCAAACATTTGGACCCGTGCTTCATCGGAGGATCGGGAGCAATCCACACTACTTTCATTGTTGGGAATTCTTCGGAAAAGTTGTTTGTTCTATACAAACTACAAACATTCCGTGGCACCCATATTTTAATTTGATGCCTACTATAGAGGAGATGATGTGATATCATGTATTAGGATAATCATCTTAGACAAATTTTCCAATGTTTTGTTTCATACTCCCGCCGTTCCATATTAAACGATTCTCAAATCGATAGCTAGTACTGAAATATGTCTAAATGCATCTACTAAGAGTTATCTAACATGGAACGGAGGGAGTATCTTCTAATTTCTCATGAATCTTGTGTAGAGGCTAAACTTTTATTGTAAGAGCATTTTATGTTTAACTTTACTTAAATGATGGTTACACGTCACAATAATGGAAGTCATAGGTGATGTTACATGTATAGCTTGCACTTTTGCATCTTTCAAGTAAGTTTTTTATTCTGATACGTATACGTGTTTTGTCGTATATTGTGGATTTTATTTAGAATAATTTAGACAACTAGATTTTTTCTTTAATAAAAAACCTGTATATTCCATCAAACAATTTTTATTCAAGAAATTTGACATTGAGATTCTACAATGTTTATAATGTCCTGATATATTTATAGATAAAATAGTTTGGACAAAAAATATGATTCACAACTCACATTTGGCCAATGAATCATATGGTAAGAACTTTTATCCACCTTTAATAAAGAGTGCATTCATGACTAGGATTAAGGTCACAATGTTGGATTAAAAAACTCTCGGAAACAACAAGAAACATAGAATTGTAGTACCATAATGTTGAAACGAGTATCATATTATATTATTGTCAATGTGTAATAATTTAAATTATTGTTATTCTGAAATACTTTTATGTGTATTTGTTATGCAACATTATATGAGAATTCATCCCTACTAAGTCGCATATTAGTGGCCAACTGTATAGAAACATGATCAAACCAATACATAAACAATAACAGATTTATCTCACAAACATTGATAGTTCATCCACAAAAACGGAGCAAGAAAAATAGATGACATCTGGGTCCTACATCTCTAACAAACTACGTAAACAATTGGTGCCACATCATCACTTAAAGTGGGTCCAACCAACACAGTGGCGGATCCAAGGGGCCGAGTGGTGGGCAGGCCCCCAACATGGTTTGGCCCTCTCCAATGACATGTAGTAGGGGCCGGTAGTGGAGAACTTGTTACTTCTAACTATGCATATTTGGATGGGCGAAGCCCAAAGGATTATCCATGCCGAAGGGCGCTATGAAGCATACGTCGTAGGCTTAGGGGGGGAGCTCTTATGCTTCGCTCCTTGCGAGTTGTACCAGCACTCGCCCGATAGAATCTACAACTGTGTGTTCTACTGGGCAGGCCTTCAGGCCCGGTAGAGATACTTTCTTTTTGGATATATATATACTCTCCCCCATCATGGAAAAGATGATTGTTGAGTAGATTATCTATTCAAACCAATAAAATGTAGCTTTCTTTACAATTGAAGAACATATATTATTATTATTGGATTTCATTGTTATACTTGTAAGACATGCTATATTTTCAAGATGTACCACTTTTATGGTAAGTGTCTTCTCCGGCCCCTGTGTATGCTTAAATCCTGAACCCGCCCATGGTCTCACCTGTTAAAAGGTGTAAATCTTCATTTACCGAACAAGACCAATAGGTATTTTTTTGCTTAGTGCCTTTTTCTACTAGACCTTGGCATGATACGTCAAGTCGTCACAAGACTCGGATTGGGCCTAAGAAAATGTGTGCAAAATTGAAGTTCAAGCCCAACCGAAAATTTGAAAATCAAGGGTAGAGCCCGAACCAAAGTGAAAATAACGAAATTTTGCGCAGCGGCTATATATCGCTTATAGCGAGCGGGCACTACGACTCGCCTACGTACCAAATCGAAACGGACCGGCCAATCAACCTTCTTTAGAAGAGAAAAGATGAGAAAATAAGGAAATCTGGTGATTCAAACCTGGGATCTTGGAGGATAAGGAGTGAGGCACAACCACTCTGCTAATGACAAGTTTTTGTCTAAGTTTCTTTTTTAAGGTTTTATTTCTCATTTTTCTGTTTTAATTTTTCCCATTTTCTTTTCTGTTTTCTTTTTTTTCACCGAATTTTTTGTTCAGATTTTTTTGTTCAAACATTAGAATGTTCAAATTTATATATTTTTTCAAATTTGTTCGATAAAAAAATATTCAAATTTAAAAAAATTTCAAATAAAAAAGTTCAGATTAAAAATTGTTCAAATTTGAGAATTACTCACATGTAACATTTTGTTCATATTTGAAATAGTTTGAAATTAAAAATAAACTCACCATTAAAAAAATATTCATTTTAAGTTATATATGACTTTTTTTAACAAAAGAAATTGAAAAAGAAAAAAATGGCCCGGCCCAAGTGTGGAGCTGGGCACGCGCACGCGGGCGAGTTGGAACACCCAACTCGCTTAAAACGCTAAATAGGTTCCTTCTGTGCTCTCCAATTTGCCTCCCCACAGAGGCACTTCGCGGCCGCCGCCTGCGGGGAGCGACAAATGGGTCGGGGGATCCTATTTCTTCTACTTCTATCGATGAAATAGCAGCCTTGACTGCTTTTTCGTAAAAAAAAAAGATATCGAAAAATTTCTACATGGTTGAATGAAATGTGATTTCTTAGAGAAGATTCATCATTGTTTTATACTATTGGAAGAAATACTGCCATCGAGTGTTGCGACGAATCTATCTATACTTCTTATAAGACAAAACATCACTAAGATGTATTTATGATTTTTCTATCTCAACATGCAAACTATCCACATCATCCACCATTTTAGCCAATCAATTATCCATGTCATCTCCTCTAATAATTCTGGTATTACATATTTCATACCACATAGACATGCAATCTTTTTTCAACAATATAATTATCCATGTCATTAATATTTATTTCTGAAAATATACAACAATTTCACATGAATTGAATTTAGTATATCCATTATGTGATCGACTGAATCCTGATAATGGAATATTTCATACACCTTATACCATTTCGTTTATACAATTTTTTTAAGAGATACCCGCTGCAACGCGCAGGGTATTCTTCTAGTTTGATATAATACTTGCAGCTTCGGTTGTATTCTCAAACAACAAAAGCGCTAAAAAAAATAAATGTGAACTAATTCGCACCACTCTCCCAATCATGCATCTTCGAATACGATATACTGACATAAAATAAACTTCCCAACTCGCGTTCATGACTCTTGACGCATTAGCTAGAGTGATCTCATATATAAACTATAAAGGCTAATTTTTCTTTGTTTCTTTGTGTTTCCTTTCGACCATGTTTCCAAGAGTAAGAATGAATTAGGAATTGCTGAATTGTGTTCCCATGAAAGTGAGTTATATGTATAAGTTGCTCGTTCTATAATAAGTATGAAAGGTATTATCAAACACGATTCAGAGGTACATTAATTTCATGTATACAGACTACCCCATACATGTATGCGCGGGAATCAAAGAAAAATTCTCTCTACCAATGAGATGGCATATGACCACAATTTTTCTCTAAGAAATTGTTGATGTGTTCTCTGTGCGTCTCACTAGAAGAAGTGTTGCACGATAAAACTTATTAAATTGCCCCCTCTCTTGTTTTGAGTCAAGTTATGGGTGCAACCACAGTGATGTCATTTATGACAAATTCGAAGGTTTCGGTAAGAATATTACTGGCACATATTTCAAATATGAAGTTAGAAAAAGAGGCGGTGCATACTTTTATGTATCCTTTTATGCATAGTATGTTTAAACTGGGAAGACTGATGGGTGTATTAGCTTTCTAGTAATCATAAAGTGAGATCATATCGTCGAGATGAAAATAAAATAAAAATAGACACTCAAGTCTCAACCACGTTCTTCATTTGAATGAATTATGTATTTAGTATAAACACAAGTTTCATTTCTAGGATGATATGAGTGAGAGAAATAAAATAATTAGCATTTTACTTTTATAGAGCAAACGGACTTTCTAGATTCGATCTCGACATCATGTAGCTTAATTTTTCCATCATGTGATGAATTTTAGAATCGATCGGTATACAACTTCATTAGTCTACTGAAGTAATTTAGAACAGGTCTGTGTGTCATCCTCGACCCGACGATTATCCTTCTTTGGGTGCATATTTGAGAAATTTTACCACATATTGTTTCGTATTATTTTCTTTTTTTACTGGTCTACATAAAATCATTTGGATTTTCTCCCTCAACCCCATTCACATCACCATGTAATTATATGTTATTTGTGTAGTTCTTGCTCCATGGGCACCTTCGCTTTTCTCATTATAGGATTTCGTGCCACATTCTTGGAGTTAAGAGCGGCGATGGTACGGACGGAAACAAAGGGTGAGCTTCTTGATACCTCATATTCCAAACATCTTGCAGAAATGAAACTAATCCTAATTGCTATTGTTCTATCTCGATTCCCAGCCAGAGTTGGGAAGGAGAGATACTATAAATATAGCTTGAAGGTAGTAGCTATATGATAGAGATAACTGAGTGCCTCCTTTTTAAAGGATCACATACTTAACAAATTTAAGGTTGGTATTCCCATGAGGTACCCGCGTCAACCTAAATTAAGATCATCAACATGTGTCTACTTTAAGTAGACATGCTCTATTTAATGTCTCCGTCACCCGGTGGATGTGGATAACAAAGAACTCCATAATGTCATGTGTGATGCAAGAGAAATGGTGTACTATGATTGGTGACTGAGCCCCGGAGGACTGATTTCTGCGCAAATTATTGTTGAAACTTGTCACTCCCTTAATCCCATTCCCCTAATACTTCTTCCTTGATGATTACCGGAGAAAAGGCATGACGATTACTTGAGTGCTCTACCATGAGAGGATAGTGAAAGGGACTAGAGAGAAGTAAACATAAATTAATGGATGGAAAGAAAGTATTATAGAGGGTAGGAAATAAATAGGGCAAAGAACGATTGGGTGCCGATTAGGAATTTCAGCCTCTCCTTTCAGGGTGAAAGCCCAAGGTCTGGCCTTAATTGGTCGTGCCTGGCACTGGTCTTCTTGGAGCCGTTGTTTTGAGAGCGAGGATTTTCTTCAGGGTGAAAACCCAAGGTCTGGTCTTAATTGGTTGTGCTTGGCACCGTTCTTCTGGAAGACGTTGTTTCCGAAGAGATGGACAACAGCTGTTGTTTATGTGGTGGTTGTGCGGATACCGCGAGGACTGTAACTCTGTAGTGGAACTTTTCTTTTTATTTCTTCTTTTTATTGTCTTTCGGTTGTGTGCATCTAATGTGTTGTTGCAGAGGCCGGGTGTAATTTGTATCTCCGCGATATTAATATACTTCCCTTTATAAAAAAAAACAAAGGAATTTCAGCCTCTCTCTCCTTCACCGAACTGTGCTGGCTCTCATATACATTCAAAACAGGCAAGCACAGAGTGAAGCACGTGAATGACCCGACTAGCTAAATTGTGCTGGCTGCACATTCTAGAGCACCGACACTACAGGGAACATGATCTATGCCGACGGCCAGTTACAGACGGCATATAGCTATGCCGACGGCAAAACGCCGTCGCCAAATTCTTCCTCTGCATAGCTCCAAGAAAAGCGTCGGCATAGATCTATGTCGACGGCCAAACGGAGCTATGCCGATGACTAAACTATGCCACGTAGCACCCTCGCATCGCTCGCGTATGAAGCTATGCCGACGGCTTTTTAGCGTATGCCTACGGTCTCACTGGACACGTGGCTGCCCCATACTATGAAGTGAGAATAGAAAATTATGTAGTGGAGTTGTAGTTGCATGTATCATAGATTTTTGGTGAATTATTATTGTGTCATTCTTTGGTTTACTTTTCAGAAGTTTTTTGTTTTACTTTTTTTTGGGGGGAAGGGGGGGGGGGATGAATTTTTTGTTTTATCAGCCTTGGCAAACATGGTTTTAAGATGGAACACGTACAAACAATAGGTAGTGGCAGCCAAATCTTATCACAAACTGCACGATTACACTGCAGCTGCAAGCACCGAACTGCACTCATGCATGGTCTTCTAGCCGAAAAATAAGCAGTAAATTAAGCTAGAGTAGGAAACATTCATACATTTTCTTCTTTCTTTTTATTTTTGTTTGAATTCTAAGACATCCCAAGAGATTTAGTGCAATAATGAACTCATAATCGCAACTAGTCTTATTACAAGAATGAGTCAAATAATCTCCACACAGAAAAATACAGAATGTGGCACATCTGATCATCAATCAACGGAATGACTAAAGTTACAAGATACGAGTAGGAAATTGTAGCCCAGATAATTAAGTTAAAATTCTCTTCTTCGCAAGGATAGTAGCCCCACCGACCAGCCAACCCAGTGGCCGACACTCTCACTGATCCCCCGCCCAAAGCCTGACGGATTGTTGCTATCCGTGAGTTGCGTTCACTGTGCCAACCACATGCCGGCACGGCCAACAGTGCCGCTTACACCACGTGCGTCGGAGCCGGGTGTGGCGCAGCGGGCGACTAGGGAGACGTGGAGGGCACACAACAACATAACGGCTGCGGGCGTATGCCCTGTCGGCCTTTTGGTCGGTCGGCATAAAATGGGATACGCCCCCGTCGGCGTATGCCCTGTCGGCCTTTTGGTCCGTCTGCATAAAATGGGATACGCCGACGGGGAGTATATGTAGACAAAAGAATTTACTTTTTTCTTTTTGAATTTTTTAGCAATTTTTTTATTTCACTTTTTTAACCACTTAATCACACTATAGTCACATTTATCTTTAGATTTAACCATTTTTAATTATAATCTAAGTTACTCGCTCCTAGTAACACTTCCCAATTGGTCACCCATCATTAGATTGCTCGAGTCCCATCACGCTTAACTTCGTAGTTTCTTCCCATGTGAGCTAACTAGAAACAATGGATGTGTTGCTGATAATATTATCCAATCAATCATGTCAACCCTTGGACCATCATGTCACTCTCTTTTATTTTGTGAATACAAACAATTATTTAAATAAATATAATAACTAATAATAAACTTGAATTCAAAAAAATCTTGAATTTAAATAATAATTAACATTTTTTGCTTTTCTATTTGATATTGAATAATTCATCTCTATAAATCTGTAAATAGAAATTTGACAAATAATATGTCTAGATCGATTAGAAAAATAAGAGAAATTCAAATATGATATCCATATGATATTTTCTATCATGTATAATACTTTTTTTTTCCTTTTCGTTGTAAAAATAAATCTATTTTTCCATTTTTCGAGTGTAAAAAATGATTTTTTTTGTGAAGGACCTACCACAAATATGTTGCAAAACTTGAGAGCTATTATTTTTGAAAATACTAGACCATGTTATATACAAAAATAACCAATTTGTTTCATATGAAAAGGTTTCCATCCACCTCTTTAGAAAAACACAAGTTTCTGCCGATTCCGCTGAAAACCGGTCAAATTTGAACTACATGTACCTCATAGTTTGCTCATGATTTTTGGTAAAAAACATTTTTAGGTACACAACTACCTATTTCATCATAGATACACCAAGATTTTCTTAATATTCAAGCCTTAGCTACGAACAGTCATGCCCGTCGTCTTGACTTTTTCCTCAAACCGGCTTAGAAAATTCCAAAAAATTTAAAACAACCCAAAATGATGCAAAACCTTCGCGTGGTATAATTATATATGTCCTAGTACACCTAAAATAACAAACTTGGAATACGACAGTTATGTTGAAAATATGTTCACAAAAATTTGCTATCTCCTCCGAACATCCAGGGCTTCGGGCCAAATGACGGGTGTTATGATCATATCTATGACATAGTTTGTTTTGAAAATGGTGAGTGAGTAAAAAAAACTAGGATAAGCCGACGGTGGACGTCGGCGTAGCCAAAAAAACAGAGGCCGACGGGGTTGCCGTCGGCGTATCCCAATTTATTTCCATTACGGGCTTGCATGCCGGGTATACGCCGAAGGCCCCGATATTTAGCCGTCGGCGTATAGAAATGTCGTTGCCGTATGCCGGTTCTCCCGTAGTGTTAGGCTGGTCGCAGTGGGAGTAATATAGCTAGTAACATCAGTGCCACATAAGCAAAAAACATGATATGGCACATATTTAATGATGAGAGATGGGGGTGTTAACTAGTTATGTTACCATAACATCACACATTCCAATACGCAATGAGTCTATAGTCTAATTAATATGACACTATCAATATGTTACTTCCCACTATGGAGGTAGTAACATAGTCTAGGTAAACGTGTATGTTACTAGTCTATGTTACTCTCCGTTGTGACTAGTCTTAGGCCACAGTTGGACTCCCACTTAATTTTACAGCCCACGGATTTTAGTCGTCCCATTTTGGTGTAGACCTGGATTCTAATCTGCACCTAGTATCATTTCATTGTAAATTATTAATTATGTATAGAAGCCAATTATGAACCCATAAAACAAAAGGTTAAGCCACACGTGAAGCTACCTTAAGTGTAGTGGGGTTATTTTTTAAGAGTTACCTGGCGTAATAGAGATAATATAGATCATCTAACACAATTGCCATTTTTCTAGCTTCCTCCCCGACCAGGACCATATATTTCAAAGAAATTACACATAAATGTTAGTTGCAACTTTTGTTTCACGTACAAACTCCTTTAAAAACTCCACCTCACAGATACAAAAGAAAATTCGCGATTTTAAAATACTAAGTTCACCTTAAGACTCTAAATGCATGTGCCAATGCATTATCTCTTAGCACGTAATCATAGGAGTCTTAAAAATTTAAGAGAAAACTAGTCCAATGAATTGTTTTTTATTAGTTGTATCTAAATTAATGATTTTGATCTCATGCATGCATATGATTGGACTAGCAACACTTTTTTCCTATGGCCGCGTGCAAGAGTTATATCTTAGCTAAGATAATCTGGTAAAAAGGAGGTGGACGGGGTGTACGAAATGCGTGTTTTGTGAAGAGAAAGAGACGGCTAATCACCTTTTCATTTCTTGTGACTTTGCTAGAAAAAATTGGAGACTAGTTCACTTCACTTTTAGTATCTCATCACCACCTTTATCTGTAACTAATGTGTTTGGTTCCTCGTTAATGGGGTTGACAAAATTACGAAACCTACTATACGCATAGGTGTATGTGCTTTTATTTGGGCAATTTGAAATTGCAGGAACAATGTAATTTTTAACAACTTCAAGACCGCTTATTTTCTACAGGTGGTTCATCGAGCTTCTTATTGGATTCATAAATGGTCGTTGGTCCTTCCAGAAGACCAAAGAGGACGTTTGGATTCTGTATGTTTCCGGCTCATGGCGATGGTCCAGGCTATCTTCAACCAGGGTGGTTGGTTGCACACTAGAACATTACATCATTGTGTAATTTTCGGGTTTTGTTGCTGTTTAGGTGGCTGATCTATAGAGCTACACTGCGATTTCGTTGAGTTGTAACTTATCTTTTTCTGAACTCTACATTTTGGCGCCTTAATAAAATAATCCGTGTGCATCGACTAGATGCAGAGGCTGGGTTTTCCGTTTCAAAAAAAAATCGTTGCGATCACTGATCTTGCTATCAATTTCGATAAATCCTGCTATATTTCCATGCACATCAGTGACGGTCTCGCCTCCTCCATCACCACTACCCTAGGTTTCTCTCATGCTTCTCACAACCATACCTTATCCTTTCTCTTTAAACCAACGAACTTTCCTTTCTGCCTACTCCTCCGTTCACTAGTACACAGCCAACAATCTCAAACAGTTTTGCTCCTTAGGGCTGAGCCGGTTTTCCCATCTCGCTGGGAGGCAAAATTTCACGATAATCCGCAGAAGGTTTTTAAAACCGGACCACCTCTGGTGGGACGTTAATTCGAGATGGGCTTATAAAATGGCCACGCGCACGGCAAAGGCAGCCTAGTTTACTTCCCGCTTCTAACTATAAGGTACCTCCGGTGTATATCACATGGTCCGAACAATCACAAGTTGGTTTTAAGGAAAAACAGGCTAATGTAAACATCATCGGTTTTGATCTGCAACCGGCTCCTCTGAAATTCGGACTGGCTTTGCAGAAAGATTTTTCGATGGCCTCCTTCAGCTGGAATTTCCGAACATCTACTTGGATCTGGATGTGCGTAATCAATGGTAGCTTTTCCTACTATTTCACTTGCGACCAATTTTTTTAACTAAACAAAAGATCAGTACATACATTGTCAACTATTAGTTCACTACATTGAATAACAGTGCATAAACCAAATGGTAAAAGTATTTAATAGGACAAAAAAAATCATCGCTTAGTTTACAACATTATTAAATACAGTGCATTAGAATTACGTCTTCACTATCATCTGATGCTGCAAGCTTCACCTTGTTAACTTAGAACTAAGATATTTCTTCATAGAATAGTCTTAGCTTGTTGCTCGACAACCTCTTGTCCTAGCGTCACGGAAGAAGCAGTTTCTATAGATAATGATAAGGGCTATAGTGATTGTGATCAAGTACACAAAAATATGAAAATGTTTTGATGAGTAAAATAGAAGATGTTTTAATATCATATGTTTTGGCTTCTAAAGAGTCCCAGCGATCAACATGGTAATATGGTGGGCAACATAGAACACGCTCACTTCCCGACCCTCAGGCTATTGGTGGCACTAATACAAATATCGTACATAATAGTTTCACTGTCTGGCGACGTGGGTTAAGTTTAGAAGATCTTCCCAATTATAGGATACTTTTTCTAATTGGCATAGTTGAATGTCTTGAAAGAGTATGCAATGACATTATATCATCGGTTTTCTTGGTATACTTAAATGGGTCAGTGTACATGGAAATAATCTATCACTGTCAAGAAGCTTGGTGATCTGGTCATCTTCTATCTTATTTGGATGAGAATCAAGATAGTACACACCACCATTCCGAAATGAGATGACCACTAGAATCCGGTGATCACTAGAAAATATGTACTCATTGTTACAAGTAGATAACAAATGTTGTGTAATCGTTATCACACACTAAACAAATTAGTTGTTAAAATAAAATTCCTCATAATTGTACCTTTCAAAAGGCCATAGGATTATATTTTCATCCGTAGCATTCCTCATCAGAATTGTGTAGTTTTCTTCGATAGCCTTCTCGTTTGAAATAAAAAAAATCTTTTTGAAACAACACCAGGGTCCATGAAGATTTTACCTTTTTTGGATTCCTCTTGGGGATATGTTTACTACATAAGAAGATGTATATGAATAACATGTATATATAGATCTGGTAGCATACACTAAGGAAAATTACTTACAATATTAGGTATCTCATAATTCTCGCGGAGAAGGATGTCATTTCTAGTTTTTTCTCTCATTTTCATTTTATCCCCAAATTGTGAAAATAGAGTGGATTTGAGTTGCTATGAAGAATTGTATGATTCATCAAAATCATGTAATAGCAATGTATGGGGTGTCATATCCGAGTTAAACGATCCCCTCCCCAGAAAAATACTAATATAGGTGGATGTAAACTTAACAAATGAGGAAAAGACTAAGATTGAAGAAAATTTGAGCTACTTCAAGAAACAAACCGGAAATTGGAAGAGAAACTAAAATAGATTGAATAAGGGTATAAGAAAATACAACCAGAAAAATGAGCTTGCAACAAGAGCATATTAAAATGGACTTATATCTCATTAACATCATCGATGATTACAAAAGCATGGCGGATACAACTTGGAAAGGAGATACATCTCTAGTACGCATTAGGCATTATAGTCATTTTAATTATGACTATACTTTCTATGGATTATCTATGTTCAATAGGTATACACATTACGTGTAAAATGGAAATAGACCCTTTTTACATGTAGTGAATGTATTTGAGGAATAAGTTTTAGGCTTGTTAAATGTGGAAAAACAATTTTGGGTTGTTCAGCAACTTTCTGCAGTCAGCCCGGTCATGTCAAAATTTTAAGGGCTCTTCGGCTCAAAATGCTCTCAGATGTAAATCAATATTCCCTCCTACGCAAATTAGTTGAATATCAAGGGATGTATCTAGCACAAAAATATGTTTAAATACACATAGGATTTGAGCATCAACTAAAATTTGGACGACTGTAATCGACGGACTTGTCCATTTCCCATTTCCTTGCCCAGCTGAACGAAATAACGAGCTACAGATAAGCCCACGTACAGTAATCTAGCCAAATTGCAAACATGCCTTTAAGTAATGGAACTGCCTCGTTTTCGTTATGCTAAAATAAAGGAAGTTCCATCGTTCTATCGTTGGTATCTTAAGTCCGTTCTAAAATAGATGACATCCATTTTCCCATATACATGTATGGAAAAAATGGAAGTCATGTATTTTAAAACGGAGGGAGTACCACATAAGGAGGCCGCAGTAACATGGTGTCGACGATGCTTACATAGACGACGGTGGCATGGATGTTTGACGATCTCACTCGCAGATTAGGATGGCGACTGGTTGTGCCCGCTGTCTACCTAGACCTAACATGCAGCGGAAGTTGTGATTCACACAATTGTTCAAGGGTTTCAAGGCTTGAAAAATCAGAAAGGAATTCCGCCGAGGTGTATTTAGTATTTGAAAGAGTATGTGCCATGTTTTCTAATGTGAGCAGTCTCTACAACATTTTTTATTTACTAGTTCTCACTCGCTTTCAAATTTTGTAGGTTCCATTTTGGTATTTAAATGAGAGTTCCGACATCTAGAGGTTATCTACTACATTAGGATGTAGAGCGTTTCCTTCATACAAGGGCCTATATGTAAAAAAAAAGTCATTCTTGCAATAACACAGAATAAAAGATTAAATGAGATAATAGATATCAATGGCAACCAAACCTAATACCGGAGTTAAATTTTCTAGCACCAGGCGATCGGAATGATGATCGCCCATCTTCTTTCAGTTCAAATATTCAATGGTGCAAAATGAATAATAACTCACTTAGCCCTTGGTTTTTCATTTAATTTGGTGCCACAAATGATCAGAATGAGCGGTGGACTTTTCCATGTGTCAAGTACAATAGGTTTTTTGTAATAAATTCCCCACGGCATAGTGGTTTGAGCTAGGCTCTTTCACACATATCGTACCAAAGTTTTTAGTATCGGGATATTACCTAGTATCAGTTTATTGTAAATGATTAATTATGTATAGAAGCCAATTATGAACCCATAAAACAAAAGATCAAGCCACACGTGAAGCTACCTTAAGTGTACTGGGGTTATTTTTGAAGAGTTACCCGGCGTAATAGAGATGATATAGATCATCTAACACCATTGCCATTTTTCTAGCTTCCTCCCGTACCAGGCACATATATTTAAAAGAAATTACACATAAATGTTAGTTGCAACTTTTGTTTCACGTACAAACTCCTTTAACAAAAATCCATCTCACACAAACTAAAGAAAATTCGTGATTGTAAAATACTAAGTTCACCTTAAAACTCCAAAGGTCTGTGCCAATGCATTGTCTCTTAGCACGTAATCATAGGAGTCTTAAAAATCTAAGAGAAAACTAGTCCAATGAATTGTTTCTTATTAGTTGTATCTAAATTAATGATTTTGAGCTCATGCATGCATATGATTGGACTAGCAACACTTTTTGCCTATGGCCACGTGCAAGGGTTATATCTTAGCTAAGATACAATCTTCCTCTCTTTCTTCATTAATTCCTATGCCACATAAGCAATTTTTCAAGGATACATCGCTAAGAAACCCCCATTGGCACAGGCCTAGGCCATCCTAAGTTCTTCTGCTTGGCACGTTGATTTGTGTCAATGTTGTTTGTTATTCATATATTGTATGGTTTCCCATTTGTATCGATATACACGGATACCATGATACTTGTAATGCAATTAGTAAGACACTATCTGATCCCTATCATCATGGTATGACAATAATAGGATCGTAAATCATAAGATACTACGATATCTATCGCCTGATTGACATTGTGTAATTATTGAATGGAAGTGCACAAATGAGTAATTACGTAATGACTTTGAAAACGCCATAGCATCCAACTTTAAATTAGTAAAGTATCAAACGGCCAGTGAAGATACGAGGTGTTGAGTGAACAAAATATAAACAAGACACGTGTTGCTTGAAAATAATCTACAGCCCCGATAGTCGCAACAATAGCTTAGGGCATCTCCAGCCGTTGCGCCCCCCCAGGGCCCAAAACGCCGCCGTTTTGGGGCCGCCGCGGCGCTAAACGGCGCTATTCTGGAACCTGGGGGGGCGCGTTTCCCAGTCGCGTCCCGAGCCCAAGAAGCGGTCCAAACAAACGCAAAATGAAAACAGGCGAAATTTTATTGAAATTCGGACACTGCGTACATATTCAGCGTGAATTTAAGCTAGTACGAAAAATTTAAACTAAAAGCATAGGAAATTTAAACTACTCGATGACTGCCCCTACGCCTACGCATCGTCGTCTTCATCAGCGACGTCGTCGTGGCGGTGCTGGTTGGAGGGGCCGGCTTCGTCCTGGCTCGCCGCGGCGAGACGGCGTTGCTCCGCCCGCTCCGCTCGGGCCTGCAGGCGCAGCCGGTGCAGCTGCGCCTGATCGGAGCGCGGGCGGTTGCGCCGCCTCTCACTCTGCAGCGCAACCTGCCGCCGGTCGGCCTCGTAGAGGGCGATGATGCCCTCCTGCTCGACCGAGGCAGCGCGCTGGGCCATCTGGCGGCGCACCGCTCGCGCCGCCTCCTCCCGCTGGTGCGTCTCCAGGGAGGCACGAACGGCGGCCGCCTCCGCCGCCGCCGCGGCCTGCTCGAGGACGCCGCGCACCTCGCGGTACGCGTCCTCGTTCTGCGAGGTCTCGAACGAGTGCAGCCCGACGTGCTGCTCGGGCCACACTGGCTTCCTCCTCACCTCGCGTCTCCAGTGGCGGGCGGCTCGCCGCGCTCCTCGCGCCTCGTCGTACTCGGGTGGCTGCTCCGGCGCCACCGGCTCCGGCGCCACCACATGCGGCTCCGGCGCCGCTTGCTGCGCTGGCTGCAGCTCGTCGTCGTCGCTCTCGGGCCACGCGTCCCAGAGGTTCTCCATTGCGGAGAGGTTCGAGGGTGGAGAAGAAGGGTGGAGAAAGAACGGCGAGGAGGGAGTCGAGACTGTGCGTACGGGGAGGGGGAGGGCACCATTTTTATAGCCTGGCCGGCCAGTCGCCGCTGCCGCCCCCGCCATTAATCCGGTGGACTTTGACTGGGGCGCATGCACTGGCCGGCCGCCTCCGGCAGCCTTTGACGGCGCGGGCGCCGAGAAGGAAGTCACGGGCGGGGGTTTCTGTTCCCGCGTTTTCCCGGCGCGTCACTGACAGCGTTGGCCCGCACGCGCGGCCGCGCAGTTTCGCCCCCCAGGCTGAACCCAGCGGGCTGGGTTCGGCCTGGGTGCCGTGGCGCCAAATAGCGCCGAAACGGCGCTATTTGGGTCGCTGGGGGGGCCGAGTGGTGAAGAAGCGGCGCTATTCGCCGCTTCCGCCGCGAAAAAAGCCCCCTGGGGGGGCTCTGGGGGGGACGGCTCACTAGTGGAAACAACCCCTCTCGTCCAGGGGGCCGGGGGGCAGCTGTCCCGGTTGCAACCAAATCCGGGACAAATGCCCTGCATTGGTCCCGGTTCGTGCGCCCGGGGCAACAGGAATCGCCTGGGCGCATTGGTCCCGGTTCGTGGGGGGCATATCGGTCCCGGCTCGTGCCACGGACCGGGACCAATGTCTAGCCACAGGCCACGTGGCACGCGCATGACCTGTTGTCCCGGTTCAGTCCACGAACCGGGACCAATGCCCCCTTCCCCCTATATATACTCCCCCAGCCCCCCCTCCTTCCATCTTTTTTTTTGCTTGGAGGTGTGAGAGAGTGTGGTGTTAGTATGTTTTTTTTTACTATGCACACGAGGTGTTCGACGAAATTCCCGAGACGCACACAAGCTCACTGAAAATGGTATCTTCGACCGAGGTTAACAAATTATCTTCTTCATCTGTAACTGATACATAAAAAAGTATTATTTGTCGATGTACTGTGGTCATCTATGTATTAATATGTATTTTGATAAACTTAATTATATGATGCAGATGGATGCACGGCAGCGATGGATGTACGGTGACCGACGCAGCTCCGAGTATATGGCAGGCCTGAATGCATTTCTTGCTGTAGCTCAGGCGAACAAAGATAATGGCTTCATGTGTTGCCCATGTGTTGATTGTCGGAACGTCAGAGAACATTCTTCCGAAAGAATCCTTCACGGCCATCTACTTCGGAGAGGTTTCATGCCCAGCTATAATTGCTGGACCAAGCATGGCGAAACATGCAGACAAGCCGCTGATCACCACTACTGGGACATGCCCATTTTATAGTGTAGAAACATCTACAGAAAAGAGCAAACATCTGTAAACTAGGCAGAGGAGAAGTAGAATCAGGTAGAGAAACATTAGAGCCGATGAGAAGTACAAATAGCATAGGGAGAGAAACAAGGTTTAAAAGATATTGCTAGGTGCTTCCGGCCAAAAGATTATCAAATCAAAGTTTTGAAATTCTCAAATCAAACCATAAGTTCACAAAGCATACGCAAACATGGACCGTTACCAACCTGAGCCGCAAGGAGCAGTAGAGCAGAGCAGAGCAGACTGTAGAGGATGGACAAGCAGCCAGGACTGACATCGACTCTAGAGGATGAACAAGCCACCCTACTTCTACTATGAAAATGAGGCCCTAGCTCCAAAAAGTGTATGGGTGGAAATTTCCAGAAATTTGTATGACACAGAGCCGGAGTTTGTGGATTCTAAGCACTTCTGTGCAGCTGCTCAAGAAATAGGCTACATCCATAATTTCCATAATTTATATTCAAATTATATACAAATGAAAAAATAATTAATAGTTCCAATAGTTAGAATAATTATTTAGTTAAACGAAAAATGGATTTAAATTAGTTTTGCAAATTCTAGCATTTTTCATGTTGGAATTTTTGTCAAATTTGGAAGTATATAAAAGTTGTTAATGTGCAAACTTAACACTTTTCAAATTTTGGCGCTAAAAAATTTTGGGCGCGCAGAGGTGCCACCGAAATTCGAAATTTGTTTTTGGTCCCGGGCCGTGGTACCAACCGGGACCAAAGGGCTCTAGTACCGGTTGGTGGCACGGGCCGGGACTAAAGGCCCAAGTGTATAAAAAAGCGCGGCCCTCTCTCCAGGCCGAGCGGACACCCCAGGGGCGGGTACGAGTGGATATGGCTGGGCGAAGCCCTGCCGGCGGCGGGAACGAGTGGACAGATTCGCCGGCGGAACGCCGGCGGGGATGGACTAGGGACACAGTAGATTAGGGGAACACAACTTATATTAAAATAGGGCCAGGGGCCTTGCTTACATAGGGGCGGCGCGGCCACAGGCGGCCGGCCGTACTTGCATAAGGGGCGGCGGCGCGGCCACAGGCGGGCCGGCCGTTTCTTGGGGGGGTAGCTAGGGGCGTTGTCTATATAGAATAGGGGGGCGGCGGCGACCTAGTCGTCCTCGTCGTCGGAGAGGTGTACATAGGCGGGTGGCTGCCACAGGTGGGCAGGCGGCTGGGCAGGGCTCACCGGGGGGGCATCGGGGGCGCGTACGGCGGCGGCGGGGGCAGCACCTCCTGTGGCAGCGGCGGCGGCGGGGGAAGCTCCTCCTCCTGCTCCGGCGACCCCGGCGCCCAAACGCCGCCGGTCCAGGCCCAGGTCATGCCATACTCCAGGCCTGGTGGGAGCGGCTGCGGCTCCGGCATGTCCTCGGACGCCTCCAGCTCGGCGTTCATGGCCTGCCACCAGGGGATGGCAGGCTCGTTAGGGGGTGGCGGCGGCGGTGGCATGGCAGCGGCGTCGTCGGCGGCGGCGGCCACGACACGCTTCCACCGCAGGATCTCGTCGTCGATGAGGGAGCGGCGGGAGCGCTCGCAGGCCTCCTCCAGTTCGGCCCGGAGCTCGGGGTCCTGCTCCCCGGAGAAGTCCTCCGGCTCGTCCACGAGGAGCCATAGCTCCCTCTCCCGGCCGGGCGCTGGCGGGGGGTAGTCGTCCACGTTGGCCTCGAGGGGGGCGGGGATGAAGGAGCGGCGGCGCTGCTCGTGCTCCTGCTCGAGCCAGGCGGCCCAGTAGGGGGAGCCGCGCGCGTACATCCGCTCCCTGCGGACGGGGGCCGGCAGGAGCTCGCGCCGGCGCTCGATCTCCTCGAGCAGCGCCGCGCCGGTCGGGGCCGGCGGCACTGGGATCCGCTGGGGGTTCAGGTGCCAGCCGTCCGGGAGGTGCACGTCGGAGTAGAACACCGGAGTGGCATTGTTCCAGTGCCACTCCGCCTCGTCCACCCGGACGTACCGGCGGAACACCGCTTGCCCCGGGGGGCGCGGCGCGGGGCGGCGGGCGGGCCGCCGGAGGGGGCGCGGGGACGCGCGGCGCCCCGCCGAGGCGGACACCTTCAGGGCCGTAGCCGAAGGCCTCCGCCGGCGGGGGGGTGGGATTGCGTCCGGCGCCGCTCGACGAGCCTCCGTCGTCGTTCCTTGGGCGCTTTGCCGGAGTTCGAGAACCAGCGGGACATGGTGGCGGCTAGGGTTGCTTTGCCAGGGACGCGTCCGGGGTGGGTGGGTTGTACGGGCGGCGGGGGGCCTTTAAAAAGGTCCCGGGGTGGGCTGGCATGCCAACCGGCGGCCTGAACGTGGCGGCGGTTGCAGGCGGCCATGAATGCGGGGAGCCGAGGCGTGGCGCGTGGGGAGTGGGGCGCGGAAAGCCGAGGCGGGGCGGGAAGACGAGGCGGACAGCGGCCCTTTGACCGTCCTTCGGTCTTAGTTTAAGGGACCAGGCGAACCAGCCACCAGGCCGCTGGCCAGTGGCCCCTGTTGACTGGCCATAATAACAGACGCGGGCCAGTGGGCCCTTCGAACCGTTGACTGTCCATATTAAAAGACGCGGGCCAGTGGGCCTTTTTGACTAAAAAATGTGTCAGTGGGCTTAATTAAAGACGTGGGCCTGGAGCGGTTGGGGAAGGGGAGGCCGGTTGGAGATTGCGAGACAGGAGAAAAAAAAACGAACAAAAAAAACCTGCCGCGGCAGGGAAAATGGGCGGACTTTATTCTTTTTTAAAGAAGTCATCCATCCCGGTCCCTAAAACGAACCGGGACGAACTCCCTCGCGGTCCCTGGCCCAGAGTCGCCACGTGAGCCAGCCTTACCATCCCGGGTGCTGGCACAACCGGGACCAATGGGGAGGGCCATTTGTCCCGGCTAGCCCATCCCGGTTGCGCAACCGGGACAAATCACTAGTGGAAACAGGGGCTTTAGTCCCGGTTGGTAAGGCCCATTTGTCCCGGTTGCGCAACCGGGATGGGCTAGCCGGGACAAATGGCCCTCCCCATTGGTCCCGGTTGTGCCAGGACCCGGGATGATAAGGCTGGCCCACGTGGCGACTCTGGGCCAGGGAACGCGAGGGAGTTCGTCCCGGTTCGTTTTAGGGACCGGGATGGATGCCTTCTTAAAAAAAGAATAAAGCCCGCTCATTTTCCCTGCCGCGGCAGGTTTTTTTTTGTTCGTTTTTTTTTTCTCCTGCCTCGCAATCGCCAACCGGCCTCCCCTTCCCCAACCGCTCCAGGCCCACGTCTTTAATTAAGCCCACTGACACATTTTTTAGTCAAAAAGGCCCACTGGCCCCGTCTTTTATTTATGGACAGTCAACGGTTTGAAGGTCCCACTGGCCCGCGTCTGGTATTATGGCCAGTCAACAGGGGCCACTGGCCAGCGGCCTGGTGGCTGGTTCGCCTGGTCCATTAACCTAAGACCGAAGGACGGTCAAAGGGCCGCTGTCCGCCTCGTCTTCCCGCCCCGCCTCGTCTTCCCGCCCCGCCTCGGCTTCCCACGCCCCACTCCCCACGCGCCACGCCTCGGCTCCCCGCATTCATGGCCGCCTGCAACCGCCGCCACGTTCAGGCCGCCGGTTGGCATGCCAGCCCACCCCGGGTCCTTTTTAAAGGCCCCCCGCCGCCCGTACAACCCACCCACCCCGGACGCGTCCCTGGCAAAGCAACCCTAGCCGCCACCATGTCCCGCTGGTTCTCGAACTCCGGCAAGCGCCCAAGGAACGACGACGGAGGCTCTTCGAGCGGCGCCGGCCGCATCCCTCCCCCGCCGGCGGAGGCCTTCGGCTACGGGCCTGGAGGTGTCCGCCTCGGTGGGGTGCCACGCGTCCCCGCGCCACCACCGGCTGCACGCCCTCCGCCCCGCGCCGCGCCCCCGGGCAAGCGGTTCCGCCGGTACGTCCGGGTGGACGAGGCGGAGTGGCACTGGAACAATGCCACTCCGGTGTTCTACAACGACGTGCACCTCCCGGACGGATGGCACCTGAATCCCCAGCGGATTCCTGTGCCGCCGGTCCCGACCGGCGCGGCGCTGCTCGAGGAGGTCGACCGCCGGCGCGAGCTCCTGCCGGCCCCCGTCCGCAGGGAGCGGATGTACGCGCGCGGCTCCCCCTACTGGGCCGCCTGGCTCGAGGAGGAGCACGAGCTGCGCCGCCGCTCCTTCATCCCCACCCCCCACGAGGCCAACGTGGACGACTACCCCCCGCCAGCGCCCGGCCGGGAGGGTGCGCTATGGCTCCTCGTGGACGAGCCGGAGGACTTCTCCGGGGAGCCGGACCCCGAGCTCAGGGCCCAACTGGAGGACGCCTGCGAGCGCTCCCGCCGCTCCCTCGTCGAGGACGAGATCCTGCGGTGGAAGCGTGTCGTGGACGCCGCCGCCGCCGACGCCGCCGCCATGCCGCCACCGCCCGCCCGCCCCCTAACGAGCCTGCCATCCCCTGGTGGCAGGCCATGAACGCCGAGCTAGAGGCGTCCGAGGGACATGCCGGACCCGCAGCCGCTCCCACCAGGCCTGGAGTATGGCATGACCTGGGCCTGGACCGGCGGCGTTTGGGCGCCGGGGTCGCCGGAGCAGCAGGAGGAGCTGCCCCCGCCGCCGCCCGCTGCCACAGGAGGTGCTGCCTCCGCCGCCGCCCTACGCGCCCCCGATGCCCCCCCCGGCGAGCCCGGCCCAGCCGCCTGCCCACCTGTGGCAGGCACCCGCCTATGTACACCTCTCCGACGACGAGGACGACTAGGTCGCCGCCCCAAGAAACGGCCGGCCGCCTGTGGCCGCGCCGCCGCCCCTAGCTACTACCCCCCCCAAGAAACGGCCGGCCGCCTGTGGCCGCGCCGCCGCCCCTTATGAAAGTACGGCCGGCCGCCTGTGGCCGCGCCGCCCCTATGTAAGCAAGGCCCCTGGCCTATATTATTAATATAAGTTGTGTTCCCCTAACCTACTGTGCCCCTAGTCCATCCCCGCCGGCGCCGGCGGATCTGTCCACTCGTTCCCGCCGCCGGCAGGGCTTCGCCCAGCCATATCCACTCGTACCCCGCCCCTGGAGTGTCCGCTCGGCCTGGAGAGAGGGCCGCGCTTTTTATACATTTGGGCCTTTCGTCCCGGCCCGTGCCACCAACCGGGACTAGAGACCCTTTGGTCCCGGTTGGTACCACGGCCCGGGACCAAAGGCAAATTTCGAATTTCGGTGGCACCCCTGCGCGCCCAAAATTTTTTAGCGCCAAAATTTGAAAAGTGTTAGGTTTGCACGTTAACAACTTCTATATATTTCCAAATTTGACAAAAATTTCAACATGAAAAATGCTAGAATTTGCAAAACTAATTTAAATCTATTTTTCGTTTAACTAAATAATTATTCTAACTATTGAAACTATTAACTATTTTTTCATTTTTATATAATTTGAATATAGAAATGTTACAATTTTTTATTTCTCTCGTGATCTTCCTAATTCAAAGCAAATTTTTTGTATATAATTTGAATATAAAAATTCCATCACATCTGGCTCTAGAGGGGCAACCTTGTTCTTTCCAACCCAAACAAGGTTCCATCTTCTGCACTCGTCCATAACATACCTCTGAACAGTTAGAGGTGGTGGATTACTTGAGCCTGCAAGAGTACGTTCGATCTGTTTTATCAGAATTGGATTTGCCAGGCCTATTCTCAATTGGCAAATTATGGATGTAGCCTCTTTCTTGAGAAGCTGCACAGAAGTGCTTAGAATCCACAAACTCCGGCTCTATGTCATACAAATTTCTGGAAATTTCCACCCATACACTTTTTGGAGCTAGGGCCTCATTTTCATAGTAGAAGTAGGGTGGCTTGTTCATCCTGTAGAGTCGATGTCAGTCCTGGCTGCTTGTCCATCCTCTAGAGTCTGCTCTGCTCTGCTCTACTGCTCCTTGCGGCTCAGGTTGGTAACGTTCCATGTTTGCGTATGCCTTCTGAACTTATGGTTTGATTTGAGAATTTCAAAACTTTGATTTGATAATCTTTTGGCCGGAAGCACCTAGCAATATCTTTTAAACCTTGTTTCTCTCCATATGCTATTTGTACTTCTCATCGGCTCTAATGTTTCTCTATCTGATTCTACTTCTCCTCTGCCTAGTTTACAGATGTTTGCTCTTTTCTGTAGATGTTTCTACACTGTAAAATGAGCATGTCCCAGTAGTGGTGATCAGCGCCTTGTCTGCATGTTTCGCAGGACATGTCCATTTTACAGTGTAGAAACATCTACAGAAAAGAGCAAACATCTGTAAACTAGGCAGAGGAGAAGTAGAATCAGGTAGAGAAACATTACAGCCGATGAGAAGTACAAATAGCATATGGAGAGAAACAAGGTTTAAAAGATATTGCTAGGTGCTTCCGGCCAAAAGATTATCAAATCAAAGTTTTGAAATTCTCAAATCAAACCATAAGTTCACAAAGCATACGCAAACATGGACCGTTACCAACCTGAGCCGCAACGAGCAGTAGAGCAGAGCAGAGCAGACTCTAGAGGATGAACAAGCAGCCAGGACTGACGTTGACAGATATATATCCGAGCGGTGGACAGTCCCTGGCCAAGCAGAAGCAACTGCATCCCCTATCGATGTAAAGTAGTCAGTCAAAACTTTTTTGGGTTGTTTATGGTGATTAACTCCAATGAATAACAATAGAGGCCTGCCATAATCACTTGTTCTATACCGTGTGTCAACACATACTACATCTCGAAAGTAGTTATAATCATGCAATATCTGTCTCGGCAATCTCAATTAAAGTGCCAGTTTGTGTCTGATCCCACCAACCCCTCAAAATCCTCCTATTAACTTCACCTATCTCAACTGAAATCACTGTCTTCATGTGGATGCCAAGCCTGTGCAAAGCTATCTCTCCTCCTCCAATACCGGAGAATAAGGACACCACATTAACACCATTGGGAAACATGTTCTTCAACACCGACAAGTGGCAACCCACAGTATCAATTTGGAATGAATTGCATTCCGTGTACGCTATCATTAGTGAGAGACTTCACGTCGGCAATCTCAATTAAAGTGCCAGTTTGTGTCTGATCCCACCAACTCCTCAAAATCCTCCTATTAACTTCACCTATCTCAACTGAAATCACTGTCTTCATGTGGATGCCAAGCCTGTGCAAAGCTATCTCTCCTCCTTCAATACCGGAGAATAAGGACACCACATTAACACCATTGGGAAACATGTTCTTCAACACCGACAAGTGGCAACCCACAGTATCAATTTGGAATGAATTGCATTCCGTGTACGCTATCATTAGTGAGAGACTTCACGTCGGCAATCTCAATTAAAGTGCCAGTTTGTGTCTGATCCCACCAACTCCTCAAAATCCTCCTATTAACTTCACCTATCTCAACTGAAATCACTGTCTTCATGTGGATGTCAAGCCTGTGCAAAGCTATCTCTCCTCCTCCAATACCGGGGAATAAGGACACCACATTAACACCATTGGGAAACATGTTCTTCAACACCGATCAATACAAATTATTGGTCAAACTTGCACCTACTCCATTCATAATCACATAATATGTATAAATATCATTTTGGTTAACAAAATCTCGTTCATACTACGTTATAAGAACTATGATCATGTATTCCACGTTTATTATTACACATCACCAACAACATCCCTATCTAGTCTTCTGAATTTTCTTCGTGTCCCTTGCTTATGATCGCTTCGGCCGTAACCATGGAGCATCTTCATTATTTAACGGGATGGTGGGGTCAGATTTCACTGTGAAGGGTGGAATTTCAACAAACTTATTATAATCTTCTGACATGTCTGTCGTGTCCTCGATTCCCACAATGTTTCTTTTCCCTGAGAGAACTATGTGACGCTTCGGCTCATCGTATGATGAAATTGTTCCCTTATTTTTTCTTTTCTTCGGTCTGGAAGACATGTCCTTCACATAGAAGACCTGAGCCACATCATTGGCTAGAACGAATGGTTCGTCATTGTAACCAATACAGTTGAGATCCACTGTTGTCATTCCATAAAGCGGGTCTACCTTTACCCCTTCTCCATTCAGGTTGACCCATTTGCACTTGAACAAAGGGACCTTAAAAGAAGGTCCATAGTCAAGTTCCCATATCTCCTCTATGTAACCATAGTATGTGTCAGTTTTTCCATTCTCGTTTGTTGTATCAAAGCGGACACCACTGTTTTGGTTGGTGCTCTTCTTATCTTGGGAGCTCGTGTAAAATGTATTTCCATTTATCTCGTACCCTTGAAAACTCCCAATAGTCGAAGATGGTGACCCTGCCAACATGTATAGCTGATCTTCAACAGTGGTGTCATTTATAAGACGTGTTTGCAACCAACTTCCGAAAGTCTCCATGTGTTCGCGTTTAATCCATGAGTCATCCTTCCCCGGGTTTGCAGACCGTACAATATTCTTGTGTTCCTCGACATACGTAGCCATGAACATAGAATTTTGTAGAACTGTGTAGTGTGCTTTGGTCAAAGAATGCCCGTCCCTAGGTATCATTGTTTTCTTTCCCAGCGTTCCTTTTCCCCTCAGTCTCCCCTCATGCCGCGATTCAGGAACACCAATTGTCTTAAGGTCAGGAATAAAGTCAACACAGAACCCAATGACCTCCTCTGTTCCATAGCCCTTCGAGATGCTTCCTTCTGGCCTAGCACGGTTATGAACATATTTCTTCAAGACTCCCATGAACCTCTCAAAGGGGAACATATTGTGTAGAAATACCGGACCAAGAATATGAATCTCTTCACATAGGTGAACCAGGAGATGAGTCATAATGTTGAAGAAGGATGGTGGGAACACCAACTCAAAACTAACAAGACACTGGACCACATCCCTCTGTAATCTTGTCAGACTTTCTGGATCGATTACCTTCTGAGATATTGCGTTCATGAATGCACATAGCTTCACAATGGGTACTCGAACATTTTCCGGTAGAAGCCCCCTCAATGCAATCGGAAGCAATTGCGTCATAATCACGTGGCAGTCATGAGACTTCAGGTTTTGGAATTTTTTCTCTGCCATGTTTATTATCCCCTTTATATTCGACGAGAAGCCAGACGGAACCTTGATACTGTAAAGGACTTCAAAGAATATTTCCTTCTCTGCTTTAGTAAGAGCGTAGCTGCTTAAGGAATGGCGCCCTGTATCTGTGTGCTTGTTGCTTGGGTCTTTCATACGTTGCTGGTCCTCCCGTGCTTCAGGCGTATCTTTTGACTTCCCATACACGCCCAGGAAGCATAGCAGATTGACACATAGATTCTTTGTCACGTGCATCACGTCGATCGAAGATCGGACATCTAAAACTTTCCAATAGGGTAGCTCCCAAAATATAGATTTCTTCTTCCACATGGGTGCCCGCTTATCAGGGCCGTACGGAACTGGTTGGCTGCCAGCAGCCTTACCAAAGATTACTTCTAGGTCCTTGACCATATCGAATATATCATTACCACTACGGAGCTCAGGCTTCTTTCGGTTATCTGCCTCACCTCTGAAATGCTTCCCTCGTTTTTTCCTTAAGGGATGCTTGATCGGAAGAAATCTACGATGCCCCAGGTATACAACCTTTTTACATTTATCCAAAAAAACACTGTCAGTCTTATCTAAACAGTGTGTGCATGCATTGTATCCCTTGTTTGTATGACCGGAAATGTTACTAAGAGCTGGCCAATCATTGATGGTCACAAAAAGCAACGCCCGTAGGTCAAATGGCTTTTGTTCGTTCTCATCCCACACACGTACACCTGGTTTGCCCCACAGTTCTAAGAGTTCTTCCACTAATGGCCTTAGATACACATCAATGTCGTTGCCAGGTTGCCTCGGGCCTTGGATGAGAACTGGCATCATAATGAACTTGCGCTTCATGCACAACCAAGGAGGAAGGTTGTACATACATAGAGTTACAGGCCAAGTGCTATGACTGGAGCTCTGCTCCCCAAAAGGATTAAAGCCATCTGTACTTAGACCAAACCATAAGTTTCTCGCCTCTCCTGCAAAGTCTGGAAACTCTCTCTCGATCTTTCTCCACTGCGATCCATCGGCGGGGTGCCTCAACTTTCCATCTTTCTTACGGTCTTCTTTGTGCCATCGCAACAACCTAGCATGCTCTTTGTTTCTAAACAGACGTTTCAGCCGTGGTATTATAGGAGCATACCACATCACCTTAGCAGGAACCCTCTTACGGGGAGGCTCGCCGTCAACATCACCAGGATCATCTGCTCTGATCTTATACCGCAGTGCAGTGCATATCGGACATTCATCCAAATTCTCGTACTTCTCACCGCGGAAGAGAATGCAGTCATTAATGCATGCATGTATCTTCTGCACATCTAATCCTAGAGGGCAGAGAGCTTTCTTTGCTTCGTACGTACTCTCAGGCAATTCGTTATCCTTTGGAAGTTTTGGCTTCATTAGTTGAAGTAAAGTCTCAAATGCCTTGTCAGTCACACCGTTTTGTGCCTTCCATTTCAGCAACTCCAGTGTGGTACCGAGCTTTGTGCTACCATCTTCGCAATTTGGGTATAACAATTTTTTGTGATCCTGTAACATGTTGTCCAGTTTCAACCTCTCCAATCTATTTTCACAGTCTTCCCTTGCATCAGCAATAACTCGGCCAAGATCATCATCGGGCTCTTCTGATGCCTGTTCTTGATCACCTCCTTCTTCTGCATTCTCTTCCATTGCAGTATCGTCGTATTCAGGGAACAAAGGATCTTCTTCTTCTTCTTCATCGTCTTCCATCACAACCCCTCTTTCTCCATGCTTGGTCCAGCAATTATAGCTGGGCATGAAACCTCTCCGAAGTAGATGGCCGTGAAGGATTCTTTCGGAAGAATGTTCTCTGACGTTCCGACAATCAACACATGGGCAACACATGAAGCCATTATCTTTGTTCGCCTGAGCTACAGCAAGAAATGCATTCAGGGCTGCCATATACTCGGAGGTGCGTCGGTCACCGTACATCCATCGCTGCCGTGCATCCATCTGCATCATATAATTAAGTTTATCAAAATACATATTAATACAGAGATAACCACAGTACATCGACAAATAATACTTTTTTATGTATCAGTTACAGATGAAAAAGATAATTTGTTAACCTCGGTCGAAGAAACCATTTTCAGTGAGCTTGTGTGCGTCTCGGGAATTTCGTCGAACACCTCGTGTGCATAGTAAAAAAAAAAACAGCAACACCACACTCTCTCACACCTCCAAGCAAAAAAAAGATGGAAGGAGGGGGGGGCTGGGGCAGTATATATAGGGGAAGGGGGCATTGGTCCCGGTTCGTGGACTGAACCAGGACAACAGGTCATGCGCGTGCCACGTGGCCTGTGGCTAGGCATTGGTCCCGGTCCGTGGCACGAGCCGGGACGGATATGCCCCCACGAACCGGGACCAATGCGCCCAGGCGATTCCTGTTGCCCCGGGCGCACGAACCGGGACCAATGCAGGGCATTTGTCCCGGATTTGGTTGCAACCGGGACAGCTGCCCCCCGGCCCCCTGGACGAGAGGGGTTGTTTCCACTAGTGAATGGCCCTTACGACCCGGGACAAAAGGCCCTGTTTCCACTAGTGGCTGGAGATGCCCTTAACCAAAGGGGATGTAAATGAGAGATCTTGATTTTGTAGAAGATGAGCCGCTAGAGAAACCAGGTGCAGGTCATAAGAAAGCATTTTGTCCGCCATACACATCTCATCTCCACTAAAAGAGGCACCCTGACCCTCGCGCTAGCTCAAATAGCACCATACCGTCAGGTAGGAGGATTTCACCCTAAAGTGTAGATGCAAGGACGATTACAAGTCTGCCAAGTGCTGAGAGAGAGGTGAGCACAGCCGCGCAGCCAGAGCTAAGACCACAACAAGACAGCACCGCAAATGACCACCAAAAAACCCAACCCCGTAAACCGGTAGACATTCCCAAGATGGCACCATCAAAATGGAAACAGCAAGAAAACATGGCCTGCCTTGTTAGAGATTGGACCAAAGGCTTTCACCTGAAACCTGAGAACAAAGTGAATGTACCTACGAAGATTCCTGAAAAAAGGTACCTGGCTCCCAAAGCCGTTGCTGGCAACAGAAGACGTGACCAGGCCTTTACCGACGTAGCAGGGTCATCGTCCACACGAAGTCTCAACGACCAAACCATGATGGATGTAACAGGTGAGTTCCCTGATCAAGGCCGGAGAAATGAAACTATCTAGTCTCTACAATGTATGACACACGACGGTTACATCACCATCGACACGTTGAGATATCCATCCAATACCACAAACAATTACACTTATTACGAGGTCGCAGTCAGGTCAAAATGTCCAATGCCCAGGGCCGCTTTCTTGACATGTCAGAATTACAAAATTCACAAGCTTCCCAATGACAGTGAGCCACCTACGCTTAGATCACTACAGGAAACGCCGCATATGCCGACGGCCATAAGCCGTCGGCACAGGCTAAAAAGCCGTCGGCACAGCCTGTGCCGACGGCCGCCGTCGGCAACTTGCCGTCGGCACATCCCACGTCGGCACATGGCCAAATGGCCGTCGGCACATAAAAAACCGTCGGCGTAGGCTATGCCGACGGCAAAGCCGTCGGCACACTAAGCTCTATGCCGACGGCAAAGCCGTCGGCACAATATTTCCAAAATTCGAATTTTGAAAAAAAAAAAAAAAAAAATTTTTTTTTTTTGAACTTTTTTGACATTTTATTCCAGAATTTTTCAGTTAGCCACATATTTAATCTCTAATCTCTAATTACACAATTAATCTAGTCAACATACTTAACTTAGTCAAACTTCCCATTCGGTCACCCATCCTGAAATTCCTCCAGCCCAAGCACGCTTAACCTTTGAGTTCCTTCCAAACTAGATTCCATATGAGATGTGAGAACTTACTGATATTACTATCATATCAATCATATTAACCTGTGGGGAATGATGTTAAACTTTTCTATTGTATAAATTTTAAAATATATTTGAACAAATAACAATGATTATATAATTATATTTATTGACTAAATAACAATATAATGTTAGAAATTACTTTATTTTGTGAATAAATTATTTAATATACAATAATTTATATCTTTAAATCCGTAAATCGAAATTTGACAAATAAAATGTCTAAATCGATTAGAAAAATTAGAGAAATTCAAATATGACATCCATATCATAAAAACATCGATAGTTTAGAAAAAAATTAAACTCTTTTGATGAATAGCCATGGTGGCCATTTTGACAGTTTTTGCCGATTCAGCTGGAAACAGGCCAAATGACGGGTGTAATGGCCAAATCAATGGCATAGTTTGTTTAAATATGCCCATATTCCACACAAACATGCATATTGGAAGCACGGACAATGTTCCCGAAGAAAGTTTTCCTTTTCATTTAATAAAAAAATCATTTTCCATCTTTCGAGTGTGAAAAATGGCTTTTTTTGTGAAGCATCAACCATAAATATGTTGCAAAACCTGGGAGCTGCATTTTTTGAATATACTAGACCATGTTATATGCACGAATAACCAATTATTTTCCTCTGAAAAGGTTTTCATCAACCTCTTTTGAAGAACACAAGTTTCTGCCGATTCAGCTGGAAACGGGTCAAATTTGAACTACAGGTGCCTCCTAGTTTGCTCATGATTTTTTGAAAAAATCATTTTTAGGTACACAAATACCTATTTCATCAGAGATACACCAAGAGTTTCTCAATATTCAAGCCCTAGATACGAACGGTAATGCCCGCCGTCTTGACTTTTTCCCGAAACCGACTTAGAAAATACCAGAAAATTTAAAAAACCTCAAAATGATGCAAGACCTTCGCGTGGTGTCATTATATATGTCCTAGTATCCACCAAAAATAATAAACTTGGAATACGACAGTTGTGTTGAAAATATGTTCACATAAATGAGCTATCTCCTACGAACATTCTAGGGTTTCGGGCCAAATGACGGGTGTAATGGCCAAATCCATGGCATAGTTTGTTTAAATATGCCCATATTCCACACAAACATGCATATTGGAAGCACGGACAATGTTCCCGAAGAAAGTTTTCCTTTTCATTCAATAAAAAAACCATTTTCCATCTTCCGAGTGTGAAAAATGGCTTTTTTTGTGAAGCATCAACCATAAATATGTTGCAAAACCTGGGAGCTGCATTTTTTGAATATACTAGACCATGTTATATGCACGAATAACCAATTATTTTCCTCTGAAAAGGTTTTCATCAACCTCTTTTGAAGAACACAAGTTTCTGCCGATTCAGCTGGAAACGGGTCAAATTTGAACTACAGGTGCCTCCTAGTTTGCCCGTGATTTTTTGAAAAAATCATTTTTAGGTACACAAATACCTATTTCATCAGAGATACACCAAGAGTTTCTCAATATTCAAGCCCTAGATACGAACGGTCATGCCCGCCGTCTTGACTTTTTCCCGAAACAGACTTAGAAAATTCCAGAAAATTTAAAAAACCTCAAAATGATGCAAGACCTTCGCGTGGTGTCATTATATATGTCCTAGTATCCACCAAAAATAATAAACTTGGAATACGACAGTTGTGTTGAAAATATGTTCACATAAATGAGCTATCTCCTACGAACATTCTAGGGTTTCATGCCAAATGACGGGTGTAATGGCCAAATACATGGCATAGTTTGTTTAAATATGCCCATATTCCACACAAACATGCATATTGGAAGCACGGACAATGTTCCCGAAGAAAGTTTTCCTTTTCATTCAATAAAAAAACCATTTTCCATCTTCCGAGTGTGAAAAATGGCTTTTTTTGTGAAGCATCAACCATAAATATGTTGCAAAACCTGGGAGCTGCATTTTTTGAATATACTAGACCATGTTATATGCACGAATAACCAATTATTTTCCTCTGAAAAGGTTTTCATCAACCTCTTTTGAAGAACACAAGTTTCTGCCGATTCAGCTGGAAACGGGTCAAATTTGAACTACAGGTGCCTCCTAGTTTGCTCATGATTTTTTGAAAAAATCATTTTTAGGTACACAAATACCTATTTCATCAGAGATACACCAAGAGTTTCTCAATATTCAAGCCCTAGATACGAACGGTAATGCCCGCCGTCTTGACTTTTTCCCGAAACCGACTTAGAAAATTCCAGAAAATTTAAAAACCTCAAAATGATGCAAGACCTTCGCGTGGTGTCATTATATATGTCCTAGTATCCACCAAAAATAATAAACTTGGAATACGACAGTTGTGTTGAAAATATGTTCACATAAATGAGCTATCTCCTACGAACATTCTAGGGTTTCGGGCCAAATGACGGGTGTAATGGCCAAATCCATGGCATAGTTTGTTTAAATATGCCCATATTCCACACAAACATGCATATTGGAAGCACGGACAATGTTCCCGAAGAAAGTTTTCCTTTTTATTCAATAAAAAAACCATTTTCCATCTTCCGAGTGTGAAAAATGGCTTTTTTTGTGAAGCATCAACCATAAATATGTTGCAAAACCTGGGAGCTGCATTTTTTGAATATACTAGACCATGTTATATGCACGAATAACCAATTATTTTCCTCTGAAAAGGTTTTCATCAACCTCTTTTGAAGAACACAAGTTTCTGCCGATTCAGCTGGAAACGGGTCAAATTTGAACTACAGGTGCCTCCTAGTTTGCCCGTGATTTTTTGAAAAAATCATTTTTAGGTACACAAATACCTATTTCATCAGAGATACACCAAGAGTTTCTCAATATTCAAGCCCTAGATACGAACGGTCATGCCCGCCGTCTTGACTTTTTCCCGAAACAGACTTAGAAAATTCCAGAAAATTTAAAAAACCTCAAAATGATGCAAGACCTTCGCGTGGTGTCATTATATATGTCCTAGTATCCACCAAAAATAATAAACTTGGAATACGACAGTTGTGTTGAAAATATGTTCACATAAATGAGCTATCTCCTACGAACATTCTAGGGTTTCGGACCAAATGACGGGTGTAATGGCCAAATCCATGGCATAGTTTGTTTAAATATGCCCATATTCCACACAAACATGCATATTGGAAGCACGGACAATGTTCCCGAAGAAAGTTTTCCTTTTCATTCAATAAAAAAACCATTTTCCATCTTCCGAGTGTGAAAAATGGCTTTTTTTGTGAAGCATCAACCATAAATATGTTGCAAAACCTGGGAGCTGCATTTTTTGAATATACTAGACCATGTTATATGCACGAATAACCAATTATTTTCCTCTGAAAAGGTTTTCATCAACCTCTTTTGAAGAACACAAGTTTTTGCCGATTCAGCTGGAAACGGGTCAAATTTGAACTACAGGTGCCTCCTAGTTTGCTCGTGATTTTTTGAAAAAATCATTTTTAGGTACACAAATACCTATTTCATCAGAGATACACCAAGAGTTTCTCAATATTCAAGCCCTAGATACGAACGGTCATGCCCGCCGTCTTGACTTTTTCCCGAAACCGACTTAGAAAATTCCAGAAAATTTAAAAAACCTCAAAATGATGCAAGACCTTCGCCTGGTGTCATTATATATGTCCTAGTATCCACCAAAAATAATAAACTTGGAATACGACAGTTGTGTTGAAAATATGTTCACATAAATGAGCTATCTCCTACGAACATTCTAGGGTTTCGGGCCAAATGACGGGTGTAATGGCCAAATCCATGGCATAGTTTGTTTAAATATGCCCATATTCCACACAAACATGCATATTGGAAGCACGGACAATGTTCCCGAAGAAAGTTTTCCTTTTTATTCAATAAAAAAACCATTTTCCATCTTCCGAGTGTGAAAAATGGCTTTTTTTGTGAAGCATCAACCATAAATATGTTGCAAAACCTGGGAGCTGCATTTTTTGAATATACTAGACCATGTTATATGCACGAATAACCAATTATTTTCCTCTGAAAAGGTTTTCATCAACCTCTTTTGAAGAACACAAGTTTCTGCCGATTCAGCTGGAAACGGGTCAAATTTGAACTACAGGTGCCTCCTAGTTTGCCCGTGATTTTTTGAAAAAATCATTTTTAGGTACACAAATACCTATTTCATCAGAGATACACCAAGAGTTTCTCAATATTCAAGCCCTAGATACGAACGGTCATGCCCGCCGTCTTGACTTTTTCCCGAAACAGACTTAGAAAATTCCAGAAAATTTAAAAAACCTCAAAATGATGCAAGACCTTCGCGTGGTGTCATTATATATGTCCTAGTATCCACCAAAAATAATAAACTTGGAATACGACAGTTGTGTTGAAAATATGTTCACATAAATGAGCTATCTCCTACGAACATTCTAGGGTTTCGGACCAAATGACGGGTGTAATGGCCAAATCCATGGCATAGTTTGTTTAAATATGCCCATATTCCACACAAACATGCATATTGGAAGCACGGACAATGTTCCCGAAGAAAGTTTTCCTTTTCATTCAATAAAAAAACCATTTTCCATCTTCCGAGTGTGAAAAATGGCTTTTTTTGTGAAGCATCAACCATAAATATGTTGCAAAACCTGGGAGCTGCATTTTTTGAATATACTAGACCATGTTATATGCACGAATAACCAATTATTTTCCTCTGAAAAGGTTTTCATCAACCTCTTTTGAAGAACACAAGTTTTTGCCGATTCAGCTGGAAACGGGTCAAATTTGAACTACAGGTGCCTCCTAGTTTGCTCGTGATTTTTTGAAAAAATCATTTTTAGGTACACAAATACCTATTTCATCAGAGATACACCAAGAGTTTCTCAATATTCAAGCCCTAGATACGAACGGTCATGCCCGCCGTCTTGACTTTTTCCCGAAACCGACTTAGAAAATTCCAGAAAATTTAAAAAACCTCAAAATGATGCAAGACCTTCGCGTGGTGTCATTATATATGTCCTAGTATCCACCAAAAATAATAAACTTGGAATACGACAGTTGTGTTGAAAATATGTTCACATAAATGAGCTATCTCCTACGAACATTCTAGGGTTTCGGGCCAAATGACGGGTGTAATGGCCAAATCCATGGCATAGTTTGTTTAAATATGCCCATATTCCACACAAACATGCATATTGGAAGTACGGACAATGTTCCCGAAGAAAGTTTTCCTTTTCATTCAATAAAAAAACCATTTTCCATCTTCCGAGTGTGAAAAATGGCTTTTTTTGTGAAGCATCAACCATAAATATGTTGCAAAACCTGGGAGCTGCATTTTTTGAATATACTAGACCATGTTATATGCACGAATAACCAATTATTTTCCTCTGAAAAGGTTTTCATCAACCTCTTTTGAAGAACACAAGTTTCTGCCGATTCAGCTGGAAACGGGTCAAATTTGAACTACAGGTGCCTCCTAGTTTGCCCGTGATTTTTTGAAAAAATCATTTTTAGGTACACAAATACCTATTTCATCAGAGATACACCAAGAGTTTCTCAATATTCAAGCCCTAGATACGAACGGTCATGCCCGCCGTCTTGACTTTTTCCCGAAACAGACTTAGAAAATTCCAGAAAATTAAAAAACCTCAAAATGATGCAAGACCCTTCGCGTGGTGTCATTATATATGTCCTAGTATCCACCAAAAATAATAAACTTGGAATACGACAGTTGTGTTGAAAATATGTTCACATAAATGAGCTATCTCCTACGAACATTCTAGGGTTTTGGGCCAAATGACGGGTTGTAATGGCCAAATCCATGGCATAGTTTGTTTAAATATGCCCATATTCCACACAAACATGCATATTGGAAGCACGGACAATGTTCTCGAAGAAAGTTTTCCTTTTCATTCAATAAAAAAACCATTTTCCATCTTTCGAGTGTGAAAAATGGGTTTTTTTGTGAAGCATCAACCATAAATATGTTGCAAAACCTGGGAGCTGCATTTTTTGAATATACTAGACCATGTTATATGCACGAATAACCAATTATTTTCCTCTGAAAAGGTTTTCATCAACCTCTTTTGAAGAACACAAGTTTCTGCCGATTCAGCTGGAAACGGGTCAAATTTGAACTACAGGTGCCTCCTAGTTTGCTCATGATTTTTTGAAAAAATCATTTTTAGGTACACAAATACCTATTTCATCATGATTTTAAGGTCCCCCTAGATTTTGGTTGGATTCAGACGCCCCACAATCCTCTCAGACGAAACTGTTAACCCATTACTATTAGTTGCGTTATTTCTTATGATTTTTTTCTAATTATTTAGCTTTAACAATATGCATGATAATTTAGATATATTTCTCCTCTTCAAAACGAGCTAAAGAACGTCAAAATCCGAGTTGGAACGCAAAAGTTATGATCAAAACGGTGATTAAGTCGAAAAACAAAAAAAATTGAGCTTGGCTATGCCGACGGCTTTGCCGTCGGCATAGCTCAAAATTTTTTTTTTTTCAATTCTGAATTCCCTCTTAGGGTCGATGCCGACGGCAGCCGTCGGCGTAGCTCAAAAAAAAAAAAGACAAAAGGCCGACGGCATTGCCGTCGGCACAGCAAATTTTTTTTTTTTTCGCAATTTGGGATTTGCTCACTAAGCCTATGCCGACGGCCCCGACAAATTGCCGTCGGCATAGGATTTGGCCGTCGGCATATCGGCCCATTCCTGTAGTGGATAGATCAGCCAACTACGACATTGATACCTCTCCGAGGTCCATTTTCCTATGTCTTCCATGCGTTAAGGCAGAGAACCTGGGATAGGTTTCCACGACCGTCACATGTGTTACCCAACATGGCCAATCCGAAGCTGCACACCGAGAGGGAGGAAACAACAACAGCTGATCCTGCCGGGCCAGACTAGACTTGGCCACATCCTGGGCATAGAAGCAGGGAAGGACAGAGTAGAGCTCACCATATATGAGCATTTCAGATCCGTGCGCGGTTGTGGTGTCACCTGCAACTCTGAGATGCGACGATGCCCACGGGTGCACCTCCCTATCATATCTTGACATTTTTTTTGGGATGTGCGAGAATATGTAGAGACACTCGTATGGAGTTTCTTCAACGTACTGCTACAATGTACGACAATATATCCCCTGCGTTCCCAGATGCCTCTCACTCCCATCTTGTGTCCAACTGCTCATGGTGTCTCACCTTATCTCTCTTCTCCCAAGTATCAACCATACTTATGTTGCTTATGTGGGCACTACTCTAGTCAAAAGAGCCTCAAGATAGCACTACAGGAATGGGCCGATATGCCGACGGCCAAATCATTTTGAGATTTGGCCATTACACCCGTCATTTGGTCCGAAACCCTAGAATGTTCGTAGGAGATAGCTCATTTATGTGAACATATTTTCAACACAACTGTCGTATTCCAAGTTTATTATTTTTGGTGGATACTAGGACATATATAATGACACCACGCGAAGGTCTTGCATCATTTTGAGGTTTTTTAAATTTTCTGGAATTTTCTAAGTCTGTTTCGGGAAAAAGTCAAGACGGCGGGCATGACCGTTCGTATCTAGGGCTTGAATATTGAGAAACTCTTGGTGTATCTCTGATGAAATAGGTATTTGTGTACCTAAAAATGATTTTTTCAAAAAATCATGAGCAAACTAGGAGGCACCTGTAGTTCAAATTTGACCCGTTTCCAGCTGAATCGGCAGAAATTTGTGTTCTTCAAAAGAGGTTGATGAAAACCTTTTCAGAGGAAAATAATTGGTTATTCGTGCATATAACATGGTCTAGTATATTCAAAAAATGCAGCTCCCAGGTTTTGCAACATATTTATTGTTGATGCTTCACAAAAAAAGCCATTTTTCACACTCGGAAGATGGAAAATGGTTTTTTTATTGAATGAAAAGGAAAACTTTCTTCGGGAACATTGTCCGTGCTTCCAATATGCATGTTTGTGTGGAATATGGGCATATTTAAACAAACTATGCCATGGATTTGGCCATTACACCCGTCATTTGGCCCGAAACCCTAGAATGTTCGTAGGAGATAGCTCATTTATGTGAACATATTTTCAACACAACTGTCGTATTCCAAGTTTATTATTTTTGTTGGATACTAGGACATATATAATGACACCACGCGAAGGTCTTGCATCATTTTGAGGTTTTTTAAATTTTCTGGAATTTTCTAAGTCGGTTTCGGGAAAAAGTCAAGACGGCGGGCATGACCGTTCGTATCTAGGGCTTGAATATTGAGAAACTCTAGGTGTATCTCTGATGAAATAGGTATTTGTGTACCTAAAAATGATTTTTTCAAAAAATCATGAGCAAACTAGGAGGCACCTGTAGTTCAAATTTGACCCGTTTCCAGCTGAATCGGCAGAAACTTGTGTTCTTCAAAAGAGGTTGATGAAAACCTTTTCAGAGGAAAATAATTGGTTATTCGTGCATATAACATGGTCTAGTATATTCAAAAAATGCAGCTCCCAGGTTTTGCAACATATTTATGGTTGATGCTTCACAAAAAAAAGCCATTTTTCACACTCGGAAGATGGAAAATGGTTTTTTTTATTGAATGAAAAGGAAAACTTTCTTCGGGAACATTGTCCGTGCTTCCAATATGCATGTTTGTGTGGAATATGGGCATATTTAAACAAACTATGCCATGGATTTGGCCATTACACCCGTCATTTGGCCCGAAACCCTAGAATGTTCGTAGGAGATAGCTCATTTATGTGAACATATTTTCAACACAACTGTCGTATTCCAAGTTTATTATTTTTGGTGGATACTAGGACATATATAATGACACCACGCGAAGGTCTTGCATCATTTTGAGGTTTTTAAATTTTCTGGAATTTTCTAAGTCGGTTTCGGGAAAAAGTCAAGACGGCGGGCATGACCGTTCGTATCTAGGGCTTGAATATTGAGAAACTCTTGGTGTATCTCTGATGAAATAGGTATTTGTGTACCTAAAAATGATTTTTTCAAAAAATCATGAGCAAACTAGGAGGCACCTGTAGTTCAAATTTGACCCGTTTCCAGCTGAATCGGCAGAAACTTGTGTTCTTCAAAAGAGGTTGATGAAAACCTTTTCAGAGGAAAATAATTGGTTATTCGTGCATATAACATGGTCTAGTATATTCAAAAAATGCAGCTCCCAGGTTTTGCAACATATTTGTGGTTGATGCTTCACAAAAAAAGCCATTTTTCACACTCGGAAGATGGAAAATGATTTTTTTATTAAATGAAAAGGAAAACTTTCTTCGGGAACATTGTCCGTGCTTCCAATATGCATGTTTGTGTGGAATATGGGCATATTTAAACAAACTATGCCATGGATTTGGCCATTACACCCGTCATTTGGCCCGAAACCCTAGAATGTTCGTAGGAGATAGCTCATTTATGTTTTTATGAGATGCTATTCATCAAAAGAGTTTAATTTTTTTCTAAACTATCCATGTTTTTATGATATGGATGTCATATTTGAATTTGTCTAATTTTTCTAATCGATTTAGACATTTTATTTGTCAAATTTCGATTTACGGATTTAAAGATATAAATTATTGTATATTAAATAATTTATTCACAAAATAAAGTAATTTCTAACATTATATTGTTATTTAGTCAATAAATATAATTATATTATCATTGTTATTTGTTCAAATATATTTTAAAATTTATACAATAGAAAAGTTTAACATCATTCCAACAGGTTAATATGATTGATATGATAGTAATATCAGTAAGTTCTCACATCTCATATGGAATCTAGTTTGGAAGGAACTCAAAGGTTAAGCGTGGTTGGGCTGGAGGAATTTCAGGATGGGTGACCGAATGGGAAGTTTGACTAAGTTAAGTATGTTGACTAGATTAATTGTGTAATTAGATATTAGAGATTAAATATGTGGCTAAGTGAAAAATTCTGGAAACGAATGTCAAAAAAGTTCAAAAAAAAAAAAAAATTTTTTTTTTTTTTTTCAAAATTCGAATTTTAGAAATATTGTGCCGACGGCTTTGCCGTCGGCATAGAGCCTACGCCGACGGTTTTTTATGTGCCGACGGCCATTTGGCCATGTGCCGACATGGGATGTGCCGACGGCTTTTTAGCCTGTGCCGACGGCTTATGGCCGTCGGCATATGCGGCGTTTCCTGTAGTGTAGGCACACGTTGTGCAATGTACGCCCGATACAACAATCCTATATGTATTTAGCTACACTAGGAGAGCGCATGTGCTCTTTATATAAGGGTATCCATACAAAGTCCACCAAATTCTGTATTGAATGTTCTCACCTACGTGTGTGTAAAATTCGAGTGCCTGAGTTGATTTCGAAATCTCGCGAGCGAAATCAGGGTGATTAGCTTGGCACCACATCTGATTACAAAGTTATAGTAGTAACTGCGCCAGCGCGTCGTCATGGTGGCCCTGGGACAGCGCCGGCAGGACGCTGGGGTGGCCGATGTGCCATTTAATGTCCTATTGTCCTTGCCGCCGCTGAAATATATAACGATAGGCGTGTTCTACTGTACCTTTTACTATTCCTGGGAGAGGGACTAGTATGATTTGATCAGCGATTAAGATGATGGCATCCGAGATTAAGCCCAACAAGCCCAGGTGTTAATTAGTTGGAAAAAAAATGACGAACTGCAACACCTAGTCGCGTCTCCTTGGCACCGCCCCTGCGCTCGGCTGGCGCCGCCAGCCACGCCCACCCGTACGCCAGCCGCCAGCCGCTATTGATGCCGGTCGTTATGTCCACATTCTATTTTTCTTGCCAAATGTTAAAATTTTAACTAACGAGTTATATATATCTGTAACACTACATATTTAAACATGCGCATCTTTCACTTTATTTTTCTCTTTATTAGAATGCACGATGGATTCGTTGAAGTCTCGGACTCACTAACCAAACAACCTATAGATTACAAGCCCTGTTGGGATATGCTCAACGGGTAATTTTAATTAATTCTTATCGGCTTTTTCGTTAATTTCCTGATATCAACAAATTATTAACTCTTTTATTTTATTTGCTTTTTTTCGGGCAGCGTATAGGAAACGTTCATCAAGTAAGATCCGGACGGTGGATGGCCACTGAAGCTGATATAGCGTGCGAAAGTAAGTACTACTACATAGGTCCACACACCGTTATCATACTTGATTATTGTTTGATTGAATTATATTTTTACACAGAAATGCGCGCAACAACCAAAGGGGACTAATCTATGTGATTACTTTGTTTGTGAAAATATTCACAAGATTGTCAACGAGAGAATAAATAATAATATAAATAAGGAGGTATGTAAACTATATTTACAAATTTATTTCTTACCATCAGTTCTGCTGAGTTTCAGTCATAATTGTTTTATTATGACTTGATAGTTTACTTATGTTTTTATTTGTATCTCTCTCATTCCTTTACAGTTGGCAAGAAAGCGGGAGAAGCTCACCCTCGAGCGCCGCTTCCAAGCAATTTGCGAGGAATTGGCGGGATTTTTCCTTCAAGACGTCATAGCTCCTTTTGGAGAGTACCACCATGTATCATAGTGTATGCCTTAATGTAATAGTGAGTAATACATGCAATATATAGTATGTCTCGGAGAGTACCACTATGAAACACTACTTAATTTGCGATCTCATGTAATTAATTGCATGTGTTATATGTATGCACCTAGTTGATATATAGGCATCAACTTGATGCATGTAGATATTTTGTATATACCCAAACGCGTTTCTGGCGCATCGACGCGATCCTCGTACGATGAAAAGGTCCGATACAGCCTCTCCTAAACCCTAAACCTCTCCTAAACCCCTCCTAAACCCTAAACCCCTGCTAAACCCTAAACCTCTCCCAACCCTTTGGTATCGGTTCATGTTATAAACCGGTACCAAATGTCTCCAGCCTCGCGGGCTCCCTCGAGACCACATGGAGGCACCTTCAATACCGGTTCGTAAGGAGCCGGTACTAAAAGTTGGACTATCTTTAGTGCCGATTAATTAGTACCGGTTGTCCAACCGGTACTAGAAGCCCTCTGAAACCGGTACTGATAGCCTGTTTTCAACTAGTGCTTGGTCCGTGGGAAGACAGATAATATTCCACGTTGTAAGTATGTACTTACGTTTCAGATTGTCACTTTGCCAGAAGAAGCAAGAACGATAAGAACATATCCTTTTCCAATCCCCCATAGGAATTTCTAAAAAGGACAACATAAACATAGGTAAACTTGTAAGAACTGAATTTATAAGCAAAAAAATTATCTCCTTATGAGAGTAGATTGCCCTGCTAGCAACCTACATTTTTTTTCTGAAAACGAATCTCAACTGGATTCCATTATTTATTTAGTATCTTTTACAATATACATGAATTCCAAGATATCTAAAAGAGAGGGAGCCCTCTTCATAACCAAAAAAATTGTATTATTCTTCAAAATCCTTCGCCTTTCGAAAGAAAAATATCTCACTTTTATGAAAACAAGCAAAAGCCCGTGCGTTGCTACGGGAAGCACAATAAAGTTTGTTCAAATATGGTCAAATGTATGGTATATATATTTATATTTATCTTGCAAGCTCAACTATATAAATTTTGAAATCACATGTCCCAGTAAAAAAAATTGTTTACATATATTGTGAAGTCCCATGTCCGAATAAAATGTTTAAACATTTCTATTTTTTGAACTATGTATTACCCCCTCCGTTCAACAATACATGACTTCCATTTGTTTAGATATAAATGTATGTAGAGTTGTAGACACTCAAACATGTCCAAATACATCCATATTTTGGGAAAATGGAAGTCATTGAACGGAAGGAGTACATCTTAAGATTACAAACCTAAAAAAAATGAAACTGGTATTTGGTACAACAGAGAAGGCGCACAACACAAGGTATCCAAGATTCTAGGCTGCACATCACAATGAAGAAGAGTTTTTTCTGTCAGGGCCTTCATGTTCCAGTTGTGTGTTGACCATCGCCCACTACAAGAAATATGTTGATACATGACTCTCAATGTTGGTCACTGAAAAGTCAAGGAGTATCATTCATGACCCCTTTTTAACCAAAATATGAAGGTCACATACCGAGTGTTTTATTTGATCGTCCACGACCTTATTAATGGAATGGTCGTATAGCACTCTATGACCAACGAATCATTTTGGTCATGCATATTCTGCCATAGCCACGTCAGGTCCTACGTGGCAAAATTAAGACTAAATAAGAAAGTCATGATTCTAAATCAGCCCAGTCCATGTTGGTCGTCTATATGGGCCAATCCCAGTTATTTAGCATGTTTATATTTTTCTGTCAGCATGTTTCATGGGCTGGATTGGATTTCTTTTTAGGTATTTGTTTCACTATTTTGGCAAATATAAATATAGCATTCATGTCCATTGTTTATCGTGCCATGGCCCAGTTGTGGTCCAACAAATCAAGGTCAATGTAGTTTAGGCCATTTCATTTTCAGGCCTAATTCAACCTATTTTATAGGCCATCTACGGCAAAGCAGTGTATAAAAAACAAAAGTTCATATCACTCCCGGCATTTCATTCACTTAATGAATCATGACCTCATGACGACCATATGGCTCAGATAACATAAGATGTGAAAAGCATATTCAGGATTCGCACAAACTGATCATATCATTATACAGACACAAATACATCTATGGAATATCTAGAAAACAATAGGTAATCAGAAACGATGTAGACCACCATAGCACCACGTCCAGGTCATTTCAGGGCTCGCCCAAATGGACAAACCACATCGTCCTCGCACCATGTAGACCACCACAACACCAGGTTCTTGCACCATGTAGACCACCACAACACCAAGTCTCGCACCATGTCAATCAGAGCGAACAAAATTGTAGATGACCCAATCATCATAGCTGAAACATTATGGAAGGAAAATAAAGCATAAGATGGATATTGACTTGCAATTCTTTGTTTAGTTACACCAAACATGTTAGAAACAAAGAAGGAACGGGCATCTCAAAAAAAATTTCAATAGGATAACGTAAACACCTAACACGTTGAAAGTGCTCAGGTAGAAAACAAAGAAAAGGACACCAGAAGCATGCAAATTTTCGAGCAATGTAATATTAAGAAACATTGACGTGCACTTAGCTTAGAATTAGTTATTAATTGGTCTAGCCACGTAATATTGAGAAACATTAAGCACTACACTCAGCGCTATTTTGAAAATTAGCTGGCAGAACATTTGCAAGAGAGTGTATGCTTGCACCTAGTTTTAGCAGACCTTTAAAACTTGATAAGTTTATTTATCAGCGCAATTTATGTTGGACTCTACCGCAAGCAGCACTCTTGCAGAGAACAAGAGATTCAAGTAAACTACAGGGTTATATCAGGACCAAGATACCTGACGACGGGCATAGCATGTTGGCAATAGGTAGGCATGCTCCAGGGCAGTCATCTTGCATACGCAGAATCTCCAGTTCATGTCTAGGCTACTCGTGATCTCTGTAGGTAGAAGATTATAACAAGCATGTAAGCAGGTAAGCATGTAAGAAAGACACAATATGATCACAATGAACCAAAGAAAGGCAGTCATGTTGAACTTGTAATATATTCCCGAGAAAGGTTAAAACTAGCAAATATATTGTCCTCAACAGATTGCTACTTGATTACTCCATCTAAGCTATAAAAACTTCCTTCAATCATAATACTAGGATGCCTCATAAAAAATTACCAGAAGAAAATGAAATACTAGGATGCCTCATAGCAACTATATGAAGCTTGAGAAGTTAGCTTAATTGGATTATGTGATAAAATGCATTTCACAAAAATATATTTGTATGTAGGCTTATAAAAACATCATTACAGGGGAGACGGATATAAGAGATGACAAGATATTTGCACTTAACTACCACATCTAGATTAAAAGAAGAAATGGAATTAGAAACTAAATTAGCTACATCGGCCCAGGCTCATGCTTCACCATCATCTGCCCGTCAAGCTACAGCTACTCGGGCTCCACCCCTATCTCAACCTACAGAAACAAAATATGACAATGGGTAAGTTCAGCAGCACCATGACAAATCTAGGTGCATAAAATTGCTGCCATCCATTTTTTTTTTCCGCATCACTCATGCAAGGAACAAGCACAAAACATCCTTCACAAAAGCAGCAATCAAAGGTGTGATTACATACAGGCACATCTGAAGCTCGAAATAAATTTTTACTGAAGAAGCAGCCCATGAAGTATAGAACTGTCGCATGCATCAAGTAAATATTCAGAATTGTAAGCAACCAAGCTAATAGCAATATAGCATATAGTCCAGAACAAGAATTGAGTTCTAACTAAATTGTTATGACCGGTAATAATCATATAAGGAACAGAGGCAGAATTCGTCCATGCATGCCAAACTTTACCAAGTCTATCATGAATTGGTTTCTTTTACAACAGTATAAGACAGACAAAAAAATGACTCTAACACGTTGACATTGTAAGTTCACTGACTGACTCACAGTGAGACTGAATTAACATTCTTATTTAGAGTTGGGTCACACCATTTGCATCGCTTTCACTGAATTAACATTCTTATTCAGAAAAGACAATAAACAGAAAATATAGCATATGGAGTATCTCTTTCACCAGATGTGGTGGTCTTCGTCGCAGTTACATAGATCGATACATACAAGGAAGTTGGTTCATTGAACCGTCATCCCATCGCAGCCAAAACACCAATGTATAACAAGCAGAGAAGGTCAAGCAACATCAGAGACGCGGCGTGTACCTCGGCACCAAGCGCAGGAGGGCTCTCCTTAGAGCTGGGAAACCAGGCACCTGAAAATGCAGACCCGTGTTTAGAATTCAGTTCGATTGAGGACGGAACAACAACTGCTCTATAAGAACCGCCGTGCGCAATTGCAAGCGGGGATCACTCACGTCGGAAATGGACATGATGCCGAGGCCATCAGAGCCGAGCTCCTCCTCGATCTTGGCACTCAGGTCCTTGCCCCACTCCTACACCTGCCGCCGCCCAAAATCAGCGTCAGAGAAGTTGAGAACCCCCATGCAAAGTGTGAGGGGAGGGAGAATATTACGTACGGGAAACCCCCCACGGCGCGACGACTGCTAACCTTGATATCGTCGAAGTGGATGGCGACAGTGCACACGGACGGCGGCGGCTGCATGATGACGGCGTGGCACCGGACCAGGCTTTGCGCTGATCTTGCCGCCGGTGAGATGGACGAGGTCAATGCAGAGGTTGCCCATCACCTGGAACACTACAGTACCCCCCCTTGTCCCCTTGCTCCGGATGGCGGTGTCGGCTATGGGAAGGAAACGGACGGAAGTCCCGACGCCGGTTCCGTCTTCGCCGCAGCAACTTCTGCGCGTCGGCCTCCCACTCCGTCGAAGCTTCTGGAAGCGAGAGAGGAGGATGCGTCGACGGGCATCAGATTAAGAACGGCATCGAGGGGTGAGGAGATCCAGACCGAGGAGGCGATGGGAATACAAGAGATGCAGGGCTCTGGTGAGGATCATGGAAAATGGCGACGGCGGGAGGCAAAGATGTCCAGGCCGGTTAGGGTCTCCAAATCTCCTGCGCGCCGCCGATGCTGGGTCCATCGATCCCAGCCGCGAGACCGACGGTGCATCGCTCCACTGCCTCTGCTCGGGCACCCCCATCTGCAGCTTGGCGGCGACTCCAACGGACCGGCTGAGTGATGGAGAAAGAAGGGAGGTAGGGGCAAGGCGGCGCGAGGGACGCCTGTGGATCTAGGGTTAGGGCATGTACAGTAGTATACACTCAGCAGTCTGTAACACATGCCACGTATGAATAAAAGTGATGTGGAGGAAAGAGAAAGAGAAAAATTGCCGGCTGTACAAATAAAGACAGTCTATTGCCATAAAAATCTGATCCTACCGACATACTATTTCCCGTTGTACCGTCGTGGGTCGAATAGAATGAGTCTTTCGCGTAAGCAAATTTTTAACTGCCCCATAAAATTTGTGGTCACGTTCAGTAGGTGTGTACAGTTATAAAGACTCTCTATTGTATGTGCTCTACCATGCGTTGTCTATAGGTGAGGTGGACAGATGTTACAGACACATGTCGTCTAAACCAATGAACATGCCCTTATGGCTTGTGGTGCGGTGGGGAAATTGGCCTCTTCCGAAATTTTAGCTCGGGAGGAGATCTAGCAGTTCCGAAGTGGTGGGCTTCGATCTAGAATTTGGTTTCTCCACGCGCCTCCTCCGAAATATTCGCTCCAAGTCAAGTCAAAAGCGCGTCGTTTTTGGTTTTTCCGAACAAAGCTCCGCTATGAGATGGTTGGTGATGGACGGCTCAGATCGCGTCCAACGGGGTGATCCGTCTCGAGGTTGCTCCTCGCTTCCCATTGGCTAGCTGTCTCGCGCTCGAATATCCAAATTTTGGACCCAAATTTCGAAAATATTTGGATTCAAAATGTTTTTCCTTGGGGGTTCTTCCAAAATATTGTCTAGGCTCAATAATGAAAAATGATTAGGTGCCTTCAAAAGGTACTACAACATGGCAAGGTGGTGTCATCGTCTAGATCACCAGATGCTTCATGCATATAGGAACTACAGGTGCCTCGTACTTTTCTCTTTATGTTTTGCAAAAAATATTTTTAGGTATCCAAGTACCTATTTCAACAAAGATACACCAAGTGTTCATCAATATTCAACCCCTAGGTACGAAAGGTCATGTCCCCCGTTTCGACCGTTTTCCGAAACCGACATAAAAGGTTCAAACAAAAATCAAAACAATGGATAACCTTCGCAATGTGTCATAATAAGTGCCCTAGTATCCATAAAAAAATAATAAACTTGAAATACGGAAGTTGTCTCGAAGAAGAGTTCACAGAAATGAGCTATCATCTACAAAGATTCATGGCTTTCGGGGCAAATGACGAATGTGATGGCCACTTCCATGGCATAGTTTGTTTAAATGTGCCCATATTCCACACAAACATGCATATTGGAACAAATAATAATGTTGACGAAGAAAGTTTTATTTTTTGTTGAATAAAACATCATTTTCCATTTTTAGAGTGTCAAAATTGGGTATTTTTGTGAAGCACATACCAAAAATATGACACAAAATTGTACAAAATAAAATTATAAAGCAAATATGTCATATTTGATATAAAATAACCAAATTTGTTTCTCTAAAAATATTTTCACACGCCTCTTTTCAAAAAGAAAAACTTCCGCCGATTTAGTTGGAAGCGTGCCAGATTTGAACTACGATGTCTCTTAGTTTGCTCATGATGTTTTGTAAAAATCATTTTTAGGCACAAAAGTATCTATTTCATCAGAGATACACCAAGAGTTCTACAAAGATTCAACACCTAGATTCGGACAGTCATGTCCCCGGTTTTGACCATTTTTTGAAATCGGCATAGAAGGTTAAAAAAATATATAATGGAAAACATGGAATAATTTATAAAGCCTCCATTTTTTTCTTGCATTTTAAGTGAAAGGAGTAATCATAACTTTTAATTATGAATCTTCACAACCCTATATGAAGCAATATATAAAGCTTAGGGTTATTTTTATTTTATTTTGACAAAAAGTGTTCCCTCATGGTCTATAATAACAGAATACATATTTTTAAAAAAATTGAAAACTTCTTTGGTTGAAATGGAAGTTCAAAAGCAAAAGTTATAAAAGAAGACAAAAAAAAAGTTAAAAGAGAAAAAAAAAACTGCCAAGCTGGCCGGCCCGCCCAACAGCTTGGCCAATCCCTCTTAGCAGCACGGCCGGCCCAGTACACCTGGCCCCAGGACGAGTTGTGGTGTGATGGTCAGTGCAGGAGGTATGTGTGTTCGAACCCTCACCACCCCCTAATTTCTTATTTCTATTTTCGTGTGGTCAGTTCGGTCGAGCGGCTGCAGGATGGTTTACGCTCGATGGGTAATTTCGGAAATGCTTCGTCTTGTTCAGACTACGTCAACCAGGATATGACCAGTTCGATGGGTAATTTCAGAGCCAGTGCGTTAGTTGCTTTCAGGTGGATGGAAATTTTAAATAGGTAAATTGCTTACATGTGGGTCCAAAATTTAAATGGTAAATTGCTTACAGGTGGGTCCAAAATTTAAATAGGTAAATTGCTTACACGTGGGTCCAAAATCCCAATAAAGCAATTGACACGTATGCTAGGTTGAGACAACTAGGATGACACATAAGCAAAAATGATGAGGTGGCCGAATGCATCACATTGTTACCCTCTTATGACCAATTCGTCTAATGAAATCATGAATTTCCTCACCAAAATAGTCGTTATGTTTTTAGTTTTGTACCTTTCCAAACAGCCAACGACCAATTGGTTTGAATTTTTCATAGTAATATGACCAATTCATCCACGATCGTTATAAAATAGTCATGTATCAACATATTTCTTGTAGTGGCCGGAAGTCATGCCTCGTAGTATTGTGATCTTCCTTTAACCAGGTTGAAACTCATTTCTCTTCGCAAAGTAGTCATCTTTGGATAATTATTTGAAAAGAAAGAAGATGAGAAAGGAAGGAAAGAACAAACAAGGTCCAAAATATATCACTTGTTGTTAGGAAAATTATTTATGTATACCTAAATGGTGCATTCAAATACAACTGCTGAACACATCACATTTATTTCTTAACAACTTAGTTATTTCGCTAAAACTGTAAAATTTCAAGATATACTCTCGCTACACAAACTTTGGTTCTCAAGATTCCTTTGGGGATGTACATAAGTCTAAGAATTCTTCAATGATGCCTCAGAAAAAATTGTTTCGATAGTTTTGCCAGGTTAGTTGCATGCATACATTAATTCGTACGTGATTAGCTTATTTAGTCCAGCAAACTATCTTTGTTCTAATATGGTTTTCTTTTTTTTACCTCTACTACACGTGGTTCTATTTAGGACCATTACCAAACCTTTGAAAAAGCGCAAACTTCTACAATAGATGATCTCCAAAAAAAGATCTACCTAGGAGCTAACGGATCCAAATACTTTAATCAATCACATCCTAACTATCTTGCCTGATATCTCATAATTAAACTATATCTACGAAACTCATAGTCACAACAGGTGTTTCGAGCGCAACAATGGTGCAAACACAAATCCACCCGAAAGATCATTCCCCTGCTCAAGAAAATTTAGAGAGATTATTTATTCATCAAGAATTCAGTCCATATATATGCATAAATCAATTTAGAGTCCAGAAACTCACTTTCATGAAAATTTATCAATACAAGAAAAATTTGCCCGAAGATACACATGATTAATTTAATGATAGCAGCCCTCTTGTAAACCATGTTCCATAAAAGGAATAGTATCATTGGTATATTGCAGATAGAGAATCCCCGATCAAAAGGTGAGGGATTGAGCCACCAAACTGTCGCTCCTCCTTCGCTCTCTTAATCAAAATTGCCAACATAACAACTACAAATTTGGAAAAAAGGAGAAAGAGGATGACCTTTTCTCAGCCCTTTTATGGTTTGGAAATAACGACCAATATCATCATTAATATTTACCCCGAGTGGTCCACCTTGAACCCAACTAGCAATCACATCACAAGATTGTGGTGAGAAACCTTTCCTACTCCATATTTTCTGAATAAAAAGACCATTTAACTTTATCATAGACTTTCTCGAAATCTATTTTGAAAATTACATCAGCCATGCTCTTCCACTGAAGGTAATGGATTCTCTCATTAAGCACATATACTCACTCAAGCATGTGTCTACCTCACATAAAGGCTGATTGAGTCATCATTTCAATGACTTTCAACACAACTTCGGTTATTCCATTAGTCCACTATAATAATTATTTTAAACTAAGATTTACTAATCAAATAGGGCTCTATTGCTAAACCAAAATCACATTTTGTTTTTTTGGGTAACAACATTATGACACAAAAATTTATCTTTTATAATGGCTGATCAAGATTGTGCAATTGCATAAACATATCCATTAAGTCACTTTTGATGATAACCGAAAAGATCTAGTCAAAATCCGCAGGAAACCCTTATAGTCATGAGTTCTTATTATGTTCCATTGGAGAAATAGCATCGAATATCTATTCGGTGTGTGATACGTCCAAAACATATCTCCTTTTTCGAACACGTTAGTTATTGTTCGCCTTTAAACTAACACAAACCGACGTTGTTTTCAGCAGAATTACTATGATGTCTCGTTTTTGTGCAGAAAAATAAACTTTCGGGAAAATGCCCGAAAAAGATCCCGAAAACCTTAAAACACCCGAATACCCCCGGAGCCAGAAGGAGAACCGGAGAGGGGCCAGGAGGGGGCCACACCACCCCTTGGTGCCCCCCTTGGCTGCGCCGCCTTGTTGTGCGGGGCCCCCAGGCACCCCCCGGGCTTCCCTTTGACTACTTATCGTCCGTAACCCTAAAACATCAGGGGGTTCGTTATATTGCAGAAAAACACCACAGAGCGTCGTCGCCGTCTCTAAAGATAATTCGGGGATCAGAAGTTCCTTGTCTGGCACCCTGCCGGGACGGGGATTCGAAGGAGATCCTCGCCATTGTCACTGTCACTCTTCTCCATCAACCATCCATGGTTACTCCGTCCATGTGTGAGTAAACCTCGTTGTAGGCTGAGGGGGGTTGAAGGGATTGGATGATATCGTTTATGTAATAATGTTAGATTGTTAGGGAATAGTGCCTAGTATCCGTTGTTAGTGCTATATACCATTGTTGCAACTTGTTATTTTTAATGTTTGTCACTTTGGACCGAGTGTCATAATCTTCGGCCCGTCTTGGTGCTAAATCCTCTTGTGCTGCTCCCCGATGATTCTCTTCGACCTGTTACTCGCAGTCTCCGTGGTATTCATCGACCGAGTAAACTCCCTGCCGACACTGTTGCTTGGTTAGCTACGTGTGTTGCCAAAGCTGCTGCTGATCCACAGCCGAGCCCCGTCATTTTCGTGCTGCTATGGGAATTCCTCACTGGCGTGCCGCAATGGAGGCAAAGTTTGATGCTCTGCTAAAAAATAGTACATGGCAGCTTACTCCTCCTCGTCCTGGCATTAATATTATTGATTCTAAGTGGGTTTTCAAGGTTAAAAGGCATCCTAATGGCACTATTGAGAGGTATAAAGCTTGACTGGTTGCTAAAGGTTTCAAACAGCGTTATGGACTCGACTATGAGGACACATTTAGTCCTGTAGTCAAATCTACAACTATTCGTCTGCTTCTCTCGCTTGCAGTTACACGTGGATGGTTTATGCGTCAGCTTGATGTTCAGAACGCTTTTCTGCATGGTGTTCTTGAGGAGGAGGTTTTTATGCGCCAGCCTCCTGGTTTTGAGGACCCCGATCGTCCTCGTCATCTCTGTCATCTGACTAAAGCCATTTATGGTCTTAAACAGGCTCCTCGTGCGTGGCATGCACGCCTTGCTACAGTGTTACGAGAACATGGTTTTTTGGAGTCTACTGCTGACACATCCTTGTTCATTCTACAGCGGACTGATGTCACGATATATCTACTGGTGTATGTTGATGATATTATTGTTCTCAGCTCCTCGTCACAGGCTATTGATCGTCTACTCCTTGGCCTCCGAAAGCAGTTTGCAGTTAAGGATCTAGGACCACTACATTATTTTCTTGGTGTTGAGGTAGCTCGACGTTCTGGTGGTCTCACATTGACTCAGCGCAAATATGCTCTTGATCTCCTTCAGCGTGCGGGTATGATTAAGTGTAAACCTGTTGAAACGCCAATGTCGGTCCATTTGTGTGATGAGGATGCCACCACTTATCGGGGTATTATTGGTGGTTTACAGTATATCCTTCTCACTAGGCCTGACCTATCCTTCGCTGTTAATCGTGTTTGTAAGTTCCTTCATGCGCCCACAGAAAGAGCACTTGTCAGCTGTTAAAAGGATTCTTCGTTTTGTCAATGGCACTCTTGATCATGGGATTTTTCTTCGTCCTTCAGTATCCAGTTCGGTTTCCATTTACTCTGATGCTGATTGGGCTAGAGATGTGGCCGATCGTCGTTCCACGGGGGGATATGCTCTCTTTCATGGTGAGAATCTGATTGCTTGGAGTTCTCATAAACAAGCTACAGTGTCTCGTTCGAGCACAGAATCTGAGTATAAGGCTGTTGCTAATGCAAATACTGAACTGATCTGAGTAGAAGCGTTGCTTAAGTCAACTTGGTGTTCGACAGACCTCTCCACCTGTCTTATCGTGTGATAACATGGGTGCCACCTATCTATCTTGTAACCCAGTTTTCCATGCACGCATAAAGCACATTGAAGTTGATTTCCACTTTGTCCGAGAACGAGTTGCTCAAGGGTTGTTGCAAGTCCGGTTTGTTGCTTCACGAGATCAGCATGCTGATATTTTTACAAAACCGATGCCTCCTCACTTGTTAGAGGAGTGTAAACGCAATCTTCATATGTTTCCCATAGTTGAGATTGAGAAGGGCTGATAGAATACGTATTTAGTATATACGTGTATGTATCTGATTGTAACTCTATGATGCTAATATATAAGGGCATCTCCAGCCGTTCGCCCCCCCCCCCCAGGTTTCAGTTCGGCGCTTTTTAGCGATAACGCCGCCCCGCACTAAAACCTGGGGTGGCGATTTTACCAGCCATTCGGCGACACAAAAAAACAGAACGGTGATAACATTTCAAAGTTCCTATTCCCGCCCCAAAAATAGAGCCCGAGTTTTGCGATCACGGCAGCCATAGTTTGGGCAATCATATTACAAAAAACGCCACAGTTGGGCGATCAAATAGTCTAGATCGAATCACAGTCAGGTGAAAGTGCATGGTGCCCCATATGTGGTTTTGGTAATTACTGACAATCCCTATGGACTAACGTTTGCATTGAATTATCCTTGTAGTTCTTGTTCATAGGAAATAATGGAGTTCATGTGTTGAACTCTATTAGCTTCCTTGATGGCCATTGTTATATTCAAGGATTTATATGAAGAATGGTCATGGTTTGAGTTGAGGTTATTGCTAGTGTGTCTTGAAGAAAAGTATTATGTTATCCTTCATGGTTATCTTCAAGACATCATCATTTGAAGTGAGAAGAAAAGATACAAGGTTGATCAAGCTAGTGATCAACACACAAAGCTACACGATGTACCAAGTGGGATTGTGTATCTCATGGTATGGTAAGAAATTGTCAATATAGCTTTGTGATCTAACCCATATATGTGTGTGTGGCATCTCTATGTGTGGTTAGGTATCTTTCCATGGGCATGAACAAAAAGGTAGATTTCATATAGCCCATGGTCTATGTCATCGTCGAGCGATGTTCGTCACCTAGCTTGACGTGGAAGCTCAAGTGAAGCATCTAGAAGAAATCCTATGCTTGAACCTTTCCATCCATATGGAGATTATGGTCAAGTGAAGATGTTCATGTGATAAGCTCTCTCATATTAGCTTATGGGGGAGCAATTCACAATCTTCACGAAGCGAAGCGCAATCAAGAAAGGTGGTCCAACTTGAGGTGATTAAGATCGCCATCATCTAGCTCAATTGGATTGCGCAAGGCAAAGGTATGACTTATATAGGGTTTCTATTTTACCGGTCTCATTATGCTAGTTGGGAGACCGGATTATAGGATAGATAACCGTACTATCAAGAGGGGCTCTTGAATGCATATCTTGATCGTATCTATCGTAGAGAGCTCAAACCTTTGCATACTTGGCATCATCCTTCTTGGTTCTTATTTGGGTTTTCTACATGTAAGGTTTTAGATCTTTTCATGTTCTTCATGTCAAGCTCAAGTTCATCAAAAATGGATTTCGTATGAAAAACTTATCGCATTTTTGTTGTTGGAGGTTTCTACCGGTTGTCCTTTATTGATAGGCCAAACCTTTCATCATTTGGTTTTATATTCCCATTTGGACTATGATGTTTCTCTGCATATTCTTGTAGTGCTCGTCGTTGCGATTTCAACGAGCCCAAGAACATCGAAAACGGAGTCCGGATGCAAAAGTTATGACCGTTTTCATATAGGGTGTTCTGCAGTTTTTTCCACCAGCGGAGGCTCCGGTGGTAGCTCCGCCGGAAACCCCTTCGGTTTGAAAGTGGCGGAGGTTCCGGTGAAACCACCGGAGGCTCCGGTGGTTGGGGCATTTTTTCAGCCATTTTGATGTCCTAACTCATCCGGGGGGCGGAGGTTCCGGTGGTTTCACCGGAGGTTCCGCCCCTGCGCGAATTTTCCTCCAACGGTTGGATATTTGGGTGACCTATTTAAGGGGCCTTCTTCCCCAATGGTTCCCCAACCTTTTGGGCAAGTTTGACCTCCATTGTTGACCTCCAAAAGCTTGCTCTCTCTTAATCCCTCCAATGATTCTTGCTTCCACTTGAGGGAAAAGAGAGAGGAGATCTAGATCTACCACTTCACCAATCAATCCCACCTCTTTGTGAGGGGAATCTATTGGATCTAGATCTAGGGATTCATTTGTTGTTTTCCTTGTTCTTCCTCCTTCCTCCCTCCATAGCATTAGTTGCTTTGGTGGGATTTGGGAGAGAAGTTCTTGACCACTTTGTGTGTTCTTGCCATTGCATTAGGTGCATCGGTTTGAGTTCCCCACGAGATTCGTGAAAGAGAAGTTCGTGAGCTTGTTACTCTTGGGTGCTTGGTCACCGGAGAGATTGTTCCTCTTGGGTGTATTGAGCACCCTAGACGGTTAGTGCTTGGGGCTTCCACCTTGTTGCAAGAAGCTTCGTTGAGAGCCTCCAATTGAGTTGTGGAGATAGCCTCAACCTCGTGTAAGGTTTGGTCAACGCCTTCAAGTCGACCTCATAGTGGAAACGAGCATCTCCCTCACCGGAGAAGCTCAAGGAGAATAAGGTGTGCACATCCGTGCTATTGAGGAGCGCCTAGGTGGCTCCCCACCTCTCCAACGAAGACGTACTTCCCATGGGAAGGAACTTCGGTAATCACACCGGTGTCTCCTTGTGCTTCGGTTATCTCTATACTCTAGCTCGTTACTTATGCATTTACCTTTGTGATAGCCATCGTGCTTGAAGTCATCTATCTTGCTATCTCATAGTTGTATATCATGCCTAGCATAAGTTGTTGGTGCACATAGGTAAACCTAGCTTGCATAGGTTTTGTGCTTGATAAATTAAACGATAGTTTTATTCCGCATTTACTCAAGCCTAAACCGTAATTATTTTAAAGCGCCTATTCACCCCCCCCCTCTAGGCGGCATCCTTCTACTTTCAATTGGTATCAGAGCAAGGGCTCTCATTGTTAGGCTTCACCGCCTTGAGAGTAATGATGTCGCTTAGTGAATTAGTGCACGATCCCACATTTCATTTCGATGGCACAAACTATGATCTTTGGAAATTCCGCATGCTCATTTATTTCCGGGTCATGGACCCACACATGGAGCAAATTGTAGAGATGGGTTTTTCTCCTCCAAAGGATCCTCAAAATCCAACTTTAGAGGAAGAGAAGAACTTATCTCTCGATGCTCTTGCTATTAATGCGTTTTTCCTTCTTGTGAGCCTTGTAGTTATTAAGCCACTTTTTCCTATTCGGAATGCTCATGAGTTATGGACAAAGCTTCAAGATAAATATGGAGTGTCCAATATTATTGTGGATGATTGCTCTCCCTCCATCTCCAGTCGTGATGAGTTCTCAACTTCTTCTACTTCACCAACATGTGGTAAGCCACAAACTAATGAGATGGTGAGTAGTGATAGGCTTTGCAATAATGATAGTGAGATTATTATTGATGATCCTTCATCTCTATCTTATTGCAATGTCTCATCTTTGGACTTAAACACAACTAGCACAAAAAATGTTTTACATGCTTGTGTTGATAGTCTTTGCATATCATGTCGTCATTGCTTGACTAAATCTCATGATGATATGCTTGCTTTATCTTGTTCCCATGATAAAAATGATTGTGTTTCCTCTAGTATTTGTATGGCTAACAATTTAAAGGAAACTCAACTCTCTATGGAACAAGATGTGGACTTGAGTGGTGCCTCAAGTAATGATTCATCATTATCTACCACATTTTGCCTTATGGCCAAGGATTCAAAGGTATCTTCCACTTTGAACCCCAATATATATTATGATGATAGTAGTGATGATGATTTTGGTAAGGAAGATGATGATAAGTCTAAGAAATTACGCTTATGGTTCGCAAGCCTTGTTGGTGAGACCAAAGAAAATGTGAATGCTCTCCTAGAACAACTTGATGAGGCTAACTCTCTTGTAGATGAAAAGGAGGATATCATCGTGACTTTCGAAAGTCATAGTGGTAGTCATTCTATCAAGGAAAAAGAGCTTGAAAAGGCTTTTGAGAAAGAGCGGTCCCTTAGATCTTCTCTTGAAGAGAAACTATATAGTCTAGAAGAAACATATGCTATTAGCGTTTCTAAGCTTAGAAGGGACAATGAGTTATCTCTTTCTCTTGCTAATGAACTCAAAGCTAAAAATGTTGATGCTTGTGCTACTAACTCTATTTCTTGTGAAGCATCCACATTAAAGGAGAATGTTGAGCTACGGGCTCAACTTGAGTTGCTAACTAGTAATTATGGGAAATTGGAAGAAACTCATGAAAAGCTCTCAAGCTCTCATAAGGATCTTCTATTCTCCCATGAGAGTCTAAAATTAGATCATAAGGCTATGTTAACTAAGGTAACATCTTGTGAGCCTCATGTGGACAAAGGCACAATATCTACTCTAAATGCTATATTGCCTTGTGCTAGTCCTAGTAATTCATCCTCTCATAATGTTCCCACATCTTATGATGAATTGCTTTCCTTACCTTGTTGCTCTAATAATGATGCATCTACTTCCTCTAGCTCTTGTGTTGATACTAACCATGTAGAGGAAATCAAAGAGCTCAAGGCCCAAGTCACTTCATTGGAGAAAGACTTGGAGAAGTGTCATAAAGGGAAGTCCACACTTGATAATATGTTGAGTGTCCAAAAATACCCCAATGACAAGAGAGGACTTGGATTCATTTCCAATCACAAGAACAAGTCCAAGGTCGACAAGAAGAAGGGCCATGAACAAGTCAAGAATTTGGCGAATATTGTTTGCTTCAAGTGCAAGGTTGAAGGGCATCATGTTAGATCATGCCCTATGAAGAAGAAGAAACTTAGCGAGAAGCAACAAGGGAAGCGGCCACAAGTTCAACCTCAATCTCAACTTCAAGTTGAAGAAAGGCCTCTTCCTATGAAGACTCAAGCTAATGCTTCTCAAGTTGAGAAATCAACTAAGAAGAATGGAAGGAGTCGTTGTTGCTACTTATGTCGTGAAAAGGGCCATCTTGCTTCTTCATGCACTAATGGTACATTATCCAACCCTATCATAATTGATGATGTGTATTCCATTCGGAAGGATGATGTGGGCAATGTGTTTGCCAAATATGTTGGTACTAAAAGTGGTGTCAAGAAAAGAACCATTTGGGTTGCCAAGCCTATTGTGACTAACCTCTTAGGACCCAACTTGGTTGGGGACCAAGAAGCTCAAACTTGATCAATAGGTGTTATCGGAGGGCATTGGAGACTTGGCTATATCATGAAGAATTAAGGGATCTTCATCTCATATATTTTCCTTAAGCCAAGTCGTTTGGATTATCACGTCTCTATCTCATATTCCATGCTCCTTCTTGCGGTAACTTGTATTTATTACATTATATATATACATTGAAAGTTGCTTGCCCCTTTGCATATATTGGTTTTGTACCTTGCTTGTATTTTGTATATTTTGTGCTTAATACTTACTTATCCTTGAGTAATCTAGTATGTGTTTGTCGGTTCGCACAAAATGTATGTATGAGTTTGCTTTGAGCCTAATTGCATCTTGTGTGTATCTTATTTGGCTCTTTTGAGTGATTAATGGACTATCCCATTTTGGGAGAGTTATATGCCTTTGGCACTTCACAATCCCAAAATGTGTGTACATGAGGAATACCACATAGTGTTGATATTTCAATATTATCTAGTCTCTATGTGTTATCTCATACTCATGAGAAATTCAAATTCTAATGTCTATTAATTATCTCAAGTTGGTTTTTGTTTGACTCTTGCTAAGAAAATACGGATTATCACATTATGGGGGAGTAATATGTTTGTGCATATTACAAGCCTAAAGAATGTGAACATTTAAGGTTTTGCCACGTAGAATTGATATTGTTAATTATCTTATTCCTATGTGGCATGTGTGCTCAAACTAGTTCCAATTTTCTTAAATGATTTTATTTGCTCATCTTTTGGTATCTTATTCGTGAAAGAGTTTCTTGGTGCGGTTTTCCACAAATTAGCACTAGAATTTACCTTCTCGGGAACCGGTTGCTTCTTGATATATTAATCATTTCTTTGCATGATCATTCGACTATTGAAGCCACCAAGAATCTCTATTTAAGTATGGTGTTTTCATTCCTATCTTTTACCACATACTTATGTTTTGTGAATATGATTGTGAACAAATATACCACCGAGAAATATCTCCATAAATCTCTTGTCTTTGACAAGTTATAATAATTTGTGGTAAGTTTATTGATCATATTTACTTTGTCCATTGCTCTAAAATTGCCTTGTTTCTTGCCAAGGATTTGTTTGGTTCAAACTCCTTTGTGTCTTCCTTACTCTACTCAAAATTTGTTTTATGCTTTATTGAGTTAGGAAAAGCAATGATCCCATTCGTGTGCACTCTTATTCAAAGTCATACTTCTTTGTGTTGCATTTCTTGGGAAGCTATCCTACATTGAGTTTAACACAATTCTTTAATTGGTATTGCATCTTATTGATTTTCTTGAGCTTGACTAGTGTTTGAATAATATATATGGAGAGTAATGATTCCATTGCGTGCATCTTGTATTCAAATGCAATATCATAATTAATGCACTATTATTGGAAGAACTATCCTATACGTGTTTGAACACTTGTTGTCTTGAAATTGATATTTTATCCCAGTGACTTGTCTCTTTGGAAGACGAACATTTTTCGTCTTGGTACTTTGTGTGCCATCATGAAAAGTGTAGAGGGTTTGTTTATTCGTTGATGTTTTTCTTTTGTTATCTTCTCTATTCCTAAATCATGTGTTGGTTTGGGGTTTTGATATAACTTGGACACTTTGTTTGATTTTATCTCGTGTGAGTGCCTTCTTTGTTTTAATTGGTATTTTGTCCTATTTGTATCTTGTTTGGTTCTTGAAAGTTTTGTGCATGTATATTTACTATGTATATTCTTTGACATGCTTACTTTCGTTGATCCAATATATAGGATAAACTCCATCAAATCCTAAATGGCTAAGACGCGCATACAATTCAAATTCATATTATTATGCATATACTTATGTGGAGTTTGTCTTATGTATTGTAGTTGTTCTAACTACTTTGGACCCAATAAGTTTGGGAACCATGTTGTACTTGATTTTTGTTTTTAGGTACAATGGAGATACATTGGTTGCTTGCTCCATTCATAAGGAAGGTGTTCTCACCATCATATCATAGGAGTCAAGCTACGATGATTATCAAACTCGCATCCTCTTCATCACAAATGTCGTCTCGGTAACAAGTATCTATTCCATGCATACATTTTTAGCTTTCAATCTTGTGTAGGTTGCATCTTGACATGAATTCCATTTGTTGCATTTCATTTGGCTCTTGCAAATGTCTTATCAAAAACATATTTATTGCAACTATGAGTAAGCCGGGATGATTACATACTAAGGGGATATTTATAATCAATTTCATGATTCACCAATCCCAAGTATATTAATCTAGTAACTTCTACTTTAAGTCTCTCATATGCAATATTTATGAATTCTCAAAAACCATTTGAATCTTTTGTGATATGCGTTACCTTTCTCGAAGCATTCCAACTATCACTTTTCCCTTGTGATATTTGTGATGCTTTGATGAGTTTATTGTTTGTCCATCTATATCCCCTTAAGATTAAACTAATCCTAGTGCTTTGCTTTCAAACAAAAATCTTATTGGTATATTTATGAACCTATCTTGGATATCATGTTCTTTACCCTTGTACCTATTTTTGTGTGTGCATATTTCTTTGTGGATATATATCTTTGTGATTGGTGTCCACTTAGAAACTTATACACACGAGAATAGTTACATCTTTAATTGATATTCTATTTCTTAGTGACCATGTTTTATTGCTTTAGATTACTTGGTGGTTCCTAGAAGGCACAAGCTTTTCTTTTTCTTTTGTTATTCCTTTGGCATCTTATAAAGCTTGTGGACATATGTATTTTATCATTTGTTGGTTTGTGTGTATGGGAAAGACATGATATGCACTATGTGACTCATATATTTAAAGACTATGATGAAGCATTGCTCATCCTATTAGTCTCCTACAAATGTCCTTCCTTGTCATACTCATCTCTTTCGGTTGAGTAAATCTTTACTTGTCGCTTCTTGATCTTAATTGCTCAACTCTTGTTTGTTTGCAAGTTGCTTTGCTCCATTTCCTATCTATTCTCTTGCTCTTGTTTGTGTTCAAAATTATCTAGAAGGGAGTGATGATTCCATGTTGTGCACATTATATAGTAATTCAAATTTAACATTGTGCATGTACCTTGGGGAGTTCCCTCTTGATTTTCTAGAACACTTGGTTGATCTTATCATAATATTCATTTTGGTCAATCGTTTTTTCGGATCCTTTGGTTGGTTGCTTCTTTATGAAAGTATCCTTCAATTTGACTTTGCTTGTAATTCTTTGGATCCTCAATATAGTTTGATCTCCCTCCATCTATTCCTAGTTGGATACATGCTCTTGATTTCACTCATATCATGAGGAATGCATACACTATGGGGGAGCTCTTATTATATTTGCCTTCTAATCTTTTTTCCCATCTTGGCAATGGATGCCAATGGGGGAGAAGTTTAGAGGGTTTAAGGGAATTTGGTTCTATGCTTTAGTTTCGTTCTTAAGCATTTGCCTTCCATGCTATTTCATCCTTGCTCTTTGTGTTTTGCATGGTTGCTTAATTCATCATATAAACCCTCATAAAAAGGGATTGTCATCAATTACCAAAATGGGGGAGATTGAAAGTGCATGGTGCCCCATATGTGGTTTTGGTAATTACTGACAATCCCTATGGACTAACGTTTGCATTGAATTATCCTTGTAGTTCTTGTTCATAGGAAATAATGGAGTTCATGTGTTGAACTCTATTAGCTTCCTTGATGGCCATTGTTATATTCAAGGATTTATATGAAGAATGGTCATGGTTTGAGTTGAGGTTATTGCTAGTGTGTCTTGAAGAAAAGTATTATGTTATCCTTCATGGTTATCTTCAAGACATCATCATTTGAAGTGAGAAGAAAAGATACAAGGTTGATCAAGCTAGTGATCAACACACAAAGCTACACGATGTACCAAGTGGGATTGTGTATCTCATGGTATGGTAAGAAATTGTCAATATAGCTTTGTGATCTAACCCATATATGTGTGTGTGGCATCTCTATGTGTGGTTAGGTATCTTTCCATGGGCATGAACAAAAAGGTAGATTTCATATAGCCCATGGTCTATGTCATCGTCGAGCGATGTTCGTCACCTAGCTTGACGTGGAAGCTCAAGTGAAGCATCTAGAAGAAATCCTATGCTTGAACCTTTCCATCCATATGGAGATTATGGTCAAGTGAAGATGTTCATGTGATAAGCTCTCTCATATTAGCTTATGGGGGAGCAATTCACAATCTTCACGAAGCGAAGCGCAATCAAGAAAGGTGGTCCAACTTGAGGTGATTAAGATCGCCATCATCTAGCTCAATTGGATTGCGCAAGGCAAAGGTATGACTTATATAGGGTTTCTATTTTACCGGTCTCATTATGCTAGTTGGGAGACCGGATTATAGGATAGATAACCGTACTATCAAGAGGGGCTCTTGAATGCATATCTTGATCGTATCTATCGTAGAGAGCTCAAACCTTTGCATACTTGGCATCATCCTTCTTGGTTCTTATTTGGGTTTTCTACATGTAAGGTTTTAGATCTTTTCATGTTCTTCATGTCAAGCTCAAGTTCATCAAAAATGGATTTCGTATGAAAAACTTATCGCATTTTTGTTGTTGGAGGTTTCTACCGGTTGTCCTTTATTGATAGGCCAAACCTTTCATCATTTGGTTTTATATTCCCATTTGGACTATGATGTTTCTCTGCATATTCTTGTAGTGCTCGTCGTTGCGATTTCAACGAGCCCAAGAACATCGAAAACGGAGTCCGGATGCAAAAGTTATGACCGTTTTCATATAGGGTGTTCTGCAGTTTTTTCCACCAGCGGAGGCTCCGGTGGTAGCTCCGCCGGAAACCCCTTCGGTTTGAAAGTGGCGGAGGTTCCGGTGAAACCACCGGAGGCTCCGGTGGTTGGGGCATTTTTTCAGCCATTTTGATGTCCTAACTCATCCGGGGGGCGGAGGTTCCGGTGGTTTCACCGGAGGTTCCGCCCCTGCGCGAATTTTCCTCCAACGGTTGGATATTTGGGTGACCTATTTAAGGGGCCTTCTTCCCCAATGGTTCCCCAACCTTTTGGGCAAGTTTGACCTCCATTGTTGACCTCCAAAAGCTTGCTCTCTCTTAATCCCTCCAATGATTCTTGCTTCCACTTGAGGGAAAAGAGAGAGGAGATCTAGATCTACCACTTCACCAATCAATCCCACCTCTTTGTGAGGGGAATCTATTGGATCTAGATCTAGGGATTCATTTGTTGTTTTCCTTGTTCTTCCTCCTTCCTCCCTCCATAGCATTAGTTGCTTTGGTGGGATTTGGGAGAGAAGTTCTTGACCACTTTGTGTGTTCTTGCCATTGCATTAGGTGCATCGGTTTGAGTTCCCCACGAGATTCGTGAAAGAGAAGTTCGTGAGCTTGTTACTCTTGGGTGCTTGGTCACCGGAGAGATTGTTCCTCTTGGGTGTATTGAGCACCCTAGACGGTTAGTGCTTGGGGCTTCCACCTTGTTGCAAGAAGCTTCGTTGAGAGCCTCCAATTGAGTTGTGGAGATAGCCTCAACCTCGTGTAAGGTTTGGTCAACGCCTTCAAGTCGACCTCATAGTGGAAACGAGCATCTCCCTCACCGGAGAAGCTCAAGGAGAATAAGGTGTGCACATCCGTGCTATTGAGGAGCGCCTAGGTGGCTCCCCACCTCTCCAACGAAGACGTACTTCCCATGGGAAGGAACTTCGGTAATCACACCGGTGTCTCCTTGTGCTTCGGTTATCTCTATACTCTAGCTCGTTACTTATGCATTTACCTTTGTGATAGCCATCGTGCTTGAAGTCATCTATCTTGCTATCTCATAGTTGTATATCATGCCTAGCATAAGTTGTTGGTGCACATAGGTAAACCTAGCTTGCATAGGTTTTGTGCTTGATAAATTAAACGATAGTTTTATTCCGCATTTACTCAAGCCTAAACCGTAATTATTTTAAAGCGCCTATTCACCCCCCCCCTCTAGGCGGCATCCTTCTACTTTCATCAGGCGCGCGCGGCGTGGGCACATGTGGGCGATCAGGCAGAGGCGTCTGCCGGTGTCGGAGCAGGCGCCGAGCTCGGCGCAGCATCATCCAGGTCGATGACGGGAGATGCATCCTCCAGGTCGACGGCGGGCGTGGCATCCTTGTCGACGATGGGCGCGGAGTCCTCCAGGTCGACGAAGGGCTCGGTATGCTTGTCGCTGACGAGCGCGGCATCCTCCAGGTCGATGTGCGTGCTCGGCGGCGCGGTGGCGTAGCTCGTGCCACCAGACGACGTAGTCGGGGCCTGAGCCGGGCTGATGTCGCTCAGGATGAGGGTGAACTGCGCCAGGAACCAAGCTCTCACCTCGGGGGTCATCGCGGCCGGGTCGCCCCCCGTGAGGAAGGCGCCGCCCATCTCTGCTTGGCGATCTCCTCCCTCTTGCTTGCCTGGGTCTGGGCGTCGGCGATGCAGGTCTCGATGGACGCCTGGAGCTTTGCCGCTGCCGGCGCGCCGTCCCTTGCCAACTTGGCTTTCTTGTGTCCCATCGGCGGACGTCCTTCGGACGCACATGCAGCCACCGCGTCGGGGACGTACTCCTTGCCCTTGCCAATCGACCGCCGCACCTCCGCCCACTTCTCGCACCCCTCGATGACGATGAGGACGTGGAGGAACTTAAAGTTGGAACCCTCGTCGTTCTTGTACGCCTCGAGCATCCGGACGAGCTCCATCTCGCGGTTGGCGCCGCTCTTCGGCCTCATCGCGATCTCCTCCTAGATGCCATGCCACTTGTTGCAGGAGGCCTGGATATTCGCCCAATGGTTCGGCATGGCCTTCTGGCCGCGGTCGGTGACGCATGCGGCGAAGTAGGGGTCGATCATCCGGCGCTTGTCGTACGCAGTCTTCACCCGCTTCCGGTAGTTGTCGACGTGCTGCTTGGCGCCGACGATCGGTTCCATGCTGGTCGTCTTCCGCACCTCGGCGAGAAGAACATACTCCCTGTGCGCCCACTTGCTGCGAGGCTCGACGGGGGACCATGACGCTTTCGGCCATCCCCGGCCGGAGCTGCTCTCTCTGGTGCTAGCGGCGTCTCGTTGATCACGTCATCGCCGCCCTGCGCCTCCGTCTCCTGCATGCCGGTAGAACATCCTTCGCCGTAGTCACCGCCTCCCTGCGCGAAAAACTCCCCGCTGTGCTCGAGGAAGCCCGGGCTCGCCACCGCCGCCATCGAGCCGGCCACGATGATCTCGTCCATGTAGCTTCTGTCCTGGGTCAGCCCGGCCATGATCGCACGGCGGTGGGACGGGGAAGCTGCGTAGCCCGGCGAGGCGCCATACATCATCGGCGGATGGTCGGGGAAGGTGAGGTTGGGGTTGAAACCGCCCAGGGGGTCACCTTCGACGAACCACGGAGGCATCGGGTGCGGTGACGGACGTGGTGACGGCGATGGCGACTTCTTCCATCCGGCGAAGATGGGGTCGAAGCCGGTCTTCTGCTTGGCGAGCGGCGCCGCATATGCGACCGGAGTAGGTGGCTCATCCAGCGCCTCCTTATTCTCCTCCTCCACTTCCTCGGCGGGGGCCTGTTCCTCCGCATGCAGCTGCGCCATCAACTGCCTCTGCCTCTACGCCGCCTCTCTCCCCCGGTGCTTGAAGTTGGCCGTTGCCAGGCGCGTCTTCTCGGCGATCCAGTCCTTATTGGTCATGCCGGGCGGCTTCTCCTTCGGCGCTCTCGGCTTACGCGATTTCTTGCCGAGCTCGGAGGTCGCGGGAATGGCTACGGCGACGGCGGCGGCACGGGGTCCTGTGAATCGGGCGGGAGCCATGGCGTCTAGATCTCGGGGAGGGGGGCAAATGACGGGAATGGAGTGGGGGCGAGGTACATGTGGGGGGAAAAGTGGAGGGAACCGCCAAAAAATGGAGGGAAATCGTCTTCCATCGCCGATAAATCTGGCCCACGCACGCATTTCGCCCCCCCTCCCCAAGCCGAACCCAGCGCGCTGGGTTTGGGCTGGGTTCGGCGGCGCGAAACGGAGGAAGAGACGGCGGAAAGCGACGCTAAACCGAATCCTGCGGGGGATGCGACTGGTGAGTTTTCGGCGATTTCGTCGCGAGAAAGGCCGCTTGGGTGGCTCTGGGGGACGACTGAAGATGCCCTAACCGGATAACCCCCTGTTGGGGGTGTGCGTTTTCACCCTAAACGCTAATACTCTCACACATCCAGTCTTATTACAAGAATGACCCAAATAATCCGCACAAAGCAAAAATACAAAACAAAACAAAAAAAAGCTATAGAATATAGCAGATTTAAACATTATAATCAAGAGATGGGTTAAGAAGTTTTAAGACAAATTCTCGCTGCACCGAGATTTCTCTTCTTCACATCACGAGGACACGAGAGCCCCACCGACCGACCAACCGAGTGTGGCCAACTCACTCTGCACGCCCGAAGCCTGACGGATTGATGCTGTCCGTGAGTCACATTCACGGCGCCAACCACACGGCCGCCACGAGCCCCACTGCCGAGAGCGCCTTCCAAACAACGCGCGGGGGCGCCGGACGGGCCGCAGAGCTGAGCCGCGACATGGCTGGCGCAGGCAGCGCAGCGGCATTATTTCCGGCGACAGCGCCGGCGGAATGCTCGGATGGTCGCCGTGCCGCGGGCGCGGCAGCGATGTGACATAAGCGACGGCACTACGGAGATGGACGTCGCCAGTCGCCAGGAGCATGCATGCGCACGCCGCGTCAAGGAGTAGGACCGCAGTGACCACGGCGTTGCTCGTACCACCTAGAGGAAGAGCTAGCCGGCGCAGTAAGGGGCTCGACACAATGCACGCCAGAGATAACTCACTGCAGGCGCATGAATGTGCGGGTGCGCGTGAGCGTGCGCGCTGCAGCGATAGATGGACCGCGGCTGTTGGAGGTGCACGGTGCTGGGCTGCTGGCGATGTGGGGCTGGAGCCGAGCAAAGGGGTCCCACACATCACAAATGGTGTAACAAATTATTGTTTTCTTTCATAGTTTTACTTTGTCTAAGAAAAGTTAACTTCATGCCATGGCCGGCCTCCGGCTGGGCCTGAAGAAACCTGACGATCAAAAGATTGACCAAAATATTTAAAATCTAGGCCCTAGTATGGCATGAGTGACAAAAAAATATGATTTTTTTGGCCCGGCTTGGTTGGGTCTCGGTAAAATGACCGTTTGCCTAGGCAAACCCTTATTTAAAAGACTGTTCCTATGTGAAATCTACTTTGGCTAAGGCAGTTTTCGCTTCTCGTCTCTCTCCAAAACCGCACGAGGCGGTGGCTCCGCTTCCAGACCAAATTCCTCACAAGTGACTCCACTATCCTTCCCCTCCGATCGCCGTCTTGGCATCGCGAGGGGAAGGAGAGAATTGGTTCTCGTTTGTGTATGTGTTTACTCCTAATTTTTTCTAGGTTTTCGAGTCTCCTCTATCAGCGTCATGGTGGAGCGGATGCTGATGATGCTAGTAGAAATAATGGTCTCCCAGCCCATACTCCTGCTCGCTGGAAGTGTTGCTGGCAATGGCGAGAGGCCCGAGGACTCCAAGATGTTGGAGCCATTTGGATCTGCGTCGTGTCTTGGTGTGGCGGCGGGGATGAGTTGCTCTTGGATTGCGATGTGGTAACTAATGTGGACCTGCGGATGATGGTGGAGGATCTAGCCGCCTGTAAATGGCGTGGTGGCGCTGGCCCCGGATCCAGCGTTGAAGAGGCTCAGAGGGCTACTCCGGTGTATGTCTTTATCCGACTAGATGCAGTGTTAAGGGGATGGTGGCTATTGAGGCTCTTTAGCGCCTCATGTCTAAGGGTTTCTTGAGCATCAAGATGTGGAACAACTACTTGTGATCTTATTTTCCAGCGATGGTGAAGGATTTGGGTGCTTCATAGTTGTGGCGAGGGCGGTATGCATCATTACAACCGAATGTATCCTCCTAATTTTATGTTACTTGTATGAGTACCAAATTGTATCCTTCCTATTGTTATGAATGCAAGTAATGTATGCCTTCGGGCGTACATCATCAAAAAGAAAATTAAGAGAAGTTGATAAGCAAACCTTTTCGAACTTTCCCTTTCCTCCACCTGTATGGCACTCCTCTGATATGACTCCAGCAACTTCTGCGAGATGATCTACACGCCATATCCAGCAGTCATATACAAACATGAATGAAAAAAGAGAGTAGAAGTTTCAAACCTGAACAGTTTTCAATGACCTGAGATGCCCCTATATTTATACGCAAATAAACCTTACCTTGCCGTATATGATTAATATTATTTTAGTTAGTCTAAACATAAGTCATGTTCTACGTGAACTTTCTGTGCGACTATACCAACACTAGTTGAGTGCCCGAGCGTTGGAACGGAAGCTCAAACATTTTACTCGACAGAAATGTAAATGTAATTATGTACGTGTAAATTCACGTTTTAAAAAACATTAAAATTCCTCTTTACTGTAAACGTTTTTCAATAAAATTCCCCATGATCTTTTGCTTCCGTCCTTCAGAAAATTAGTATCTACATTCAGTTTGTGACATCCTTCTTCAAGTTTGTGCCCAGTTTGTGCCATCCTTCACCATGACATCAGCATATTCACACACAATGTGCTCGTTGATTCATTGAAGATTTTACAAAATAAAACATGGAAAATACACATGGTTATACGAAGAATACAAAATACCACATCTCCGAAAATAGTAATTACTATATATCCGGAGGACCATGGAAATAATATCAGGGAACCTGCATAAATTTATCTCGCTGGTATAAGTAGGAAATAGAACATGCAGGAAAGAAAACAAAACAAGTAGGTGAAGATAATTTTAATGTGACAGAGCAAAAACTATAAGGCGCCCTAGTTGTGGCCTTGTCCGAGCTAGGGGTAATAAGGTAACATAGCTAAATGAGTCACAAATAGACACATGGCTTACAGAGAAATCAATAGAGAAAAAAGATTCCTTGCAATACCTTGAATTGCATTCGCAAGTCCTCACACTTAGACTTAAACCTATCACGTATATGCTTCTAATTACATGGACTACCTACTTTGATGGGTATTAAATCTCATCCATCTTGTAACCCGTTTCTGGAAAAAAGATAAACACCAAAAAAACTAAATGGGATTCAATACGAGTAACTTTTCTATATTGGCCGTAGAACAGAATTCCAATGGGTGTTGACAAGTGATGTGCACCAAGCTAAATCAGATCATTTGTGATATAGGTACATGGGCAAGTGCAACCTTCAGCAAAACAGACATACGTTTTATCATTTTTCTGAAATTGGAAACCTTTTAGAAGGGCTCATTAGCAACACAAAATGGACACGTTATGCATAACATGAATATTTTCTCTAAATCCCTGTCAAGGTTCTATTGAGAAGTGTTACGGAAGAGCAAGCTTATGGAACTAAAAATAGCAGTGTCTAATTTATGTGCGACCTGGCTGACTATAGAAGATGCTAAAAGTCCAAAAGTATGATATATGAAAATGTACCTGAATTGACCAGACCATCCAATTTTAAAATGCACTCAACGATGAATAGTGCATGAGAGAACCATAATGTTGTATATATCATCCAATTTTCATGAAAGAGTAAATGAGTAAACTGATACTTATCAATAACTAAAAACTCTGATATTGGTCAAAAGCAGAGATATAGTAAGATCACATGTTATATCTCGCAATCATGTACCATGCTTCAAGGTGTTTTGGAAGTAGTGGAATTTGACTACCTCCTTTCAATAATAGCAACGAGGTCAGGAACAAGAGCGTTCACAAAATGGTTGCCATTCCACGAGATCTTTATCATGGACACCCCTTTATTATTGCGTACACCATAGCAAGACACTACGGGAGAACTTTTATACGCCGACGGTCTTTTTATACGCAGACGGCCAAATATCGGGGCCGTCGGCATAGACCCGGCATGCTAGCGCATAATGACAAAAAAATTGGGCTACGCCGACGGCAACCCCGTCGGCCTATTTTTTTGGCTACGCCGAAGGCAACCGTCGCCGTATCCTAGTTTTTTTTTTTACTCACTCACCATTTTGAGCATAATTTTGCATTCAAACTCGTATTTCGACGTTATTTAGTTCGTTTCAAAAAGTTGAAACATATCTACATCACCATGCATATTATTAAAGCTACATTCTTCAAACAAATGCATGATCAAGAACGGAACAAACAAGAAAGGGTTAATGGTTACCAGGTGTAGACCTATAAGCTGGGTTTTTCTCCAGTAGGTCTAGAGGTTGAATATTGAGAAAATCTTAGTGTATATGATGAAATAGGTAGTTGTGTACCTAAAAATAATTTTTTCCAAAAATCATGAGAAAACTATGAGTTACCTGTAGTTCAAATTTTACCAGTTTCGAGCGGAATCGATAGAAACTTGTGTTTTTCAAAAGACGTGGATGGAAACCTTTTCATATGAAACAAATTTGTTATTTGTGCATATAACATGGTATGGTATTTTTAAAAATTGTTGCTCTCAAGTTTTGCAACATATTTGTGGTACGTCCTTCAAGTTTTGCAACATATTTGTGGTAGATCCTTCAAGTTTTGCAAAATAGAAAATGGTTTCTTTATTCAACGAAAAGGAAAACTTTCTCCGTCAACATTGTTCGTGCTTCCAAGATGCATGTTTGTGTGTAATATGAACACATTTAAAAAAACTGTGCCATGGATTTGACCATAACACCCGTCATTTGGCCCGAAACCCTTGAACGTTCGGAGAAGATAGCCTATTTTCGTGAACATATTTTTAGCACAAATGGCGTATTCCAAGTTTATTATTTTTAGTGTATACTAGGACATATATAATGACACCACGCGAAGGTTTTGCACCATTTTGGGTTGTTTTGATTTTTTTGGAATTTTCTAACCCGGTTTGAGGAAAAAGTCAAGACGGCGGGCATGACCGTTCGTAGCCGGGGGTTGAATATTGAGAAACTCATGGTGTATCTATGATAAAATAGGTAGTTTTGTACCTAAAATTTATTTTTTTCAAAAAATCATGTGCAAATTATGAGGTACATATAGTTCAAATTAATCCAGTTTCCAACGGAATCGGCAGAAACTTGTGTTTTTCAAAAGAGGTGGATTGAAACATTTTCATAGGAAAAAATTGTTTAATTGTGCATATAACATGGTCTAGTATTTTAAAAAATTGTAGCTCTCAAGTTTTGCAACATATTTGTGTTTGGTCCTTCACTAAAAAAACCATTTATTCACTCGTAAAATGGAAAATTGATTTTTTTTTTTACAATGAAAAGGAAAAAAGTTCTTATACATGATGGAAAATATTATATGTAGAATTTATCTCATTTTTCTAATCGATATAGACATATTATTTGTCAAATTTCGATTTACGGATTTATAGATATGAATTTTCAATATTAAATAGAAAAGGCAAGAATATTAATTATTATTTAAATTCTAGATTATTAGAATTCAAGTTTATTATTAGTTATTATTTTTTATTTAAATAATTGTTTGAATTCACAAAATAAAAGAGTGTTACATGATGGTCCAAGGGTTAACATGATTGATTGGATAATTCTGTCACCAACACATATGTTGTTTCTAGATAGCTCACATGGAAGGAACTACGAAGTTAAGCGTGCTGGGATTGAAGCAATCTCATGATGGATGACCAATCCGAAAGTCTTAATAGAAGCGAGTAATTTAGATTAAAATAAAAAATGGTTAGACATAAAGATAAATGTGACTATAGTGAGATTAAATGATTAAACAAGTGAATTAAAAAAATTGAAAAAAATTCATTAAAAAAATTAAATATTTTTTGCCAACCTATACGCCGACAGCTTCCCAGTCGGCGTATCCCAGTTTACGCCGACGGAATGCACACGCCGACGGCCGTTAGGCTACGCCGACCGAGCAAAAGGCCAACGGGGCATACGCCGACGGGGATATTGCTTTCCCCGATACTAGGGCCGTCGGCGTCTTCGACGATTCCCGTAGTGAGACATGATATCTCTAGGTGGGGCATAATGCTAACCTTGATCATCGTAGACTATACATGACATTTGTGTTACATGCAAAATCCATTACCCTGATGCAATGATACAAATATTTAGATAGTTATATGAACAAAGATGAACCACATAGTAATTATATTGGCAAATTTGGATGTCCTCTCATATGGAAGGAAATGGCCGCTTCTATAATGACTGTACATGGTTAAACGGAAATACGAATTAGAGAAGCTTGTAGCTTAACCCTATCTAGCATAAAGTAAATAGATTCAGTATACAACTATTGATTAATGCATCCTGATGCGTGGCTCACGCCTGCAATACAACAATACAAAGAAAGTTAATTTTAAGATAAATTGTCATATGAAACTTTGGAGATGACTAATGTAAGCCTAGCTCGCTACAAAGACCAATTTCAGGACTAAGTCAAGCTACACTTTCGATGTAGCACACCAGTTTCAACCAATTGTGGAAGAATCTTCTCACAATTTCTCTTAGTTATACAGCCCATAGGAGCATTTCGTCATACATATTTTTGGTGTTTATGTAGAATAGTCAGTACCAGACCACGTCGACCGCGTTGTCCGACCCCAGCATGAGCCTGCATGGCAGCTCCACGGCCCAGCCCCTAGCCCAGAACTCCTTTCCATGAGCACAATTGAGTTTGGGCACCTGTTCCCTCCTCCTCCTCAACATCCGACGCGTCGACCGGAGATGCCAGGGCCCTCTCAAGGTTGGAGAAGACGCTGGCCCCCGCGGCCACAACCTCGACGGAGACCTTGCCGAGAGACGACCCCAACGGCGCCTCCTTCAGGATGCACGCGGACACGGCGTCCGTTCGTCCGCTCTGTTCGAGCCGCTCCAGAGGCCCAAACGGCTAAGTGGACGGGCCATAACATTTAAGCGGGCCTGGTGGACGACGTCCACGAAGCCGCCAGGGTCCGTGTCCGTCTCCCCCGACCGCAGCCGAGATATTCTCTGAATGCCTGGCCGCTCGGCCGCCGTCGTGCTCCCCCGACGCCCGTCGCCCCACCCTGCTCCATGGACTCCCCCGACCGCCGAGCCTCCCCGTCGCCTGGTCGGCCGTCCGTGCCCTCCCTGTCGCCGAGGTGCAGAGAGATGTTCGGCGTAGTAGATACAACGGCGGTGGATTGGGGGAAGAAATCGCCGGAGAAAGATGAGCCGGAGGAAGAGAAGAAGGCTGGAGAGGGAGGCGGAACCTACAACAGTCTTGACGGCAAGTGGCAGGTCTGGTTCCTCTTCCCCCCTTAGGATCCTTATTCGATCTGCTGCTGGAAATTCTTTTACCTGAGATCTTGGTATCTGATGATAAGCAAGGTACCATTAGGTAGTTTCCAAGTTGGTATCTGATTCATCTTGATTCTTTATTCATCAATTTTAGTAGATTGTGGACTTGGCTGATTAGATTAGTAGGCCTTGACTCCCTCAAATGTGCTACTGCTTGACCAGCTGAATATTTGCTTAGCTATTACTCCTGGCAGAAGTAAGCCTTGGCTTACTTTCTTTTGCTTAGCTATTTGCCTATCTTCTACCATTAGCTCTGTTTCTCGGTATGAATCCATCTTTTGTAGGCTCTAGTGTTTATGTCTGGTGAGCCCCTAATGCTACTGTTGTCATTCATTTTTCGGTTGTGTACTTGTGGTGCACGCTAAATCAAAGTTCTCTGTATTTTTTTCATGGCTTTCAGAGTGTCGATTTGTTCATTCAGCTGCAGTTTAAATCTGATTAGGGAAATCCTCCATCTTTGTTTGGCCCTCCTGTAGAAGTCCGGCATGCCAAACGTCCTATTTAGTACATTCATGTTGGAATGGGCACTTGAGCTTGTAAGTGCTACAGCTAGACTAGATATTGCAACCCAGATCTGCAAGTGTTAAGGAGCAATGACTTGTCTGTTCTCGTGCTTGTTTATTTTTTTTACAACATACTTGGTATAAGGGATAATTAACAAGGTGCCCTCAGTTGGCACCACGACCTCAGTTTTACCCCTAGCGCCGAATCGACCTCAGTTTTGCCCCTAGTCAGTGCGCAAGGACTCCTTTCGCTGCTCCCACCGTTATTTTCGTCCCCCCGTTAGGATCCTGACCTGTGGGACCCATCATACAACCGTTGGCGCGGCCTGTGGGCCCCAGCAGTTGAGCGTTGGCGCGATTTGTGTGCCCCATCTGTTTACGGTTGGCGCTGCATGTGGGCCCCACCTGTTGACCTTTCCTTGCGGCCCAATGTCACATGAGGCCCAATGTCAACATGTAGACTACACATTATCCATTTATATTTATTAATCACTACATGCAGACTACGCATTATCTATTTATTAAACCATCAAATTATTCGTATTAATAATATAAAATATACTGTGCTCAACTCAAATTTTTTATGTTATCTTAGAAAACATAATGCAGCTCTTTTAGAAAATATTATTCGTTAAAGCACATAAATTATATATAAATTTTGTTTACAATGTGCAGATTTTAAAGCGATGATTAGAAAGGATAAAACTTCTAAACAGTGGGTACATTTGGACAAATATAAGAACATAACTTTATATAGAGGGCTTATATATAATTAAACATACTTAGAAAGGATAACTGGCCCCACTTTACATATATTCAGTGGGGCCCGATAAACATTACATTTAACTAAAAAAAAAAAGGGCTAGCCCTAACTGCTCCCGCTCTGCATGCATGCGGGAGCCCTTCCCGCGCTCCGGCGCCGCCCTACTTCCTCCACTCCGCCGCCCGGATCTCCATCTCCTGCTTGATCCGGGCGCTGCGGTTCTCCCCCCGCATCCTCTCCTCCTGCCTCTCACGGGACCGCTTGATGCTGGCCCGGAAAGCCTTCGCGTCCTCCTTCGCCTCCTTCTTCTCCATCGCCTTCAACTCCTTCTTCTCCAGCCGCTCCAGTCTCTTGAGGCGGCGGTTCGTCTTGGGGGAGATGTCCGACGTCTTGGTGGTGGTGGAAGGGACGGGGCGGTGGACGAAGGGCGGCGTCGGCGATCGCTCCCGATTGGGAGAGTCGTCGACGGGAAGCACGATGGGCAGGACGTCCAACTCCGCCTCGGGCCACTCGGCCTCGTACCAAGGCAGAGCCTTGGGGTGGTTGTCCTCGTCGGAGACCGACTCCGGGCTTGAAGGTAGTGAGTAGGAAGACATTGTGCGTTAGGGCTTGAAGGGAGAGAAGGGCAAATGGCTGGAGAGGGATGAGAATATGGAGGACGACTGAAGGAATATTTAAAGACACGATTAGACGTGAATTTATTTGGGTAGATGAAGCAAACTGTGTGAAGACCTTGGACGCAGTGTATTAGAGTAGATGCATGGTCAAAGCGGTGTAGAACAGGCATAGGCGTAGGCGTAGGCCGGACAGCTATTGATACGGAGTACGAGCGCGTGTGCATTCGTCAGTCGAAGTGATTCGACGTTGCATGCGTGTATTAAAGAGGTGAAGAGAAGAAAGTCCAAAGTCTCACGCCAAATCCTGCCACGCTGCATATGCATTGATGCGTATCTTCTGAAAACTAGGCGTGGAGGGCTGCGTCGCTGCAAATGCGACGCGACTCGTGTTTCTGAAACAAGGCGTGCAGGGCTGCTGCAAATGCGACGCGACGTTAACTATTTTCTTCTTCTGCCACGTTTTTTTTTTTTTTTTGAAATTTCTTCTTCTGCCACGTTGTTTACTCTGGAAAAACGAGGCGTGCATGCACCAGGCTGGTGAACGGGGCCGTTACATTGAGACAAAACACCCAGTCCATGCACCGCTTCATTTTCGATCGTTTGATCGTAAGGAACGGTGCAGATCGAGTCCATGCATGCAAACTACGGCGGCAACGGCCGGGCTGCAGACGCTGAGACGAGCGCAATCTTGGACATACAAAGCACACAACACACCTATACTAACATGGTATGGCACCCCCTAGCTTGTGTTGGGATCCAGACGCTCCGTAGCCCCCCTCCCGGTGAAACCCTAGCCCCGGTGGAGAAATACCGGACTTATACGGAAACACGCGGTAACAGCGTCGAAAGGGGGTAGCAATGTGGAACTATTTGCTTGGTTGTGCTAGGATAGCCCATAGGAACACAAAACAAAAAAGGTAGAACCCACCTCTTCGGAAGATTCACGGTGTTTGGTCCGATACGGGAGTTTCACCCTGTAATCGCCTACGAGAGAGAAGTGGATGCCGGTGAAGCCGGGTCACACCCCAGAGAGCAATCTTGGACATACAAAGCACACAACACACTTATACTAACATGGTATGGCACCCCCTAGCTTGTGTTGGGATCCAGACGCTCCGTAGCCCCCCTCCCGGTGAAACCCTAGCCCCGCTGGAGAAATACCGGACTTATACGGAAACACGCGGTAACAGCGTCGAAAGGGGGTAGCAATGTGGAACTATTTGATTTGTTGTGCTAGGATAGCCCATAGGAACACAAAACAAAAAGGTAGAACCCACCTCTTCGGAAGATTCACGGTGTTTGGTCCGATACGGGAGTTTCACCCTGTAATCGCCTACGAGAGAGAAGTGGATGCCGGTGAAGCCGGGTCACACCCCAGAGAGCAATCTTGGACATACAAAGCACACAACACACTTATACTAACATGGTATGGCACCCCCTAGCTTGTGTTGGGATCCAGACGCTCCGTAGCCCCCCTCCCGGTGAAACCCTAGCCCCGCTGGAGAAATACCGGACTTATATGGAAACACGCGGTAACAGCGTCGAAAGGGGGTAGCAATGTGGAACTATTTGATTTGTTGTGCTAGGATAGCCCATAGGAACACAAAACAAAAAGGTAGAACCCACCTCTTCGGAAGATTCACGGTGTTTGGTCCGATACGGGAGTTTCACCCTGTAATCGCCTACGAGAGAGAAGTGGATGCCGGTGAAGCAGGGTCACACCCCAGAGAGCAATCTTGGACATACAAAGCACACAACACACTTATACTAACATGGTATGGCACCCCCTAGCTTGTGTTGGGATACAGACGCTCTGTAGCCCCCCTCCCGGTGAAACCCTAGCCCCGCTGGAGAAATACCGGACTTATACGGAAACACCCGGTAACTGCGTCGAAAGGGGGTAGCAATGTGGAACTATTTGCTTTGTTGTGCTAGGATAGCCCATAGGAACACAAAACAAAAAGGTAGAACCCACCTCTTCGGAAGATTCACGGTGTTTGGTCCGGTACGGGAGTTTCACCCTGTAATCGCCTACGAGAGAGAAGTGGATGCCGGTGAAGCCCGGTCACACCCCAGAGAGCAATCTTGGACATACAAAGCACACAACACACCTATACTAACATGGTATGGCACCCCCTAGCTTGTGTTGGGATCAAGACGCTCCGTAGCCTCCCGGTGAAACCCTAGCTCCGCTGGAGAAATACCGGACTTATAAGGAAACACGCGGTAACAGCGTCGAAAGGGGGTAGCAATGTGGAACTATTTGCTTGGTTGTGCTAGTATAGCCCATAGGAACACAAAACAAAAAGGTAGAACCCACCTCTTCGGAAGATTCACAATGTTTCCACCTCTTATTCTTTGAAATCTCTAGTCTTGTATTCGAGGAATCTCATTTTAGTGATGGATTTCGTTCTAATGTTTATAAATCCTATTTATATTTTTACTAGACTTGTATTAGACCTATATAATGCAATTCCGAAGCCCAAAAATTTATTGGATGAATATTCGTATTATTTATTTTCTTTTGAATAATAATGGTTTTAATCGAAAATCGTAAATAAAACAAGTTTAAAACATCAAAATGAAAAAATAACTTTGGATCTTTCTTAGTCACATCAAAATGAAGCTTTGGTGAGATTTTGACCTTATTTGAGTTCAAAAGGTTTGAAACTCATCTCATTATCTTGAACTCTCTACTAGACTGTTCAAGATATCATATGTTACACAAGGTTTTTTCGTTCCATTCTTTATAAGACAGGTTTATATTTTTTTCTCGTTACTATATGACATAACACTACTATGTGCGTCGCCAATATATTTTTTCGATTTTTTTTGAATTATTTATGCTCATTTCAAGCTTGGTCAACCCTCTGTTTGACCAGCCGAAAAGCTTCTAGAAGGAAACACAGAGATTCGACCTGGGCTGTTGGATCGACGCCTTCTAGAAGGAATCGTGCATCGGACGGATGCGCTCGCAGCCACAGCGATCCGCGAGACGTTCGTTCTGCGCTCTGATTGGTTGGTACGTTGGCCACAGGGATCGATGGTTCTACATATGATTTCTTTGCTGTTAACTGTTATAAACCATGTTATTTAAATAAAAATATAATGAAACTTCAGATTTACTACAGAGATGATTTTTATCAGTTTTACATATGATTTTTCTATTAGACCATGTTATTTAAATAAAAAATAAAAAATAGAAGAATTATTCAAAACATAATGAAACTTCAGATTTACACTATACATGTAGAATAGATGTCTAGGAAATTCATTTGGTTGATTTATAAAATATGCCAAAAAATGTTGAAGCATAAACGGGGGTATTTACCCTAGCTTCGGACCTCATTTGAAGCACATTTCTCACGAGAATTGAGCGATGGTTGCAAATGAGCATAAAAAATTCAAAACAAATCAAAATGACATGAATCCAACACACAACGTTGTTATATGTGATATAGTTGATCCTCAAATTTCTATGGATAATTTTGGCAAGGTTGAATTTTTCATGAAATTATAAACGGGGGTATTTACCCTAGCTTCGGACCTCGTTTGAAGCACATTTCTCACGAGAATTGAGCGATGGTTGCAAATGAGCATAAAAAATTCAAAACAAATCAAAATGACATGAATCCAACACACAACGTTGTTATATGTGATATAGTTGATCCTCAAATTTCTATGGATAATTTTGGCAAGGTTGAATTTTTCATGAAATTATAAACGGGGGTATTTACCCTAGCTTCGGACCTCATTTGAAGCACATTTCTCACGAGAATTGAGCGATGGTTGCAAATGAGCATAAAAAATTCAAAACAAATCAAAATGACATGAATCCAACACACAACGTTGTTATATGTGATATAGTTGATCCTCAAATTTCTATGGATAATTTTGGCAAGGTCGAATTTTTCATGAAATTATAAACGGGGGTATTTACCCTAGCTTCGGACCTCATTTGAAGCACATTTCTCACGAGAATTGAGCGATGGTTGCAAATGAGCATAAAAAATTCAAACACATTCAAAATGACATGAATCCAACGCACAACGTTGTTATATGTGATATAGTTGATCCTCAAATTTATTTGCTTAATTTTGGCAAGGTCGAATTTTTCATGAAATTATAAATGGGGGTATTTACCCTTGCTTCGGACCTCATTTGAAGCACATTTCTCACGAGAATTGAGCGATGGTTGCAAATGAGCATAAAAAATTCAAAAAAATTCAAAATGACATGAATCCAACGCACAACGTTGTTATATGTGATTTACCCTAGCTTCAGACCTCATTTGAAGCACATTTGCCCAAAATTTTGGAATGACTTAGTTCAACATGCATCATATATACAACATTATTCAAACATTCTTTTCGCTTTTAATCTACATTCTGGCTCGTGATTGCGTTCAGAAATACTCAAAATTAATTAAAAAACGCGAACTCGTTGAAATAGGCTAAAATTCATAGATTCGACGATAGTTTTACAGAAAGCTAGACGGCATAATTTAACTAAAAACATTGAAAAAACTTAAAAAAAAAAACTACGGTTGCCCGAGTCGTCCTCTACTCCTCTTCCTCGTCGTCCTCATCGCTGTCGTCGTAGGCCAGCATGCTGGAGGGCCCCGTCTCGTGGTCGTTCTTGGCTAAGGGCGATGGGTTCGCCAGCGTAGCGATCGCATGCCGCTCCGCTCTGCCTCGGATCCGCAGCCGGTGCAGCTGCGCCTGCTCGGAGGGATGGCGGCGGTCCCGCCTCTCGCTCTGCAGGGCAACCTTGCGCCGGTCTCTCTCGTACAGCGCGACGACCGCCTGCTGCTCATCCGACGCCGCGGTTGCGGCGAGCTCCCGGTAGACCTGGCGCTCCGCCTGCTCCCTCTGGTGGGTCTCCAGGGATGCACGAACAGCGGCAGCCTCGGCCGCTGCCGCCGCCTCCTTTAGCCAGGAGCGGACCGTGTGGAACGCCTCCTCGTTCCGCCATGTTTCGAACGAGTGGACGGTGGCGTGCTGCTCGGGCCAGATAGGCTGCATCCGCCTGAGCCTCGTCCAGCGCGGCGCCTCCTGCGGCGGCTCCTGCTCGGGCGCCGCCTCCTCCGGCGGCTGCTGCTGCTCGGGCCCCGCCTCCTCCTGCGGCAGCTGCTGCTCGGGCGCTGCCTCCTCCGGCGCCGGCTGCTCGTTCTCCTCGCCGTCATTGTGGCCCCGCGTCGCGGTCGTGGGTCGGCAGTACAACGGCGAGTTGCGCCATGCACGGAGCCGGCGAGGCATCGTCTCGGGGTGTCTGGTGAAGTGCGGCGAGGGCGATGAGAGTTTGTGCGGTGAGGGCGAGGAGATGAACGGCGAGAATGGGGAGAGCGGCGAGCGGTGAGGGGCCTTTTGTAGCCCTGGCGGGTCATTTCCTGCGACGCGCGTGCCGTTACTCCGGCAGACTTTGAACGACCAGGGGGCCCACGGTTTTTCCACAAAAAATTCGTGTGGACTATTCAGCGCAGTCAACTAATTGCGCGGTCCCACCTGTAAGCTCCGGATGGTTTCAACGAACTTGGCAGTCCCACCCGGACCCACTTCGCGAAACGGAGGTCTGACTCCTCGGTCCCACTTCGCGAAACGGAGTCGACTCCAAACTTACCGTTCCAGCCTCTCCATAGTAGTTGCGCACAGACTAGGGGCAAAACTGAGGTCGATTCAGCTCTAGGGGTAAAACTGAGTACAAGTGGTCCGCTATGGGCAATTCGATAAATGACCCTTGGTATAATGGGTTTCTGTATTGTAGTCAATTAGTTGAGGAATACTTGGTATAATGGGTTCTATCCATTGCTTTTGCGATGGCAGCAGTCATCTGGTTGCTGACACTTTGTGTTGTTAACTTTTCCACTGTAAATGTGTTTTATTAGTTGAGGAAAACATGAGGTGTTGCACTCATTACTGAGAAAGTTGTTACCAGTAGCCTCTGTCCTGGTCACATCTGCACTATATCATAAACCAGTAAGTGGGATTTTAAAAGTTTGTCACCCATTCAGTCCACAATATCTGCACTATTCAATCCAATGCAATTCTAGCCTGCTATTTTTCCGATGCTCTCTGTCTTTAAACATTGTTAAATTATGCAACACAAATATCTATTTGTGGGTACTGTATGTTTCTGTACCATGTTAGAACTCCATTTCTGAACATTTTGAGCCTCCTGTTCAGGCCCTGGTATAGGTTTAAGTAGTAGAGATGTTCAGGTTTTAATACTAGCTGTACTAGTTTTTCTTTAATACATATGTAGTCAAGGTTTAACATGTTTTTCTACTATCTGCATATGTGTAGTATCTGCAACTTTAATAACACAATTTTAATGTTGTTGTAGGTTACCACGTCAACAAGAAAATTTGATGAGAAATGTCAGCATCAGTTCAGTGGTTCTGGGGAGATGAAGGTGCCCGTTGATGGACCAAAGGCAGCAAGCAAGCATCAGGAGCCCTGTTTGTTGTCTGGTGCCGAACAAACACATATGTCGGCTCTTGTAGATGAAGGGGATGAGTCTAAAAATATGCAATTGCAGAAAAATAAAGTGAAGAAAAGGAAGAGAAGTCATCTTGAAAAAATTAAGAAGGAGAAGCAGGTGCTAGAGGAGCTAGCCAGCAAGGACACTCGTCAGTTGAGGTGGTGTGCCTCTTTTTGTACACGGTTGTTTCTTGGAGGTAAGAATCTAGTGTGTAAGGGCTCAATACTCCTTGATCCTGAGGTGAACCGCGTCACCCTCCTCGACACCGTTGAAACAACCATTGATGCACGTTACCTCAAGGAAGGGGAATCGATCTATCCCGGAATGGTTCTTCAGTTACCTTGTCACAAGGTTGAGATCGGCAATCAAATTCCCCTTCAAGGTGAGGATGAATTGCAAGGCAGTGCTGGTGAGATCAAGTTAAAGAGGAAAAAGAAAGCTAGAAGGGATCCGAAGAACATCAATAAGTTGAAGAGAAAGAGACGTGGTGAGGATTTGGAGAGGGCAAAAGAATTGAGAAGGAAGATCATGACATCGCCTCAAGCAAAATTGGTAGGATCTTCGATAGGCAGGTTTGCAAGAGTGGCGTCATCAAGAAAGGGAATGAGCCCCCAAGTGCATTCCCCGCCTCCAAGTCTTCCACTTGTTGGGGCCGACCTCACACGGTTTCGACCACGGAAGCTGAAATCCCAGATTTGGAAAGAGTTTGTTCCGTTATATGAACATGGAAAACTTGTGGAAGGGCAATGCAAGCACTGCAATGAAGTCTTTCCTTCCTCCAGGAGTTCCGGAACCAACCACATTCGTAGGCATCTTAAAAAATGTGTGGCAAGAAGTAGCATGCATGATATAGTTGAAAAAATGTGTGCCTCTACATCATCGCCACAGGTCTTAGGTTTGGATAGTTGGAATTTCAGCCAAGAAGAGTCCAGGAGGAACCTTGCAAATATGATAGTTCATCATGGCCTCCCATTCTCGATTGTGGAGTACACTGGTTTCAGAAAGTTTGTCAAGAGTTTGAATCCCATGTTCAAAATGGTTTCAAGAAAAACAATAAGGGAGGATTGCATGGACTCGTACAAAGAGCAAAGATCAATTTTACGAGAAATATTGAAAAACCATGGTGGTCGAGTCTCCTTAACTTCAGATATGTGGACGTCGAATCAGAGGTTAGGATACATGTGCATCACGTGCCATTTCATTGACAAGACATGGACGATGCAGAAAAGGATTATCAGGTTTTGCATGTTAGAAACGCCACACAATGGGTTCCAAATGTATAACACGATGTTAAAGAGTTTACAATATTGGAATATTGAAGATAAAATCTGCAGCATTACATTGGACAATGCATCGGTCAATGGCTCCATGATGGATTATCTGAGAGACAACTTGACGAGGAAACAAATGCTGACTTGTGGAGGAAAACTTTTCCATATCCGTTGTGCTGCACATGTCCTCAATTTTGTTGTGCAAGACGGTCTGCTTGTAATGCAAGGTTCTATTGACAAGATCAGAGAAAGTGTCAAATACGTGAAAAGTTCACAGGCTCGAGAGGAGTTGTTTGATGATATAGCTCAGCAGCTAGGCATCAGATGTCAAAAGGAACCCTCACTTGATGTTACCACACGGTGGAACTCGACATATCTTATGATCGATTCTGCTCTGCCATACGTGGAAGCATTTGATCAGTTAGCGAAGCAAGATCGGCAATTTCGGTATGCTCCTTCAGCAGATGATTGGGAAATGGCTGAAGCGATTCACTCACTCTTGAAGATATTCTTTGAAGCTACGAATGTAGTTTCGGGTTCTAGCTATCCAACATCAAACCGCTACTTCCATGAAATATGGAGTGTTAGACAGTTGTTAGAAAAACATACAAGTAATGAGAATCCAATACTTGCATCCATGGTGAGAAAAATGCAAAAGAAGTTTGACAAGTACTGGAAGGAGTCATACTTGGCGAATTGCATTCCCGTGATTCTTGATCCAAGATACAAGATGGGATTCATTGACTTTCGCCTAAGGAAAGCTTTTGGGGATGATGCAGTAGAACATCTTCAAAAGGTGGACATGATCATCAAGAGTCTCTTTGAGGATTACTCCCATGAAATGGGAGATTCTCTTGCTACCAATCCACCAGAAGAAGTTCATGATGATGGGGTTGCAGAATTTGATGATTCATTAGCTGATTGGGAGGCACATTTGAGGGTGCAGAAAAAGAAAGCAACAAATGAGCTAGAAAGATACTTGAGTGAAGAACTCTTTCCCCCCCCAAAGAGATTTTGACATCTTGGGATGGTGGAAAATGCATGGTCCTAAGTACCCAGTTATGTCTTGCATTGCTCGTGATGTGCTTGCTATTCAAGCTTCAACGGTGGCATCTGAGTCTTCTTTTAGTGCCGGTGGAAGAATCGTTAGTGATCACAGGAGCAGGTTGAAGAGTGAAATGGTTGAGGCGTTGATATGCCTCCAAGATTGGCTAAAAGCTGTTGGTAGGTTTTTACGGAATTGGATTGTAGAACAATTTTTCTGAACTTAGTTATCTAACTTGATTATATTTCAATCATTCAGACCTAAAGCCAACCAATAAAGATGACGAGGAGGAAGAAGAATATTTGGTGTTCCAGAAAGTGCTCGAGTGCGACGAAGAAACCGTCATCCCTCAAATCCCATGGTATTTCCCCTTATTTTACTTGTCCTTCGTATTTAGCTTTGTAGCAAGTAGAGAATTAATACTTTGTAGCAAGTAGAGAATTAAAAATGTATGGACTGTTTATGATTTGCTGATGTATTCTTTTTCTGCAGACCTACCCGAACCCATTACAAGATCACGTGGCATATTCAACTGTCAAGTAAGGCTTGTCTTGCATACATATTGTTTGTTTGATCTTTAGTTTTTTGCAAAGTCTCTCAGTACGCATGCTGTACTTGTAGGTTGTTTTTCTCTCATTTCTGCATATTTAATGGAGGCAGCCGTGCTGCAGCCACTAGGAAGAAAATGGCCGTGATCGCTGTCCCGTGAGTTTACTGATCCAAAAGGCACTTGCATTTTCTGTGTACATGGATGGTGGAAGCCTTTTGTGTCTATTTCAAATTGCCACGCGGTGAGAAGCAGTAAAGTGAATATAGGCAGACCATCGTTGTTTTGGGGGTTGATTGAGGTTGGGGAGATTCTGTGGATGGATTTGCTTAATCATGGAACAAGCAGTGCGCATGTAGCAACAGTTTTAGTGTACACACTGATGTTTTTTCTTCTCACTGTGGCTTACTCGTTGCATTTGCTATATGACAGCATATTCTGAGGCACCTACAAGTCCAGCTTCATAAACAGAATACTGTGGGTCGTCACCAGAATCTAGCAGGTTGTTTTTCTCTTATTTCTGCTCAAGCCGGCTATCCACTGAAGTTGGTATGAGATGTCAATCTTGGTGTTCTACCCAGTGAGAATTATGAAGGCGGCGACCCTGTAGCGAGGCCACCATACCGAAGCCTGATCAAACTCACATTAAACTGAATGTTAATGTTACAAGTAGCAAGTGCAAGTTTCTGTAATGTTTAAGGTATTAAGTTAGAGCTAGCTACTGATCTGCTAGTTTGTGCTAACAAGTTATGTGCTAGTTTCAACTAGCTAGTGATCTGGATGTGATCTGCCAGCTGGTATCTCTCAGTTATGCTATGTTTTTGTTTTGTGCTAATTTGATCTAGCTAGTCATGTGCCAGTAGCGCAGGCTTTCAGCTAGCTAGTTATACCGGATCATTTCTTCTGGATGTAGCGGACGGACGCAGTGTCCACTGGACAGAGCGGAAAAAGTTGTACGCGGACGCGGACGCCGCTAATGATGGGATTAGCTAAGTGGACGAGGCGGAACGAGGCGGCCAGTCCGTGGACTTGTCCACGTGCATCCTGACGCCTCCTGCCTGCCTCCAGGGTCTCTCGGTGTGCGTGCTTCGGGCGGTGTCGCCATCGAGGTGCAACGGCCGTGACCCCGATTCCGCGCTGCCGTCGAGCAGGGTCGTGTGTGGCGCGAGGGGAGGCAAAATATTTATCTGGAGCCAATTGGTGCCTGATTCTCCTCGGGCCATGGAGGGTGGCGTTGGAAAAGAACAATGCATACGGATAGATAGGATGGTGGTGAAAACCCGGTTGTAGTGCACGTATCAATGGCAGAATAAAGGGGTGCCATTTTTCCCCAACAATTTATTTCTCTGAAAAAACTGAGCGGAGGTGGAAATCACGATGACATAAGCTATTTGTAGAAAGATAAGGTTGATGGCATTTGCTATGTAAATGATGTGAAGTGTGACACCAGGTTGGCTCATCGCCTAGAGGTACCAACGCACACTCAAGGCATCCTCCTTGTTGTTTTTAAGGAATGTTTAGTTGTTGTGTTAATCGCCGAGGAAAATTAGGAGTTTGTTGAACACAGTGAGTACGTGCATGTGCAAGTCTAACAACCATGACAACATAAGGCTGCACGCATAGCTTAAAAGATATCAGTGCAGGGACATTTCCTTATAATTTTATAGAAGTGTGATACAATACCACCACAACAATCTTAATAGTAAAGATCACTACATAAATATCATGGTTTACCGAGTCTTCAAAACACGTGGAAAATTCTAAAAGCCAGAGATGAATAAATTTGTCGAGTGCGAAATCTCCCTAGTTTGAAATAAATAGTGACCTATTGATGCGGAGACAAAGACAGCAATGTCATGGGACTTATTGATTTGCCGACCGTGCTCGGTTTATACACTCGGCAACACACTCATATGTGGGCCCCTATTGGCACGTCTTTGAGGAGAGTATGCCGACTTGAGTCCCTTAAAGAAAATTGGGAGGTCAGCTGCATGTACGTCCTCCGTCTCAATACAATTGACTTAGATTTATCTAAATATGAATTTATTTATGACTCATCACATCAATTGAAACGGTTTCTCTATCCATAGACTCCCGAGGCCCCGCCCTGCACATCTTAGAAGGTCCTTCCTCGTCGCCTAGTTAACCCCCATCCCCCCCCCCCCCCCCCCCCCCCCCCCCCCCCGGCGGCGGCGGCGTCCAATGTGACCGGCTTCCCGATCTGTCCGTCGCCTGCCTCGAGATCTAGCAGTTCACTGATGATTACTGGCCTCCGTTTGTGGCAGTTCTGCTGTTAATTGTCGGCCTTCTGATTTGGATCACGTCCATGGCTTGGTGTCTCCCGATCTATCAGCTTGCCGGTGATTCCGGCCTTCCGATCTGAATGATGTTCTTGGCTTGGCATGGCATAAGATCAAGGCATGCATGCCAAGCATGCGGGGTGGCGCCTCGATGCATACACATACAGACAGGTATATGCCCTCTGCACATGCATGTGGAAGATCACAGCCACTCCGGCTAGTAGGCTTCCGGCTCGCTGCAGCCCATGGCATAGACTGTTTGGCGATGGAAAGCTCTACCTTTTGTAAGCACCATCGATACATCGACCACAACAGTGTGTTTTGATTACTTTGGAGCTGGCGGAGGCAGGCTATGCATGGGGGTTGCGCTCAGAAGGTTACATAAATTAAATATGTCAATGGCACACGAGTCGTGACCGCTAAGTGACGGCAGAAGCGGGAAATGAAGAAGACCGCACTGTGACCGGTTTCACTCGTGCTACCAGGATCGTGGGCACGAGAAACTATCTTTGATAAAGCAATGGATGAGGTGAAGACTATACTTTCCAGCTCAGCATGCAAATACAGTTTCGCATGTGTGACTACGTAACACTTTGTGTGTGCCGACTGTGAGCCTATCGTTTTGGCGTTTTCCAGCCGTGTTCCCCGTTGTTGCGAACCGATGATCGTGTGGCAGGTGTTATGTTTTTTGTTTTCGTTTTTTCATTATTCTGATTGTGTGCATCCATATTGTCTTTACTATTTTCAAATATTATATTGTTGCAGAGGCCGGGTGTAATTGATCTATTCTTGATATTACTATATTCTCTTTATAAAAAAAAAAGACCCATTATGTCTATCTAATCTAGTTTGTAACTTCACTCTAGGATCTAATAATATAGAAGAAGCAGGCAGCTATGCCCAAAGAAGGCTAAAGACGATGGCACAACAACATTGCTGGAGAGAGGGTGGAGATGTCATCATCGTTGCTCGCGGTACGTAGAATACGAGGCCGCCACCATCACTACTGTCAAGAGGGGCGAAACATGACACCCATCTCCATTGCTGGTGGGATAGACAAGACAAAGCTGTTGTTGTCTCTGCTAATTGAGGAGATGACAAATCAACGGAGGGTCTATGAAGAGAGGGGCGGAAGACAGCAGTGAGGCCCCAATATGTTAGTGTTATGTCCGAGGCTGATAGCTTTGGTGTTGCGAGGAGCTTCTTCTAGTGGATTAAGCGCGCCTAGCAAGATAAGGAGGACGTGTCCATGAAATCTGCCAATTTTCTAGAGTAGTACCGACGAAACTAACTCGTGGACATCTATGCCCGGTGGCATCACCACTATGGTGGGCCATTCCGCTACATCATATTGTATGAGTAAATCCCATGTGTTTTCAGATGCCTCTCACTCTCATTGTGCTTCGAACTCCTCATGTAGTTCATCCGAAGTCCCGACTCCATACATGTTTGTTATATGGGTGCTACCACGGTATAAAAAAAGCTTGAACATAGACAGAAGCAATGATGCTAGATGTCACAATCCGTTATGTATTTAGCTACAGAATGCAGGCTGAATGTGAAATTATTGTATAAAGGCCTTTAGTCAATGGCTTGCCATGGACACCAAACAAATAGCACATTTAAACATGAAAAGATCTCAGGGGTCTACACTATATTGAATTATAAAAGATGTACTCAGCAATTATATCATTAAAACAAAGAAATGGTCAAGGTTAAAAACAAATAAATGGCCAGATAAATAACATAGTTATGGATTATTCATACTATGAAACATATATTCTTGATTAATAGTGGCATGTACATGCTACTACAATAGCTTGTCTAGAATAATTTAACTCCTCGCTAGGTACATGCGTGCAATAGTGGTGTGCGCGATGGAGGACATTTATTCGCTAGGTACACACATGTGTAAAGGAGATCACCCTGCAGCTGCAAGACCTCATGGTGGAGGGTCTGGCGGCGGCCAGGGACGCGGTGCCGTCCTTCCTTGGCGTCGCCTCGCCTCCTCCACCTCCTCGCCGCGCTTCTCTGCCGTCTCCGCCGTCCGCTTTCGGCCTCTCCTGCCAGGACTGGCTGCAGGCCATCCGTTCTCCACCGCCCGGTTTCGCCGCGGGCTCGTCTTGCCTGGCTTCGCCGATTCTGGTCTTCGACAGCTCGGCGTCATCCGCTCTGGAGGGTGGCGCGCGGGACGCCGGCTCGGCGCTCGTTCCCCTGGTGCGTCCATCGCTGAACGCCTGGGGGCTGGAGGAGTCCCTCGAGGTGGTGCAGGCCGCGCCCGACTCGCTGTGCGCCTGGGGCCTGGAGGAGCCCCTCGCTGTGGTGCAGGACGCACCCAGCTCGCCTCTGCCTGGGCCTTTGCCTGCTCTGGAGGTGCGGGCCGTTCCGGATGATTGGGAGGATGCCCCTGGGAGTAAGGCCTGGTCCGTGTTCGCCGAGGGCTCTGTTGTGCCGTCTGCTTCTCCAGGTGCTGATGCGTTGGTCTTGTGCGAGGAGGACGAGGCCCGGCTGCTGGGCGATCTCCTGGCCTCCCCAGGTGCTGCTGCTTCCTTGGCTGCTGTCTCGCCGCTCCAGGGCGTTGCTGGCCTGTTCTGTCTGCCACAGGTGCCTCTGTTGCCTGCACCTTTGCCTAGGTTGCCTAGGCTGCGCCCGGAGAAACCTGAGGCCGCCCGTCGCAGTTCTCGTCTGGCGGAGAAGCCGCAGCTGCCTGCGCTTGACAAAGCAGTACACCTCTTGCACAAGAAGATGGGTTTAAACTCCTAGGGCATGCCTTTGCTGTTGGCTAGGCAGAAGTTTGTTGATGAGTTCAAGACGGCACTGCCAGTGAAGGCTATCGATGCTCTTAACACCCTCCTGAAGCTAAATTTGCCGTCATTTGTGGCATCTGATGAAGCCCTGATCAAGATTGCAGGCGCTGGTGGCCCTGAGTTGGCTACTTCGATCGCCCTCGATGTTTTTGTCTGATCTCGGCTGCTCGGCGCTCGCGGAGGTTCCAGTCGTCATGTTTTCGATCTTCTTGTCTTGTTATGTTAGTCCGAGGTGGGCTTGTCACCTTCAGTCTTCGCTTTCCACTTCATCCGGCACTTCATGTTGGCACCGCCTGGTTCAGGCCTATGTTACTTGCTTTTCTGGAGGCTACTCTGCGATCTTGCTACTGCTCGCTTGTTTGGGTGCGTCCCTGCACGGCACTGCTACTCTTCATTTCGTTTCGCCTCGCTCCTCGTCCGGGCTTTCGGCTCCTCGCCTTACGTCTCTAATACGCCCTGCGTCTACGACCCCCTCGAGGCAGCCCTCGACCTCCAGCTCGTGATGATTGGCCTCATTTTGGACATAATCTGCTGGAACGTGCGAGGACTTAACGACCAAGCTAGGAAAGATGTGGTCCACTCCTTCCTCGCTCAGACCTCCTGCCACATCGCCTGTCTACAAGAAACGAAGTTGGATGCCCTTGATCAACATACTGCGACTTACATCGGGGGGCACCGTCTGAGATCTTTTGTGCACCGTCCCGCTTTGGGCACGAGAGGAGGTATCCTGTTGCTCTGGAACGAAGATTTTGTGGGCATCTCCAATATTCACCTCGGCACCCACCTCATCTCGGCTGATGTCGTTGTCAAAGCTTGCGGGACCTCTTTCAAGATCACGACTGTTTATGGGCCGACTTTGGACGCGGAGAAGACTGATTTCCTTGCCTAAGCCAAGGCGGCGGCCCCTTCAGATGGCTCCAGGTGGCTGGTTCTAGGCGATTTCAACCTCATCTACCAGGCGGTCGACAAGAATAACGGGAACCATAATCTTCGGCTCATGGGGCTCTTCCGCCACGCCCTTAGCACTTGTCAGCTCAAAGAGATCAAGCTGCAAACAAGAACTACACTTGGAGTAACGAGAGAAGTGATCCCACCCTCGTCAAGCTGGATAGAGCCTTCTGCAACGCTGACTGGGACATTGCTTTCGACAAGCATTCGCTGCATGCTCTCTCCTCCTCGCTGTAGGATCATTGCCCTCTGTTGCTCTCCAATCATGGGGGGCCTCCTAAGCCGCACTCCTTCCGTTTCGAGAATTTCTGGACAAAGTTGCCCGGTTTTGCTGAGGTGGTGGCTGCAGTGTGGGGGGAGCCGAACAATCACTCTCAAGGGGTCCACATCCTCAATCATAAGCTGAAGGCCACCGCGAGGAGATTGCGGTCGTGGAGTAGGAGTCTTTTCTCCAATTACAAGCAACGGTTGGTTATGGCGCTCGAGGTCATCATGCAGCTTGACATTGCTATGGAGAGCCGCCTTCTCTCGGCGGACGAGAGGAGTCTTCGGGCAGGGCTGAAACGTCGAATTCTTGGTCTCGCAGTGTTGGAAAGGTCCCATAAGCGGCAGGCTTCTAGGATCTATTTTCTGCGTGAAGGTGATGCGTGCACTAAATTCTTTCATCTCCGAGTCAACTCCAGGCGTCGAAAGAGCATCATCCAGCGCCTCAAGCGTAATGAGGGTTGGGCAGTCAACCACGTCGACAAAGCTGAAATCATCCACGAGCATTTCTCCAAGGTTATGGGTCCTCCGCCTCCGCGCTCGGTGGACTTCAACTGGAATCTTTTGAACCCAGTCTCCGAGGATCTGGATTCCCTTGGCCTGTCGTTCTCCGAGGATGAGATCAAGGCTGCGGTGGAGACTTGCCGCCTGACAAAGCCCCGGGGCCGGATGGCTTCACTTCGAACTTCCTCCGCGCCTGCTGGCACACCATCAAGGAGGATCTTATGCGGGTCATCAGCGATTTCTCCGAGCTCTCGGTCAACAATTTCCACGTCGTGAACACGGCTTCCATCGCGCTTTTGCCTAAGAAGGAGGGGGCGGAGTGCGTCTCTGATTTCCGCCCTATCAGCCTTAACCACTTGATTCCGAAGATTATCGCCAAGGCCATGGCTCTCTGGCTGCGGCCCCATATGGACGGGATCATCTCTAAGTGCAAGAGTGCTTTCATCAAATCGAGGAGCATCCACGACAACTTTATGTATGTCCGCAACGCTGCCCGCCGCCTACATCCGAACAAGGCTCCCGCGTTGCTTATCAAGCTTGACATTGCTAAGGCGTTTGACTCCGTGCGTTGGGATTATCTGCTCGACCTCATGCAACGGCGGGGTTTCCCCCATAGATGGCGTGCTTGGACTTCTCTGATCTGGGAGTCCTCCTCATCCTGTGTCCTGCTTAATGGCATCCCGGGCAAAGACATCATTCATGGTCGAGGCCTCAGGCAGGGGGACCCCCTCTCCTCCCTGCTTTTCGACCTTGCCATTGACCCCCTCGAGCGCATCCTTCAAATTGCCACGGACGCCGGTTTGCTTCAGCCTCTCCCTGGGACCTTCATCAAGTCTCGCCTGTCTCTTTACGCGGATGACGCTATTATCTTCCTTTCCCCTTCGGTGCATGACGTCAACAACCTTACTGCTTTGATGCATAATTTTGGCGAGGTCACTGGTTTGGTCACGAATGTGGGCAAGAGCTCAGTGGCGCCGATCAGGTGTGAGGGCCTGGACATTGCAGGGTTGCTTGGTGGCTTCGGTGCGGCTATTGTGCATTTCCCCATCTGCTATCTCGGGCTTCCGTTGTCTTCGGGGAGGCTACGCAAAGTGGACATACAGCCATACATCAACAAGGCGGCCTCTAAACTGGTTCCTTGGAAGGCCAAGTTCCTCAACCGTGCGGGTTGCACGGAGCTGGTAAAATCGGTCTTGACCGCTATGCCTATCTTCCTGCTAACGGCCATCAAAGTTGATAAGGAGGTTTTCAAAGCCTTTGACAAGATCCGCAGGGGTATGCTATGGGCTTGCAGTGAGACGGTCAGTGGGGGGAAGTGCAAGGTCAGTTGGGTGAAGGTGTGTCACCCCAAGAAGCTGGGTGGTCTTGGGGTTCTGGACCTGGAGAAGTTTGCGAGGGCCCTGCGCCTCAGGTGGCTCTGGTTTGAGTGGGTTGCACCGGATAAATCCTGGGTGGGACTGGATACGCCTAACGATCAGAAGGACAGGGACCTGTTCAATGCTTCCACTCGTGTCACGTTAGGCGACGGCAAGAAGGCTTCGTTCTGGAGCTCCACTTGGATGAGCGGGGGTTCCCTGAAGTCCTTAGCGCCAATGATCTTCGCTGCTGCCAGGAGGAAGAAGAGGAATGTTCATGACGCATTGGCCAACCAGCGTTGGATGTCTAACATCGCCGTCAACGACTTTTCTGTGGAGCACATCATCCAGTTCCTCAATCTCTGTGAGATTCTCCAGGAGATCACTCTGGTGGCTGGCGTGGATGACAGCATCATCTGGACGATGTCCCCTAGCGGGAAGTACTCGGCTGGCTCCGCTTATAGAGCTCAATTCATCGGGTCGACAGCGGTGGCCTACGGGAACATTGTTTGGAAGGTGTGGGCACCCCAGAAGTGCAGATTCTTTGCCTGGCCGGTGGTGCAGAATCGGCTCTGGACCTCTGATCGTCTTGCTGTGCGCGGTTGGCCGCACTCCCTGCAGTGCCAGCTCTGCCGCTGCCAGCTAGAAACGGCGCGACACATCCTTTTCGAATGCAGGTATGCTAAGCGCATCTGGCAGGAGGCGGCGGTCTGGCTTTCTTGCCCTGGCCTTCTTCCGTGTTTGGGGTCGGGAAGCCCTACCGTGTTGAAGTATTGGCAGGCGCTGGCTTTGGCGCCTTCCAGCAGCCCGCGTGGCCTCAAGTCGGCAATTACGCTAATCACCTGGGAGTTATGGAAGGAGAGGAACGCCAGAGTCTTCAACAACAAGTTCTGTGCCCCGCCTGCTCTGTTCCAGAAGATCAGGGACGAGAGCAGGAACTGGATCCTTGCGGGCGCCAAGCATTTGGCAGAGATGTTAGAGTAGTTGCTTTGTTTTTCAACTGGCCTTTTTTTTAGGTCGGTTGAGGCGTTCGTTGTTTTTTACTTTCCGGCTTAGGCCGTCACTGTTTGCTTCTCCTATATCAATAAAAAAGGCAACGCTTTTGCCCTTTGTTCAAAAAAAAGTAAACGATATATAAAAGATGATAACATTCCTAGCTATAATATCTTATCATGCATAGAGAACGTAAAATGGTGTTTGTCATGTAATGGAGCTTGGTGCCAGATCTCACGTAACTAGATTGCAAAAACGATGTCGGTAACCATCAACCATGGAGTACAACCATGTATACACCTAGATAAACACGCGCGAGTAGCCTGATAAACACCTATGATATCAACCAATCCCTACAAGTTTGAATGTGGTGTGATTTTCTGAAAGAAGCTTCATGTTTTCTTTTTACTTTTGGATGGAATAAATTGGCATATAGTTCTATGAAGATATTTTGATCTAATTACTTCCATCTTCAATTGTATTTTGAAACTCCAAAAGCACTAAACATATAATGTGAACTCATTCGCTCTAGTCTCACTACCATGCATCTTAGAATACATATTTTGACCTAAGAATAAACATTCAAACTCACGAGTTCTTGAATGTTGACCCGTTGGCTAGAGTGATCTAAATAAATGCAAAGTGTTCTTTATTTCTTTGTTGTGGTTCAAATGGACCATATTTCCAATAGTTTGAAATAACTAGAAATTTATAAATTGGTTTCCCGTGAAATTAAGATATATGTATAAGTTCCTCATTCTATGAAAAGTACATTAGATAATAAAGAAAAGGATCCAGAACAACATAAATTTGATGTCTAGGGACTATTGCACACATGTATACTCGAAACTGAACACAAAACAATGAGATGATATCTCACCATATTTGTTTGTATGTAATTGTTGATCTTTTCTTGATGCATATCGTATCAAGTAGCATTGCACGATAAAAAAAATTATATAATTGTCATTTTCTCTTCTCTTAGTTTCGAGTCGGGTTATGGGTTTAGTTATTGTGATCAGAGCTACAATAGTAAGAAGGTTTAAGTAAAAATACTATTGACATGTCTATTTAATATACAAATCTAGATCTTATGCAGTACATCCTTTTATTTATGGTTGTGTTTAAATTAGGAAGGCTGGTGGGTGCATCGGCCTTTCCATTAATCTTGAAGTAGGATCTTATGATCGAGATAAATAGTAACTCAAGTCTAAACCACCCGCTTCGTTTGAATGAATTATGTGTCTAGCGGAAACTCAAGTTTCATTTCTTGCATGATATTAGTGAGAGAAATAAACTACTTAGTGTTATATTTGATAATATTTCTCAAGAATTTTGTTTTGACGTGATTCTTGTTTTATATTTATTTTTCTTGGTCACCAACATGAGTGCTAGACACTCTACCATGTCTCCTCAGTCAAAGAGTAACTCTTACCATAGGATGTAGGTCCACTTTCCGTGACATTAGTGGAAAACTAAAATTACATGTTTAGCATCGTCCGTCTATGCAGAATGTATGAAAGAGAAAAAAATGAGAGTAGAAGACAAATAGATACGAGAACTTCCGCATGACCCAAGGACAAGCAGTATATAACCAAGCTAGGTGTTATCTGACTCAACATATGAGAAATAATAGTGTAGCCAAGCTAGGTCCTAACTTCACTCTTCTTTTTCGAAAAGGGGAGCATACCCTCGGTCTAGGCATCATAACGATGCACACAACGTTAATTTTATTACATAGTTATAGTTATTGACTCCCGCAATACTGGAACAATGAGGCTGCATTGCTTAAACAAGGTTAAAGAACATTTGAGTAAATGTTTCTTGCGAGAGGGTGAAGACACCAGCGTCTCCTCTTGCCGTAGCTATAATAAAAGGCCGCCAATGTAACTACTGGCAGAGGTGGATCCAAGGATGAGCGGGTATGGGCCAGAACCCCTATGGTTCGGCCACCCCCAACGATATACAGCAAGGGGTTGTCTAGGGTTAGTAATTCGGGAATTAGTAAAGTATAGCTCCATTACAAAGTACACAACAAGACAAACCCATCACCAATTAATGGCCATGTCCACAATGGCATATACACACTAAAGCACCGACAAAGTAGCTAATCGATCAATTGATCCAAGTGAATTATCGTATATCTCCTCGAACGATTTATTCTCTATATGCCGCTTGCGTAGTATTGTAGGGCTTTTCTAGTGGCGCGTCGCACCTTCATGGGCGGGAATCGACATTGGTATTGCCCCTTCAGTGATTGGCAAAGGCAAACGTACAACATGTCCCATTGCCATGTGGCACGAACAATTCCTAACCGATAATTGATTGTCATAAGGTATTACTGTATGTAGACCATATCATGTAGATACCGCATTTGATACTTTCTTATTTGATTATCCAATTTAATCGTTGGTATTTGCTAGTTTGATTTTCTAGTTATATGAATCATATATTCTATTGATTGTATTTTACTAACTAGCATGATATAATTTCTTATGTCATGAAGAGGAAGACCACATTAATAAGTAATTGTCGTAAGCTAGTTGGCTCAATATCCAACTCCAGGGATGAAAATACAAATGCAACCAAGAAGGTGCATGTCACAGAAAAATCGACTGGACATAATGTTTTTTAATCATAGAAACAAGCTAAAATAGAAAGAACAACAGATGGAAAGAGAGTGAAAATCGCTAACGGGTTTGGGATACTTTAAGAATTCATGTTTCATCAACCCCCTCGCCCCCATGCTCAAATTCTGGGTCCACCCTAACTGCTTGCAAGTGGGACGAACGTGGCCACCTCCATCGTTGCTCGTGGGAGGAAAAAGACAAAGTGTCCGGTCTCACCTGTAATGTAAGAGACCACGAAAAGACATGTGAAGACCAGGTTCGCGTCTAGCCACGAGGCACCAGCGTTTCGATGGTTGGTGAAAGGCTATGAAATTTTCTACTTCAAGGTGCTTATTTGAGTTGACTAAGCGGGACTAGCAGGATAAGAAGCATATGCTCATGAAGTATGTCTATATTCTACGACTTGTCTCTCACGTCGTTTAGTTATTTTAAACGACGTATACTACACGGACTCGAGGATGACTGTGATCTCTTGGATCACGACAGCGTAGTCTTGTCTCACTACATCATACTATAGCAGTAAATCCCCTTTGTTTCAAGATGCCTCTCACTCTAACTATGCATCTAACTCCTCATAGTGCTGATCCGAACTCCCGACTCAATTCATGTTTCTTTAATGGGTACTACCATGTAAAAATGTTTTGAAGATAGGCAGGAGCTACAATGCCATGTGTAACAATGTGATATGTATTTGCTACACAAAGTGGGCTGAGCGGGATATTTTTATATAATGGCCTTTATTTAATGGATGGCCATGGATACCAAATCAATAGCACATTTAAAATACCAAAAGATCCGAATGCTCGAAACTAATGTTCTTTCAATCCAAGCATTCAATGTTGTTTCATCTACATAAAGTATATAATATATGTATTGATTAAATTATATCATTAAGAAAAATAAATTGTTGCATACTTAGTTATGGATTATTGATATGATACACTACTAGCAGACGTGCCCGTGCGTTGCAACGGCGTTAACTAGAATTATATCTTGATCGAAAAATATCAATTAGATGCAAATTTTGCCCCTAAAAGTCATCATGCGAAAACATAGGCTTAGTACGCCATTTTTTTCTTAATATTTAATTATTTTTATTGGTCTAGTACCTCTTTCCCACATAAGACATTCATTATGGAACCGAGGGGGTACTATATTGGACTCCATGGTTGCATTTTTATTTATTTAATATAGCAAATGATATCCAATTCAAAAATGATGACTGCGAATCAGTTTCTTTCTTACACGACGAAATGGCATAGAAAACAACAGTCGTGGTACATGGATGACGTGCTCAATCCATTAGGCGGCACCTCCCGCTGCGTATTCCGTTTACACTCGTTCCATCTCCCCGTCCACGCCGCACACGGAGGTGACACTCATTCCTGTCTCCCTCGAGTGCAGTAGCGTTGAGCTTGGCTAGCAACCATTCACTGATGGAAAGGGCCACGATGGAATTGCTGGCTGTAGCAGAGATCACACATAACCGAATCACCTTGTCATGTAAATTTTTTGTCATGTCGGTAATCATCATGCACATAGATCGACAGTCCCCGTGGTCAGTGGGCATTGATCCTAATTGTCCACGAAGTAGACAACAACTTGAATCATTTGTTCCAACTATCCATGAAGCAGTTGTCGAAAATATGGTTAAATCATATCTGGCTTGATGAAAGCTTTCCTCAAGGCGCTCATGTACCCCCAATCTACACAAGGTGCATGACTTCTCATGTTCCTACCATGTCTTGAACGTAATAAAAACGCCGGTAAGCTATACAAATGCTCCAATAAAAAAGATCAAAGTTCACATCTGTTCCTTTATTTCTAGTCAATCCCTCAACTTGATGTTTATCAGTGGCTCACTCCAGGAACCGTAATCAGACAACATGTTATGCTTCATATGCTTTCTTATCCTTCCCTTCTCCGTTCAGCAGGAAAAAAGCCAATTAGGCATTTGATCGAACAGGTTACACGCTGACCGATACATTTCAAAATAGATAAGTTCACCGTTACCTACATCTACCTGGACAGATCAAATATTACAAAAAATCCGATGTCCCCACAAATCTCCTCCACATAACTGGGACTGCTCGCATGATCCTGATTCAGATATCATGATATTTTTTTAAAAGGGAACCCCAGCCTCTGCATCAGGCTGATGCACACGACTTTTATCAAAATAATATCATAGCAGATTAAGTTACAACCCAAAGCTCACACACAAAGAGTCAAAACAGCTCAACATCTCGATCAAAGCCTAAAAACAATAGAAGGTGAAACCCCCTCGAAAAGAGTCTACATATTGCCCAGGCGTTTACTATGCAACCAGCCACCCTTGTTGTAAATAGCCTGAACGACCGCCCTCAGCCGAGTGCATCCACCATCCAAACGAGCACGCTTGTCCTCTGGAAGAAGATGAAACCAGAGATGCATCCAGTAGGTGGCCTGATGAATAACCTGCAAAAAATTCCCATCTTTCTCATTGTTAAAAACAATGCCATTTCTGTGGTTCCATACAGCCCAAAGCAAAGCACATACTCCTATGCGTATAAGTGCTTTAAGATTTTTATCTATCCCAAACAACCAATTACCAAACATATTAGTTATATTAGAGGGAGGTGAAATACTAAACGTGAAATGCACCAGCCTCCAAATATTTTTAACAAACTCACAAGAAATAAAAAAATGATGAACATTTTCTAGCTCCCCACAAAAAACAGATTTTTGGCACTCATTCCATCTCCTCTTAGCTAAATTATCTTTTGTCAGCAAATCTCTCCTAGAAAGAAACCACATAAAAATCTTAGTCTTAACAGGCACTTTCAATTTCCACAAGTATCTCCTGAGGAATCTAGCATCCCCATTCATAAGGTATGCATAAAAGGATTTAACAGAAAAAATTCCTGTAGTGGTAAGAGTCCATCTGATACCATCCTGATTATCTGATAAATTAACTTCCATAAGTTTTTCTATTAGATTCACCCAGATTTTCCACTTATCCCCAGTAATTGCCCATCGAAATTGTATATTAGGAGATGATTGACCAAGCACATGAGAAACTAGACTATTTTTATTACTCACAATTGAGTAAAGAGAGGCATACTGTGTTGCGAGCCAAGAATCTCCTAACTAACAATCTTCCCAAAATCTAATTCTCTCACCATTACCAAGCAAAAACTTAACATGTATGAAAAACTCAGATTTCACCCTGAAAACACCTTTCCAAAAAGGTGTATCAGTTGGTTTAGCCTCTAATTCAGCTAGATTTTTATCACAAAAATATTTATTAGTGAGAAGCTCATGCCATACCCCATCCTCGGTTAACAGCTTAAACAACCATTTACTGAGGAGACATTGATTCTTAATATCCAAAACCTCGATACCGATGCCTCCTTGATCTTTGGGACGACAAATTATATTCCACTTGGTAAGACAATACTTTTTTTTAACGTTATCACTCTGCCAGAAAAAGCGAGACCTATAAAAATCAATTCTTTTCCGTACCCCAATAGGAACTTCAAAGAAAGAGAGAAGGAACACCGGTAGACTAGTTAGCACCGAATAAACCAGAACCAACCTATCCCCGTAAGATAACAATTTACCTACCCAAGAGGTCAATTTCTGTTCAAAACAATCCTCAACACATTTACATTCCTTGTTAAGAAGTCTCCTATAATGAATTGGAATCCCTAGATATCTTAATGGAAGATCTCCAACCTCACATCCAAAGATGCGTCAGTATTCATCCTTATATTTCTGGGCATTACCAAAACAGAAAATCTCACTCCTATGAAAATTAATTTTCAAGCCGGACAATTGTTCAAACATAGACAAGAATAGTTTCATGTTCATAGCCTTGTCCAGATCATGCTCTAAGAAAAGAACAGTGTCATCAGCGTACTGAAGAATTGATATTCCCCCTTCCACTAAATGTGGCACCAAGCCACCAACTTGGTTATCCTGTTTCCCCCGAGCTATAAGAACTGCCAACATGTCTGCCACCAAGTTGAACAAAATGGGAGACAATGGATCTCCCAGACACAACCCTTTTAGAGTTTGAAAGAAATGACCAATGCCATCATTCACTCTAATCCCATCATACCTCCTTGCACAAAACGAGTCACCCAATCACACCAATATGGACTAATCTCAATATTTGAAGCATGGGAGATCAACAGCACGGCGGGTGCCTGCATCCTAATCTGTTCCATCTCCGGGTCGTGCCAAGGCACGATGCGATGAGCCGAGTAGGCGCCCTCATATGCTCCCCTGGTGCCGGCAGAGCCGTTCCCTAGGCCGGCCATATCGACGCCGCCAGAAGGGTCCCCTCCGCCTTGGGAAGCTCCCCGTTGTGGCCTCCCTTCGAGAGAAAGCCTACCGTACCTCACCCCTCCACGATACGACGTCACGTTGGACAACCGACCGCATCGCTGTCTCCACAGAGGCCGCCTCCTATGGTCCTGCCCTCCACCCTTTGGCCATGGCACCGCCTCGATCTTGTACTGCACCAGGCCTTCACGTCGACGGCTGCCCGCCTCAGCCGTCCTTCGTCCGATACGCCGTCTTCCTCCACCAGGCCGACGGGCTCACAACAGGTTCATGTGCGACCTCTTCCTATAGAGCCCCATAGTTCCAGATGTGCGACCGCGCCGGGTCCACGCTGGAGACCGAAGAGAAGCCTGGCGGAGGTGAGGTGCTCGTGGAATCCATGCCGCCATCAAGCCGGGCGGAGGTGTGAGACAACGCTGACTCGTTCGCTTGTGAGGGTCAGATACGGTCAATGAGCAAAGAAAAGAAAAAGCAATTCGTTCTCTTGGAGACTTAACCGGTGGCATTGTCTGTAATTTCATCATCATGTAGGGGTAAATCGGTCATCTTATGTTAGACGAAAATTTTGGCAGAAACCTTAATGCTTTTATTATTATTAATTATATATATATAGGAAGATCAAATGGGGCACCAGATTAAAATACCGTACATTTTAGGTACGTAGACAACATAGATACCTCTGCACATAGTGTGATATATGTATATGTATATATACATATTGTAGCTATGTAAGCTACGTAGATACCTTAGGTATGTATACCTAAGGGTATATATACGTCGTATATACCCAAGGTACAAATATCTAAGGTATTCATAGTATATATCTATACAAATTGAACATTATTTCATACAGGAGCATGGACATCATGGAGAATCTGTTAATTTATATATATAGGTAAAGATTTATTCTTGATTACAATGGCTCGTAAATGCCTTTATAATTATATATATATATATATATATATATATATATATATATATATATATATTTATATATATATATATATTATATATATATATATATACCGTGGGGAAATTACCTTCAGGGTAGCTTACACATACCGTGTTTGATCGACGCGTGTGTAACGGCGTTGGTGCGACCTCGCAGGGGAAGCAAACCCAATCCCCTTTTCTTGGTTTACTCTATCTCCTCACGTGACCTTTTCTCCTCTAAATACCAGCTCTGGTTCTCTCTCTCTCCTCTCGCGTGCATATCCCATTTCTCTCCTCAGACCTGGAAGCATCAGCGTGTCCTCTCACTCTCTCAGAGCCTCCTGCCACCAGAGCCTAGAGACTCACCGCGTCCTCGATCATCCATGTGTGGCTCGTCGGATTCGACCCGACCGGTAATCACGAGCGGTACCACGTGCAGCGTTGAGTTCGTCGCCTCCAAGAAGGCCGTCCATGGCTCACCCGATCTGTTAGCCTCCCTCCTACCGAGCTGGAGCGGGACTCCAGCATTGCCTCTGTACCGTTTAACTACTGGTTCTCCCCCGTTGTGTTTTTATTTTCTAGATTTATGCAGGTTTGAGTTGTTTCAATCGACTGTTACCTTGCCAACTTGATGGATTTTTGTCTACAGAAAATTGTAGGATTTGCATGTTCATGTGAGGATTTACACGGTGATCATGCTGAAGCTAAGTGCATTTTCTACGAGTCTGTTTTTTCTTCTACAAGTTTTACGCCTCACTGACGAGCAGATTACTAATTTGTGTGCATTCTAAGATACTAGAATAATCAGTTTAGAGTAAATGAATATATTACATGATCTTGATTTCTACCTTATACATCTTTCAATATGCTTTTGCGGAGCTTGGTCTCTACCATGGATTTATTCCTCAAATCCCAGCTCGCCATGTGCTCTTGCTCCTGCAAAATCAATTGTGACGCACCGCCACACCCACTACTGGAAAATCCAACGCTGCCGAGTATCCCCATGTTTGCCGAGTGCAAAATCACGGGATACTCGGCGTAAACAACGAAAAGCCGAGAAGACAAACCAAACACTCGGCGTAAACGTAACACTCGGCGTATAACACGTTAGCCGAGTGTGGACACTCGGCGAAAACAATGCACTCGGCACTAAACAGTTTTGCCGTGTGTGCCCTGCATCCAACACTCGGCAACCAGGAGAATGTCGGCTTACACCCAAACTAACACTCGGCGAAGTACGAGCTCGGCAAAGAGGCAGGGCACGTGGCGTTTTCGTGGCTGCGGAACAGGGTTTTTCTATTTGCCGAGTGTCGCAGTTACGGGTACTCGGCGAAGAACAAGTTGTTTTTTTTCGCTGGATCTTTGCCGAGTGCCTTCGTTACGGGGACTCGGCGTATATATTGCCACCAAACATTCTGCTTCGCGCCACTTCTCCCCGCCCCCTATTTTGAAACTTTGCCGAGTGCCTTCTAGGAGATACTCGGCATACATATTGGCACCAAATATTTCGTTTCGCGCCAATGCTTCCCGCGCCCCGCTCTCCCCCCCCCCCCCCCCCCCCCCCCCAGTTTAAACTTTGCCGAGTGCCTCTTGAAGGGATACTCGGCATATAGACGTCCAAATTTTCGCGCCAACTTCCCCCGCCCTGTTTGTCTGTTTGCCGAGTGTATTTGATGCTAATACTCGGCAAAGAAGTGAAAGAAGCACACAATCCGTGTGCACACATTGGATCCAACGGCTCACAATCACTTGAAAGATCCGACGGCTCGGAAGACCTCGAAGAAAACACACGATCCGTGTGCTTCTTCCCTCCATTTCTCACTATATAAACACACATTCATCTAGCTTGGTTAGCACATATCTACAACCCAGCATTCTTCCATTTCTTCGCGCCAACTCTTCCATGTCTTCCACCGTACCCACTATAACCTGCTCGGAGGCGGAGGAGCTCTGCGCCTCGAACTACCCCTGTCCTCCCGGGTACGGCGTCCCCGCCGGGTGGATGCTGAGCGCCGGAGGCGTGCCGGTCCCTCCCGTCCCTCGAGGTCTGGCGCGCCGGGCGGCCATCACGAACCACTACTACTTCGAGCTGACACCGGCGCAGCGGACGTATCCCCAATGGGATCCCAACTACCGCGCAGGTTGGGACGTCTTCTTCTTCAATCGGCGTGAGAGGGCGCTCGCAAGGTACGAGGGGGACGGCCCGCCTCCTTCGAACTTCAACGAGGCTGGTCGTCGGCTGTGGTGGCGCGGCCGGACTCTCCAGGGCGTCATGAACTACATAAGGAACGGCGATAACCCCCGCCTGCGCTACCCGCAGTCCAGGCGTGCTCCCCCATCCGACGACAGCGACGACGGCGGTGGCGACTTCGACGACTACGAGTACATGTATTATACGCCTAGGCAGGAGTATGACTAGACCTGAGCCACAAGATGGCTGGGACAAATGGTTTGTCCATGTATCCTAGAATGTTTAGATCCACTGTCGTGTATCCCTTTTCCTTGGAATTTCAATCTAGTCGTAAAATTCAAAAATAATCGTAGTGGTGTGTGTTCAAGTGTCATGTTAGGGCATCTCCAGCCGTCCCCCCAGAGCCCCCCCAAGGGGCTTTTTTCGCGGCGGAAGCGGCGAATAGCGCCGCTTCTTCACCACTCGGCCCCCCCAGAGGCCCAGCCAGGCTATAAAAACGGTGCCCGCGCCCTCCCCGTACGCACATTCTCGACTCCTCCTCGCCGTTCTTTCTCCACCTTCGAACCCCGCCGCAATGGAGAACCTCTGGGAGGCGTGGCCCGAGAGCGACGACGACGAGCTGCAGCCAGCGCAGCGAGCTGCACCGGAGCCGCAGGTGGTGGCGCCGGAGCCGGTGGCGCCGGAGCAGCCACCTGAGTACGACGAGGCGCGCGAAGCACGGCGGGCTGCCCGCCACTGGAGGCGCGAGGTGAGGAGGCAGCCGGTGTGGCCCGAGCAGCACGCCGGGCTGCACTCGTTCGAGACCTCGCAGAACGAGGACGCGTACCGCGAGGTGCGCGGCGTCCTCGAGCAGGCCGCGGCGGCGGCGGAGGCAGCCGCCGTTCGTGCCTCCCTGGAGACGCACCAGCGGGAGGAGGCGGCGCGAGCGGTGCGCCGCCAGATGGCCCGGCGGGCTGCCTCCGTCGAGCAGGAGGGCGTCATCGCCCTCTACGAGGCGCAGCGGCAGGCGGCGCTGCAGAGTGAGCGGCGGCGCAACCGCCCGCCCTCTGAGGAGGCGCAGCTGCACCGGCTGCGCCTGCAGGCCCGAGCGGAGCGGGCGGAGCAGCGCCGTCTCGCCGCGGCGAGCCAGGACGGAACTGGACCCTCCAACCAGCACCGCCAGGACGAAGACGACGAAGCGTAGACGTAGGCGTAGTCATCGCGTAGTATCCGCTGTTTTTAGTTTAAATTTATCGTTTTAGCTTTAAATTCGCGCCGAATATGTACGCAGTTTCAAATTTCAATAAAATTTCGACTAGTTTTTCAACTGCGTTTGTTTAGGGAGTTTCGGGGTGTGAACAGTCCTGGAACCCGCGAGAGAGAATCCGACGTCGGTGAGGCCCCGGCAAAGAGAGTGATTTTATCTAGCCCTCTCCGTGAGATACACTAGCCCCGGTGTAGAAAAAGACGGAACCGGCGTCTAGCCCCCTCTGCGTGAGCCGGAAGTGGGTAGCAAAGTGGAACTAGTTGCTTGGTTGTGTCATGTTAGGCCCAAGGAACACCCTTGACAATGGTAGGGCCCACCTACTTGCAAGATTCCCCCCCGTTACGTCAGATCCGGGAGTTTCGGGGTGTGAGCAGTCCTGGAACCCGCGAGAGAGAATCCGACGTCGGTGAGGCCCCGGCACAGAGAGTGATGGTATCTTTGGCACCCAACACCCATGATACAATCTAACACACATGGCATGGCAAAGCATTGGTTTAGGTGGGATCCCGACGCTCCGGATCCCCTCTACGTGAGATACACTAGCCCCGGTGTAGAAAAAGACGGAACCGGCGTCTAGCCCCCTCTGCGTGAGCCGGAAGTGGGTAGCAAAGTGGAACTAGTTGCTTGGTTGTGTCATGTTAGGCCCAAGGAACACCCTTGACAATGGTAGGGCCCACCTACTTGCAAGATTCCCCCCGTTACGTCAGATCCGGGAGTTTCGGGGTGTGAGCAGTCCTGGAACCCGCGAGAGAGAATCCGACGTCGGTGAGGCCCCGGCACAGAGAGTGATGCTATCTTTGGCACCCAACACCCATGATACAACCTAACACAAATGGCATGGCAAAGCATTGGTTTAGGTGGGATCCCGACGCTCCGGATCCCCTCTCCGGAGATACACTAGCCCCGGTGTAGAAAAAGACGGAACCGGCGTCTAGCCCCCTCTGCGTGAGCCGGAAGTGGGTAGCAAAGTGGAACTAGTTGCTTGGTTGTGTCATGTTAGGCCCAAGGAACACCCTTGACAATGGTAGGGCCCACCTACTTGCAAGATTCCCCCCGTTACGTCAGATCCGGGAGTTTCGGGGTGTGAGCAGTCCTGGAACCCGCGAGAGAGAATCCGACGTCGGTGAGGCCCCGGCACAGAGAGTGATGCTATCTTTGGCACCCAACACCCATGATACAATCTAACACACATGGCATGGAAAAGCATTGGTTTAGGTGGGATCCCGACGCTCCGGATCCCCTCTACGTGAGATACACTAGCCCCGGTGTAGAAAAAGACGGAACCGGCGTCTAGCCCCCTCTGCGTGAGCCGGAAGTGGGTAGCAAAGTGGAACTAGTTGCTTGGTTGTGTCATGTTAGGCCCAAGGAACACCCTTGACAATGGTAGGGCCCACCTACTTGCAAGATTCCCCCCCGTTACGTCAGATCCGGGAGCTTCGGGGTGTGAGCAGTCCTGGAACCCGCGAGAGAGAATCCGACGTCGGTGAGGCCTCGGCAAAGAGAGTGATGGTATCTTTGGCACCCAACACCCATGATACAATCTAACACACATGGCATGGCAAAGCATTGGTTTAGGTGGGATCCCGACGCTCCGGATCCCCTCTACGTGAGATACACTAGCCCCGGTGTAGAAAAAGACGGAACCGGCGTCTAGCCCCCTCTGCGTGAGCCGGAAGTGGGTAGCAAAGTGGAACTAGTTGCTTGGTTGTGTCATGTTAGGCCCAAGGAACACCCTTGACAATGGTAGGGCCCACCTACTTGCAAGATTCCCCCCCGTTACGTCAGATCCGGGAGCTTCGGGGTGTGAGCAGTCCTGGAACCCGCGAGAGAGAATCCGACGTCGGTGAGGCCTCGGCAAAGAGAGTGATGGTATCTTTGGCACCCAACACCCATGATACAATCTAACACACATGGCATGGCAAAGCATTGGTTTAGGTGGGATCCCGACGCTCCGGATCCCCTCTACGTGAGATACACTAGCCCCGGTGTAGAAAAAGACGGAACCGGCGTCTAGCCCCCTCTGCGTGAGCCGGAAGTGGGTAGCAAAGTGGAACTAGTTGCTTGGTTGTGTCATGTTAGGCCCAAGGAACACCCTTGACAATGGTAGGGCCCACCTACTTGCAAGATTCCCCCCCGTTACGTCAGATCCGGGAGCTTCGGGGTGTGAGCAGTCCTGGAACCCGCGAGAGAGAATCCGACGTCGGTGAGGCCCCGGCACAGAGAGTGATGCTATCTTTGGCACCCAACACCCATGATACAACCTAACACAAATGGCATGGCAAAGCATTGGTTTAGGTGGGATCCCGACGCTCCGGATCCCCTCTCCGGAGATACACTAGCCCCGGTGTAGAAAAAGACGGAACCGGCGTCTAGCCCCCTCTGCGTGAGCCGGAAGTGGGTAGCAAAGTGGAACTAGTTGCTTGGTTGTGTCATGTTAGGCCCAAGGAACACCCTTGACAATGGTAGGGCCCACCTACTTGCAAGATTCCCCCCGTTACGTCCGATCCGGGAGTTTCGGGGTGTGAGCAGTCCTGGAACCCGCGAGAGAGAATCCGACGTCGGTGAGGCCTCGGCAAAGAGAGTGATGGTATCTTTGGCACCCAACACCCATGATACAATCTAACACACATGGCATGGCAAAGCATTGGTTTAGGTGGGATCCCGACGCTCCGGATCCCCTCTACGTGAGATACACTAGCCCCGGTGTAGAAAAAGACGGAACCGGCGTCTAGCCCCCTCTGCGTGAGCCGGAAGTGGGTAGCAAAGTGGAACTAGTTGCTTGGTTGTGTCATGTTAGGCCCAAGGAACACCCTTGACAATGGTAGGGCCCACCTACTTGCAAGATTCCCCCCCGTTACGTCAGATCCGGGAGCTTCGGGGTGTGAGCAGTCCTGGAACCCGCGAGAGAGAATCCGACGTCGGTGAGGCCTCGGCAAAGAGAGTGATGGTATCTTTGGCACCCAACACCCATGATACAATCTAACACACATGGCATGGCAAAGCATTGGTTTAGGTGGGATCCCGACGCTCCGGATCCCCTCTACGTGAGATACACTAGCCCCGGTGTAGAAAAAGACGGAACCGGCGTCTAGCCCCCTCTGCGTGAGCCGGAAGTGGGTAGCAAAGTGGAACTAGTTGCTTGGTTGTGTCATGTTAGGCCCAAGGAACACCCTTGACAATGGTAGGGCCCACCTACTTGCAAGATTCCCCCCCGTTACGTCAGATCCGGGAGCTTCGGGGTGTGAGCAGTCCTGGAACCCGCGAGAGAGAATCCGACGTCGGTGAGGCCCCGGCACAGAGAGTGATGCTATCTTTGGCACCCAACACCCATGATACAACCTAACACAAATGGCATGGCAAAGCATTGGTTTAGGTGGGATCCCGACGCTCCGGATCCCCTCTCCGGAGATACACTAGCCCCGGTGTAGAAAAAGACGGAACCGGCGTCTAGCCCCCTCTGCGTGAGCCGGAAGTGGGTAGCAAAGTGGAACTAGTTGCTTGGTTGTGTCATGTTAGGCCCAAGGAACACCCTTGACAATGGTAGGGCCCACCTACTTGCAAGATTCCCCCCGTTACGTCCGATCCGGGAGTTTCGGGGTGTGAGCAGTCCTGGAACCCGCGAGAGAGAATCCGACGTCGGTGAGGCCCCAACATAGAGAGTGATGCTATCTTTGGCACCCAACACCCATGATACAACCTAACACACATGGCATGTCAAATAATTGGTTTAGGTGGGATCCCGACGCTCCGGATCCCCTCTACGTGAGATACACTAGCCCCGGTGTAGAAAAAGACGGAACCGGCGTCTAGCCCCCTCTGCGTGAGCCGGAAGTGGGTAGCAAAGTGGAACTAGTTGCTTGGTTGTGTCATGTTAGGCCCAAGGAACACCCTTGACAATGGTAGGGCCCACCTACTTGCAAGATTCCCCCCCCGTTACGTCCGATCCGGGAGTTTCGGGGTGTGAGCAGTCCTGGAACCCGCGAGAGAGAATCCGACGTCGGTGAGGCCCCGGCACAGAGAGTGATGGTATCTTTGGCACCCAACACCCATGATACAATCTAACACACATGGCATGGCAAAGCATTGGTTTAGGTGGGATCCCGACGCTCCGGATCCCCTCTACGTGAGATACACTAGCCCCGGTGTAGAAAAAGACGGAACCGGCGTCTAGCCCCCTCTGCGTGAGCCGGAAGTGGGTAGCAAAGTGGAACTAGTTGCTTGGTTGTGTCATGTTAGGCCCAAGGAACACCCTTGACAATGGTAGGGCCCACCTACTTGCAAGATTCCCCCCCGTTACGTCAGATCCGGGAGCTTCGGGGTGTGAGCAGTCCTGGAACCCGCGAGAGAGAATCCGACGTCGGTGAGGCCTCGGCAAAGAGAGTGATGGTATCTTTGGCACCCAACACCCATGATACAATCTAACACACATGGCATGGCAAAGCATTGGTTTAGGTGGGATCCCGACGCTCCGGATCCCCTCTACGTGAGATACACTAGCCCCGGTGTAGAAAAAGACGGAACCGGCGTCTAGCCCCCTCTGCGTGAGCCGGAAGTGGGTAGCAAAGTGGAACTAGTTGCTTGGTTGTGTCATGTTAGGCCCAAGGAACACCCTTGACAATGGTAGGGCCCACCTACTTGCAAGATTCCCCCCCGTTACGTCAGATCCGGGAGCTTCGGGGTGTGAGCAGTCCTGGAACCCGCGAGAGAGAATCCGACGTCGGTGAGGCCCCGGCACAGAGAGTGATGCTATCTTTGGCACCCAACACCCATGATACAACCTAACACAAATGGCATGGCAAAGCATTGGTTTAGGTGGGATCCCGACGCTCCGGATCCCCTCTCCGGAGATACACTAGCCCCGGTGTAGAAAAAGACGGAACCGGCGTCTAGCCCCCTCTGCGTGAGCCGGAAGTGGGTAGCAAAGTGGAACTAGTTGCTTGGTTGTGTCATGTTAGGCCCAAGGAACACCCTTGACAATGGTAGGGCCCACCTACTTGCAAGATTCCCCCCGTTACGTCCGATCCGGGAGTTTCGGGGTGTGAGCAGTCCTGGAACCCGCGAGAGAGAATCCGACGTCGGTGAGGCCCCAACATAGAGAGTGATGCTATCTTTGGCACCCAACACCCATGATACAACCTAACACACATGGCATGTCAAATAATTGGTTTAGGTGGGATCCCGACGCTCCGGATCCCCTCTACGTGAGATACACTAGCCCCGGTGTAGAAAAAGACGGAACCGGCGTCTAGCCCCCTCTGCGTGAGCCGGAAGTGGGTAGCAAAGTGGAACTAGTTGCTTGGTTGTGTCATGTTAGGCCCAAGGAACACCCTTGACAATGGTAGGGCCCACCTACTTGCAAGATTCCCCCCCCGTTACGTCCGATCCGGGAGTTTCGGGGTGTGAGCAGTCCTGGAACCCGCGAGAGAGAATCCGACGTCGGTGAGGCCCCGGCACAGAGAGTGATGGTATCTTTGGCACCCAACACCCATGATACAATCTAACACACATGGCATGGCAAAGCATTGGTTTAGGTGGGATCCCGACGCTCCGGATCCCCTCTACGTGAGATACACTAGCCCCGGTGTAGAAAAAGACGGAACCGGCGTCTAGCCCCCTCTGCGTGAGCCGGAAGTGGGTAGCAAAGTGGAACTAGTTGCTTGGTTGTGTCATGTTAGGCCCAAGGAACACCCTTGACAATGGTAGGGCCCACCTACTTGCAAGATTCCCCCCCGTTACGTCAGATCCGGGAGCTTCGGGGTGTGAGCAGTCCTGGAACCCGCGAGAGAGAATCCGACGTCGGTGAGGCCTCGGCAAAGAGAGTGATGGTATCTTTGGCACCCAACACCCATGATACAATCTAACACACATGGCATGGCAAAGCATTGGTTTAGGTGGGATCCCGACGCTCCGGATCCCCTCTACGTGAGATACACTAGCCCCGGTGTAGAAAAAGACGGAACCGGCGTCTAGCCCCCTCTGCGTGAGCCGGAAGTGGGTAGCAAAGTGGAACTAGTTGCTTGGTTGTGTCATGTTAGGCCCAAGGAACACCCTTGACAATGGTAGGGCCCACCTACTTGCAAGATTCCCCCCCGTTACGTCAGATCCGGGAGCTTCGGGGTGTGAGCAGTCCTGGAACCCGCGAGAGAGAATCCGACATCGGTGAGGCCTCGGCAAAGAGAGTGATGGTATCTTTGGCACCCAACACCCATGATACAATCTAACACACATGGCATGGCAAAGCATTGGTTTAGGTGGGATCCCGACGCTCCGGATCCCCTCTACGTGAGATACACTAGCCCCGGTGTAGAAAAAGACGGAACCGGCGTCTAGCCCCCTCTGCGTGAGCCGGAAGTGGGTAGCAAAGTGGAACTAGTTGCTTGGTTGTGTCATGTTAGGCCCAAGGAACACCCTTGACAATGGTAGGGCCCACCTACTTGCAAGATTCCCCCCCGTTACGTCAGATCCGGGAGCTTCGGGGTGTGAGCAGTCCTGGAACCCGCGAGAGAGAATCCGACGTCGGTGAGGCCTCGGCAAAGAGAGTGATGGTATCTTTGGCACCCAACACCCATGATACAATCTAACACACATGGCATGGCAAAGCATTGGTTTAGGTGGGATCCCGACGCTCCGGATCCCCTCTACGTGAGATACACTAGCCCCGGTGTAGAAAAAGACGGAACCGGCGTCTAGCCCCCTCTGCGTGAGCCGGAAGTGGGTAGCAAAGTGGAACTAGTTGCTTGGTTGTGTCATGTTAGGCCCAAGGAACAACCTTGACAATGGTAGGGCCCACCTACTTGCAAGATTCCCCCCCGTTACGTCAGATCCGGGAGCTTCGGGGTGTGAGCAGTCCTGGAACCCGCGAGAGAGAATCCGACGTCGGTGAGGCCCCGGCACAGAGAGTGATGCTATCTTTGGCACCCAACACCCATGATACAACCTAACACAAATGGCATGGCAAAGCATTGGTTTAGGTGGGATCCCGACGCTCCGGATCCCCTCTCCGGAGATACACTAGCCCCGGTGTAGAAAAAGACGGAACCGGCGTCTAGCCCCCTCTGCGTGAGCCGGAAGTGGGTAGCAAAGTGGAACTAGTTGCTTGGTTGTGTCATGTTAGGCCCAAGGAACACCCTTGACAATGGTAGGGCCCACCTACTTGCAAGATTCCCCCCGTTACGTCCGATCCGGGAGTTTCGGGGTGTGAGCAGTCCTGGAACCCGCGAGAGAGAATCCGACGTCGGTGAGGCCCCAACATAGAGAGTGATGCTATCTTTGGCACCCAACACCCATGATACAACCTAACACACATGGCATGGCAAAGCATTGGTTTAGGTGGGATCCCGACGCTCCGGATCCCCTCTACGTGAGATACACTAGCCCCGGTGTAGAAAAAGACGGAACCGGCGTCTAGCCCCCTCTGCGTGAGCCGGAAGTGGGTAGCAAAGTGGAACTAGTTGCTTGGTTGTGTCATGTTAGGCCCAAGGAACACCCTTGACAATGGTAGGGCCCACCTACTTGCAAGATTCCCCCCCCGTTACGTCCGATCCGGGAGTTTCGGGGTGTGAGCAGTCCTGGAACCCGCGAGAGAGAATCCGACGTCGGTGAGGCCCCGGCACAGAGAGTGATGGTATCTTTGGCACCCAACACCCATGATACAATCTAACACACATGGCATGGCAAAGCATTGGTTTAGGTGGGATCCCGACGCTCCGGATCCCCTCTACGTGAGATACACTAGCCCCGGTGTAGAAAAAGACGGAACCGGCGTCTAGCCCCCTCTGCGTGAGCCGGAAGTGGGTAGCAAAGTGGAACTAGTTGCTTGGTTGTGTCATGTTAGGCCCAAGGAACACCCTTGACAATGGTAGGGCCCACCTACTTGCAAGATTCCCCCCCGTTACGTCAGATCCGGGAGCTTCGGGGTGTGAGCAGTCCTGGAACCCGCGAGAGAGAATCCGACGTCGGTGAGGCCTCGGCAAAGAGAGTGATGGTATCTTTGGCACCCAACACCCATGATACAATCTAACACACATGGCATGGCAAAGCATTGGTTTAGGTGGGATCCCGACGCTCCGGATCCCCTCTACGTGAGATACACTAGCCCCGGTGTAGAAAAAGACGGAACCGGCGTCTAGCCCCCTCTGCGTGAGCCGGAAGTGGGTAGCAAAGTGGAACTAGTTGCTTGGTTGTGTCATGTTAGGCCCAAGGAACACCCTTGACAATGGTAGGGCCCACCTACTTGCAAGATTCCCCCCCGTTACGTCAGATCCGGGAGCTTCGGGGTGTGAGCAGTCCTGGAACCCGCGAGAGAGAATCCGACGTCGGTGAGGCCCCGGCACAGAGAGTGATGCTATCTTTGGCACCCAACACCCATGATACAACCTAACACAAATGGCATGGCAAAGCATTGGTTTAGGTGGGATCCCGACGCTCCGGATCCCCTCTCCGGAGATACACTAGCCCCGGTGTAGAAAAAGACGGAACCGGCGTCTAGCCCCCTCTGCGTGAGCCGGAAGTGGGTAGCAAAGTGGAACTAGTTGCTTGGTTGTGTCATGTTAGGCCCAAGGAACACCCTTGACAATGGTAGGGCCCACCTACTTGCAAGATTCCCCCCGTTACGTCCGATCCGGGAGTTTCGGGGTGTGAGCAGTCCTGGAACCCGCGAGAGAGAATCCGACGTCGGTGAGGCCCCAACATAGAGAGTGATGCTATCTTTGGCACCCAACACCCATGATACAACCTAACACACATGGCATGTCAAATAATTGGTTTAGGTGGGATCCCGACGCTCCGGATCCCCTCTACGTGAGATACACTAGCCCCGGTGTAGAAAAAGACGGAACCGGCGTCTAGCCCCCTCTGCGTGAGCCGGAAGTGGGTAGCAAAGTGGAACTAGTTGCTTGGTTGTGTCATGTTAGGCCCAAGGAACACCCTTGACAATGGTAGGGCCCACCTACTTGCAAGATTCCCCCCCCGTTACGTCCGATCCGGGAGTTTCGGGGTGTGAGCAGTCCTGGAACCCGCGAGAGAGAATCCGACGTCGGTGAGGCCCCGGCACAGAGAGTGATGGTATCTTTGGCACCCAACACCCATGATACAATCTAACACACATGGCATGGCAAAGCATTGGTTTAGGTGGGATCCCGACGCTCCGGATCCCCTCTACGTGAGATACACTAGCCCCGGTGTAGAAAAAGACGGAACCGGCGTCTAGCCCCCTCTGCGTGAGCCGGAAGTGGGTAGCAAAGTGGAACTAGTTGCTTGGTTGTGTCATGTTAGGCCCAAGGAACACCCTTGACAATGGTAGGGCCCACCTACTTGCAAGATTCCCCCCCGTTACGTCAGATCCGGGAGCTTCGGGGTGTGAGCAGTCCTGGAACCCGCGAGAGAGAATCCGACGTCGGTGAGGCCTCGGCAAAGAGAGTGATGGTATCTTTGGCACCCAACACCCATGATACAATCTAACACACATGGCATGGCAAAGCATTGGTTTAGGTGGGATCCCGACGCTCCGGATCCCCTCTACGTGAGATACACTAGCCCCGGTGTAGAAAAAGACGGAACCGGCGTCTAGCCCCCTCTGCGTGAGCCGGAAGTGGGTAGCAAAGTGGAACTAGTTGCTTGGTTGTGTCATGTTAGGCCCAAGGAACACCCTTGACAATGGTAGGGCCCACCTACTTGCAAGATTCCCCCCCGTTACGTCAGATCCGGGAGCTTCGGGGTGTGAGCAGTCCTGGAACCCGCGAGAGAGAATCCGACGTCGGTGAGGCCCCGGCACAGAGAGTGATGCTATCTTTGGCACCCAACACCCATGATACAACCTAACACAAATGGCATGGCAAAGCATTGGTTTATGTGGGATCCCGACGCTCCGGATCCCCTCTCCGGAGATACTCTAGCCCCGGTGTAGAAAAAGACGGAACCGGCGTCTAGCCCCCTCTGCGTTAGCCGGAAGTGGGTAGCAAAGTGGAACTAGTTGCTTGGTTGTGTCATGTTAGGCCCAAGGAACACCCTTGACAATGGTAGGGCCCACCTACTTGCAAGATTCCCCCCGTTACGTCCGATCCGGGAGTTTCGGGGTGTGAGCAGTCCTGGAACCCGCGAGAGAGAATCCGACGTCGGTGAGGCCCCAACATAGAGAGTGATGCTATCTTTGGCACCCAACACCCATGATACAACCTAACACACATGGCATGTCAAATAATTGGTTTAGGTGGGATCCCGACGCTCCGGATCCCCTCTACGTGAGATACACTAGCCCCGGTGTAGAAAAAGACGGAACCGGCGTCTAGCCCCCTCTGCGTGAGCCGGAAGTGGGTAGCAAAGTGGAACTAGTTGCTTGGTTGTGTCATGTTAGGCCCAAGGAACACCCTTGACAATGGTAGGGCCCACCTACTTGCAAGATTCCCCCCCCGTTACGTCCGATCCGGGAGTTTCGGGGTGTGAGCAGTCCTGGAACCCGCGAGAGAGAATCCGACGTCGGTGAGGCCCCGGCACAGAGAGTGATGGTATCTTTGGCACCCAACACCCATGATACAATCTAACACACATGGCATGGCAAAGCATTGGTTTAGGTGGGATCCCGACGCTCCGGATCCCCTCTACGTGAGATACACTAGCCCCGGTGTAGAAAAAGACGGAACCGGCGTCTAGCCCCCTCTGCGTGAGCCGGAAGTGGGTAGCAAAGTGGAACTAGTTGCTTGGTTGTGTCATGTTAGGCCCAAGGAACACCCTTGACAATGGTAGGGCCCACCTACTTGCAAGATTCCCCCCCGTTACGTCAGATCCGGGAGCTTCGGGGTGTGAGCAGTCCTGGAACCCGCGAGAGAGAATCCGACGTCGGTGAGGCCCCGGCACAGAGAGTGATGCTATCTTTGGCACCCAACACCCATGATACAACCTAACACAAATGGCATGGCAAAGCATTGGTTTAGGTGGGATCCCGACGCTCCGGATCCCCTCTCCGGAGATACACTAGCCCCGGTGTAGAAAAAGACGGAACCGGCGTCTAGCCCCCTCTGCGTGAGCCGGAAGTGGGTAGCAAAGTGGAACTAGTTGCTTGGTTGTGTCATGTTAGGCCCAAGGAACACCCTTGACAATGGTAGGGCCCACCTACTTGCAAGATTCCCCCCGTTACGTCCGATCCGGGAGTTTCGGGGTGTGAGCAGTCCTGGAACCCGCGAGAGAGAATCCGACGTCGGTGAGGCCCCAACATAGAGAGTGATGCTATCTTTGGCACCCAACACCCATGATACAACCTAACACACATGGCATGTCAAATAATTGGTTTAGGTGGGATCCCGACGCTCCGGATCCCCTCTACGTGAGATACACTAGCCCCGGTGTAGAAAAAGACGGAACCGGCGTCTAGCCCCCTCTGCGTGAGCCGGAAGTGGGTAGCAAAGTGGAACTAGTTGCTTGGTTGTGTCATGTTAGGCCCAAGGAACACCCTTGACAATGGTAGGGCCCACCTACTTGCAAGATTCCCCCCCCGTTACGTCCGATCCGGGAGTTTCGGGGTGTGAGCAGTCCTGGAACCCGCGAGAGAGAATCCGACGTCGGTGAGGCCCCGGCACAGAGAGTGATGGTATCTTTGGCACCCAACACCCATGATACAATCTAACACACATGGCATGGCAAAGCATTGGTTTAGGTGGGATCCCGACGCTCCGGATCCCCTCTACGTGAGATACACTAGCCCCGGTGTAGAAAAAGACGGAACCGGCGTCTAGCCCCCTCTGCGTGAGCCGGAAGTGGGTAGCAAAGTGGAACTAGTTGCTTGGTTGTGTCATGTTAGGCCCAAGGAACACCCTTGACAATGGTAGGGCCCACCTACTTGCAAGATTCCCCCCCGTTACGTCAGATCCGGGAGCTTCGGGGTGTGAGCAGTCCTGGAACCCGCGAGAGAGAATCCGACGTCGGTGAGGCCTCGGCAAAGAGAGTGATGGTATCTTTGGCACCCAACACCCATGATACAATCTAACACACATGGCATGGCAAAGCATTGGTTTAGGTGGGATCCCGACGCTCCGGATCCCCTCTACGTGAGATACACTAGCCCCGGTGTAGAAAAAGACGGAACCGGCGTCTAGCCCCCTCTGCGTGAGCCGGAAGTGGGTAGCAAAGTGGAACTAGTTGCTTGGTTGTGTCATGTTAGGCCCAAGGAACACCCTTGACAATGGTAGGGCCCACCTACTTGCAAGATTCCCCCCCGTTACGTCAGATCCGGGAGCTTCGGGGTGTGAGCAGTCCTGGAACCCGCGAGAGAGAATCCGACGTCGGTGAGGCCCCGGCACAGAGAGTGATGCTATCTTTGGCACCCAACACCCATGATACAATCTAACACACATGGCATGGCAAAGCATTGGTTTAGGTGGGATCCCGACGCTCCGGATCCCCTCTCCGGAGATACACTAGCCCCGGTGTAGAAAAAGACGGAACCGGCGTCTAGCCCCCTCTGCGTGAGCCGGAAGTGGGTAGCAAAGTGGAACTAGTTGCTTGGTTGTGTCATGTTAGGCCCAAGGAACACCCTTGACAATGGTAGGGCCCACCTACTTGCAAGATTCCCCCCGTTACGTCAGATCCGGGAGTTTCGGGGTGTGAGCAGTCCTGGAACCCGCGAGAGAGAATCCGACGTCGGTGAGGCCCCGGCACAGAGAGTGATGGTATCTTTGGCACCCAACACCCATGATACAACCTAACACAAATGGCATGGCAAAGCATTGGTTTAGGTGGGATCCCGACGCTCCGGATCCCCTCTCCGGAGATACACTAGCCCCGGTGTAGAAAAAGACGGAACCGGCGTCTAGCCCCCTCTGCGTGAGCCGGAAGTGGGTAGCAAAGTGGAACTAGTTGCTTGGTTGTGTCATGTTAGGCCCAAGGAACACCCTTGACAATGGTAGGGCCCACCTACTTGCAAGATTCCCCCCGTTACGTCAGATCCGGGAGTTTCGGGGTGTGAGCAGTCCTGGAACCCGCGAGAGAGAATCCGACGTCGGTGAGGCCCCGGCACAGAGAGTGATGCTATCTTTGGCACCCAACACCCATGATACAATCTAACACACATGGCATGGAAAAGCATTGGTTTAGGTGGGATCCCGACGCTCCGGATCCCCTCTACGTGAGATACACTAGCCCCGGTGTAGAAAAAGACGGAACCGGCGTCTAGCCCCCTCTGCGTGAGCCGGAAGTGGGTAGCAAAGTGGAACTAGTTGCTTGGTTGTGTCATGTTAGGCCCAAGGAACACCCTTGACAATGGTAGGGCCCACCTACTTGCAAGATTCCCCCCCGTTACGTCAGATCCGGGAGCTTCGGGGTGTGAGCAGTCCTGGAACCCGCGAGAGAGAATCCGACGTCGGTGAGGCCCCGGCACAGAGAGTGATGCTATCTTTGGCACCCAACACCCATGATACAACCTAACACAAATGGCATGGCAAAGCATTGGTTTAGGTGGGATCCCGACGCTCCGGATCCCCTCTCCGGAGATACACTAGCCCCGGTGTAGAAAAAGACGGAACCGGCGTCTAGCCCCCTCTGCGTGAGCCGGAAGTGGGTAGCAAAGTGGAACTAGTTGCTTGGTTGTGTCATGTTAGGCCCAAGGAACACCCTTGACAATGGTAGGGCCCACCTACTTGCAAGATTCCCCCCGTTACGTCAGATCCGGGAGTTTCGGGGTGTGAGCAGTCCTGGAACCCGCGAGAGAGAATCCGACGTCGGTGAGGCCTCGGCAAAGAGAGTGATGGTATCTTTGGCACCCAACACCCATGATACAATCTAACACACATGGCATGGCAAAGCATTGGTTTAGGTGGGATCCCGACGCTCCGGATCCCCTCTACGTGAGATACACTAGCCCCGGTGTAGAAAAAGACGGAACCGGCGTCTAGCCCCCTCTGCGTGAGCCGGAAGTGGGTAGCAAAGTGGAACTAGTTGCTTGGTTGTGTCATGTTAGGCCCAAGGAACACCCTTGACAATGGTAGGGCCCACCTACTTGCAAGATTCCCCCCCGTTACGTCAGATCCGGGAGCTTCGGGGTGTGAGCAGTCCTGGAACCCGCGAGAGAGAATCCGACGTCGGTGAGGCCTCGGCAAAGAGAGTGATGGTATCTTTGGCACCCAACACCCATGATACAATCTAACACACATGGCATGGCAAAGCATTGGTTTAGGTGGGATCCCGACGCTCCGGATCCCCTCTACGTGAGATACACTAGCCCCGGTGTAGAAAAAGACGGAACCGGCGTCTAGCCCCCTCTGCGTGAGCCGGAAGTGGGTAGCAAAGTGGAACTAGTTGCTTGGTTGTGTCATGTTAGGCCCAAGGAACACCCTTGACAATGGTAGGGCCCACCTACTTGCAAGATTCCCCCCCGTTACGTCAGATCCGGGAGCTTCGGGGTGTGAGCAGTCCTGGAACCCGCGAGAGAGAATCCGACGTCGGTGAGGCCCCGGCACAGAGAGTGATGCTATCTTTGGCACCCAACACCCATGATACAACCTAACACAAATGGCATGGCAAAGCATTGGTTTAGGTGGGATCCCGACGCTCCGGATCCCCTCTCCGGAGATACACTAGCCCCGGTGTAGAAAAAGACGGAACCGGCGTCTAGCCCCCTCTGCGTGAGCCGGAAGTGGGTAGCAAAGTGGAACTAGTTGCTTGGTTGTGTCATGTTAGGCCCAAGGAACACCCTTGACAATGGTAGGGCCCACCTACTTGCAAGATTCCCCCCGTTACGTCCGATCCGGGAGTTTCGGGGTGTGAGCAGTCCTGGAACCCGCGAGAGAGAATCCGACGTCGGTGAGGCCCCAACATAGAGAGTGATGCTATCTTTGGCACCCAACACCCATGATACAACCTAACACACATGGCATGGCAAAGCATTGGTTTAGGTGGGATCCCGACGCTCCGGATCCCCTCTACGTGAGATACACTAGCCCCGGTGTAGAAAAAGACGGAACCGGCGTCTAGCCCCCTCTGCGTGAGCCGGAAGTGGGTAGCAAAGTGGAACTAGTTGCTTGGTTGTGTCATGTTAGGCCCAAGGAACACCCTTGACAATGGTAGGGCCCACCTACTTGCAAGATTCCCCCCCCGTTACGTCCGATCCGGGAGTTTCGGGGTGTGAGCAGTCCTGGAACCCGCGAGAGAGAATCCGACGTCGGTGAGGCCCCGGCACAGAGAGTGATGGTATCTTTGGCACCCAACACCCATGATACAATCTAACACACATGGCATGGCAAAGCATTGGTTTAGGTGGGATCCCGACGCTCCGGATCCCCTCTACGTGAGATACACTAGCCCCGGTGTAGAAAAAGACGGAACCGGCGTCTAGCCCCCTCTGCGTGAGCCGGAAGTGGGTAGCAAAGTGGAACTAGTTGCTTGGTTGTGTCATGTTAGGCCCAAGGAACACCCTTGACAATGGTAGGGCCCACCTACTTGCAAGATTCCCCCCCGTTACGTCAGATCCGGGAGCTTCGGGGTGTGAGCAGTCCTGGAACCCGCGAGAGAGAATCCGACGTCGGTGAGGCCTCGGCAAAGAGAGTGATGGTATCTTTGGCACCCAACACCCATGATACAATCTAACACACATGGCATGGCAAAGCATTGGTTTAGGTGGGATCCCGACGCTCCGGATCCCCTCTACGTGAGATACACTAGCCCCGGTGTAGAAAAAGACGGAACCGGCGTCTAGCCCCCTCTGCGTGAGCCGGAAGTGGGTAGCAAAGTGGAACTAGTTGCTTGGTTGTGTCATGTTAGGCCCAAGGAACACCCTTGACAATGGTAGGGCCCACCTACTTGCAAGATTCCCCCCCGTTACGTCAGATCCGGGAGCTTCGGGGTGTGAGCAGTCCTGGAACCCGCGAGAGAGAATCCGACGTCGGTGAGGCCCCGGCACAGAGAGTGATGCTATCTTTGGCACCCAACACCCATGATACAACCTAACACAAATGGCATGGCAAAGCATTGGTTTAGGTGGGATCCCGACGCTCCGGATCCCCTCTCCGGAGATACACTAGCCCCGGTGTAGAAAAAGACGGAACCGGCGTCTAGCCCCCTCTGCGTGAGCCGGAAGTGGGTAGCAAAGTGGAACTAGTTGCTTGGTTGTGTCATGTTAGGCCCAAGGAACACCCTTGACAATGGTAGGGCCCACCTACTTGCAAGATTCCCCCCGTTACGTCCGATCCGGGAGTTTCGGGGTGTGAGCAGTCCTGGAACCCGCGAGAGAGAATCCGACGTCGGTGAGGCCCCAACATAGAGAGTGATGCTATCTTTGGCACCCAACACCCATGATACAACCTAACACACATGGCATGTCAAATAATTGGTTTAGGTGGGATCCCGACGCTCCGGATCCCCTCTACGTGAGATACACTAGCCCCGGTGTAGAAAAAGACGGAACCGGCGTCTAGCCCCCTCTGCGTGAGCCGGAAGTGGGTAGCAAAGTGGAACTAGTTGCTTGGTTGTGTCATGTTAGGCCCAAGGAACACCCTTGACAATGGTAGGGCCCACCTACTTGCAAGATTCCCCCCCCGTTACGTCCGATCCGGGAGTTTCGGGGTGTGAGCAGTCCTGGAACCCGCGAGAGAGAATCCGACGTCGGTGAGGCCCCGGCACAGAGAGTGATGGTATCTTTGGCACCCAACACCCATGATACAATCTAACACACATGGCATGGCAAAGCATTGGTTTAGGTGGGATCCCGACGCTCCGGATCCCCTCTACGTGAGATACACTAGCCCCGGTGTAGAAAAAGACGGAACCGGCGTCTAGCCCCCTCTGCGTGAGCCGGAAGTGGGTAGCAAAGTGGAACTAGTTGCTTGGTTGTGTCATGTTAGGCCCAAGGAACACCCTTGACAATGGTAGGGCCCACCTACTTGCAAGATTCCCCCCCGTTACGTCAGATCCGGGAGCTTCGGGGTGTGAGCAGTCCTGGAACCCGCGAGAGAGAATCCGACGTCGGTGAGGCCTCGGCAAAGAGAGTGATGGTATCTTTGGCACCCAACACCCATGATACAATCTAACACACATGGCATGGCAAAGCATTGGTTTAGGTGGGATCCCGACGCTCCGGATCCCCTCTACGTGAGATACACTAGCCCCGGTGTAGAAAAAGACGGAACCGGCGTCTAGCCCCCTCTGCGTGAGCCGGAAGTGGGTAGCAAAGTGGAACTAGTTGCTTGGTTGTGTCATGTTAGGCCCAAGGAACACCCTTGACAATGGTAGGGCCCACCTACTTGCAAGATTCCCCCCCGTTACGTCAGATCCGGGAGCTTCGGGGTGTGAGCAGTCCTGGAACCCGCGAGAGAGAATCCGACGTCGGTGAGGCCCCGGCACAGAGAGTGATGCTATCTTTGGCACCCAACACCCATGATACAACCTAACACAAATGGCATGGCAAAGCATTGGTTTAGGTGGGATCCCGACGCTCCGGATCCCCTCTCCGGAGATACACTAGCCCCGGTGTAGAAAAAGACGGAACCGGCGTCTAGCCCCCTCTGCGTGAGCCGGAAGTGGGTAGCAAAGTGGAACTAGTTGCTTGGTTGTGTCATGTTAGGCCCAAGGAACACCCTTGACAATGGTAGGGCCCACCTACTTGCAAGATTCCCCCCGTTACGTCCGATCCGGGAGTTTCGGGGTGTGAGCAGTCCTGGAACCCGCGAGAGAGAATCCGACGTCGGTGAGGCCCCAACATAGAGAGTGATGCTATCTTTGGCACCCAACACCCATGATACAACCTAACACACATGGCATGTCAAATAATTGGTTTAGGTGGGATCCCGACGCTCCGGATCCCCTCTACGTGAGATACACTAGCCCCGGTGTAGAAAAAGACGGAACCGGCGTCTAGCCCCCTCTGCGTGAGCCGGAAGTGGGTAGCAAAGTGGAACTAGTTGCTTGGTTGTGTCATGTTAGGCCCAAGGAACACCCTTGACAATGGTAGGGCCCACCTACTTGCAAGATTCCCCCCCCGTTACGTCCGATCCGGGAGTTTCGGGGTGTGAGCAGTCCTGGAACCCGCGAGAGAGAATCCGACGTCGGTGAGGCCCCGGCACAGAGAGTGATGGTATCTTTGGCACCCAACACCCATGATACAATCTAACACACATGGCATGGCAAAGCATTGGTTTAGGTGGGATCCCGACGCTCCGGATCCCCTCTACGTGAGATACACTAGCCCCGGTGTAGAAAAAGACGGAACCGGCGTCTAGCCCCCTCTGCGTGAGCCGGAAGTGGGTAGCAAAGTGGAACTAGTTGCTTGGTTGTGTCATGTTAGGCCCAAGGAACACCCTTGACAATGGTAGGGCCCACCTACTTGCAATATTCCCCCCCGTTACGTCAGATCCGGGAGCTTCGGGGTGTGAGCAGTCCTGGAACCCGCGAGAGAGAATCCGACGTCGGTGAGGCCTCGGCAAAGAGAGTGATGGTATCTTTGGCACCCAACACCCATGATACAATCTAACACACATGGCATGGCAAAGCATTGGTTTAGGTGGGATCCCGACGCTCCGGATCCCCTCTACGTGAGATACACTAGCCCCGGTGTAGAAAAAGACGGAACCGGCGTCTAGCCCCCTCTGCGTGAGCCGGAAGTGGGTAGCAAAGTGGAACTAGTTGCTTGGTTGTGTCATGTTAGGCCCAAGGAACACCCTTGACAATGGTAGGGCCCACCTACTTGCAAGATTCCCCCCCGTTACGTCAGATCCGGGAGCTTCGGGGTGTGAGCAGTCCTGGAACCCGCGAGAGAGAATCCGACGTCGGTGAGGCCTCGGCAAAGAGAGTGATGGTATCTTTGGCACCCAACACCCATGATACAATCTAACACACATGGAATGGCAAAGCATTGGTTTAGGTGGGATCCCGACGCTCCGGATCCCCTCTCCGGAGATACACTAGCCCCGGTGTAGAAAAAGACGGAACCGGCGTCTAGCCCCCTCTGCGTGAGCCGGAAGTGGGTAGCAAAGTGGAACTAGTTGCTTGGTTGTGTCATGTTAGGCCCAAGGAACACCCTTGACAATGGTAGGGCCCACCTACTTGCAAGATTCCCCCCGTTACGTCAGATCCGGGAGTTTCGGGGTGTGAGCAGTCCTGGAACCCGGAAGAGAGAATCCGACGTCGGTGAGGCCCCGGCACAGAGAGTGATGCTATCTTTGGCACCCAACACCCATGATACAACCTAACACAAATGGCATGGCAAAGCATTGGTTTAGGTGGGATCCCGACGCTCCGGATCCCCTCTCCGGAGATACACTAGCCCCGGTGTAGAAAAAGACGGAACCGGCGTCTAGCCCCCTCTGCGTGAGCCGGAAGTGGGTAGCAAAGTGGAACTAGTTGCTTGGTTGTGTCATGTTAGGCCCAAGGAACACCCTTGACAATGGTAGGGCCCACCTACTTGCAAGATTCCCCCCGTTACGTCAGATCCGGGAGTTTCGTGGTGTGAGCAGTCCTGGAACCCGCGAGAGAGAATCCGACGTCGGTGAGGCCTCGGCACAGAGAGTGATGGTATCTTTGGCACCCAACACCCATGATACAATCTAACACACATGGCATGGCAAAGCATTGGTTTAGGTGGGATCCCGACGCTCCGGATCCCCTCTACGTGAGATACACTAGCCCCGGTGTAGAAAAAGACGGAACCGGCGTCTAGCCCCCTCTGCGTGAGCCGGAAGTGGGTAGCAAAGTGGAACTAGTTGCTTGGTTGTGTCATGTTAGGCCCAAGGAACACCCTTGACAATGGTAGGGCCCACCTACTTGCAAGATTCCCCCCCGTTACGTCAGATCCGGGAGCTTCGGGGTGTGAGCAGTCCTGGAACCCGCGAGAGAGAATCCGACGTCGGTGAGGCCCCGGCACAGAGAGTGATGCTATCTTTGGCACCCAACACCCATGATACAATCTAACACACATGGCATGGCAAAGCATTGGTTTAGGTGGGATCCCGACGCTCCGGATCCCCTCTCCGGAGATACACTAGCCCCGGTGTAGAAAAAGACGGAACCGGCGTCTAGCCCCCTCTGCGTGAGCCGGAAGTGGGTAGCAAAGTGGAACTAGTTGCTTGGTTGTGTCATGTTAGGCCCAAGGAACACCCTTGACAATGGTAGGGCCCACCTACTTGCAAGATTCCCCCCGTTACGTCAGATCCGGGAGTTTCGGGGTGTGAGCAGTCCTGGAACCCGCGAGAGAGAATCCGACGTCGGTGAGGCCCCGGCACAGAGAGTGATGGTATCTTTGGCACCCAACACCCATGATACAACCTAACACAAATGGCATGGCAAAGCATTGGTTTAGGTGGGATCCCGACGCTCCGGATCCCCTCTCCGGAGATACACTAGCCCCGGTGTAGAAAAAGACGGAACCGGCGTCTAGCCCCCTCTGCGTGAGCCGGAAGTGGGTAGCAAAGTGGAACTAGTTGCTTGGTTGTGTCATGTTAGGCCCAAGGAACACCCTTGACAATGGTAGGGCCCACCTACTTGCAAGATTCCCCCCGTTACGTCAGATCCGGGAGTTTCGGGGTGTGAGCAGTCCTGGAACCCGCGAGAGAGAATCCGACGTCGGTGAGGCCCCGCACAGAGAGTGATGCTATCTTTGGCACCCAACACCCATGATACAATCTAACACACATGGCATGGAAAAGCATTGGTTTAGGTGGGATCCCGACGCTCCGGATCCCCTCTACGTGAGATACACTAGCCCCGGTGTAGAAAAAGACGGAACCGGCGTCTAGCCCCCTCTGCGTGAGCCGGAAGTGGGTAGCAAAGTGGAACTAGTTGCTTGGTTGTGTCATGTTAGGCCCAAGGAACACCCTTGACAATGGTAGGGCCCACCTACTTGCAAGATTCCCCCCCGTTACGTCAGATCCGGGAGCTTCGGGGTGTGAGCAGTCCTGGAACCCGCGAGAGAGAATCCGACGTCGGTGAGGCCCCGGCACAGAGAGTGATGCTATCTTTGGCACCCAACACCCATGATACAACCTAACACAAATGGCATGGCAAAGCATTGGTTTAGGTGGGATCCCGACGCTCCGGATCCCCTCTCCGGAGATACACTAGCCCCGGTGTAGAAAAGACGGAACCGGCGTCTAGCCCCCTCTGCGTGAGCCGGAAGTGGGTAGCAAAGTGGAACTAGTTGCTTGGTTGTGTCATGTTAGGCCCAAGGAACACCCTTGACAATGGTAGGGCCCACCTACTTGCAAGATTCCCCCCGTTACGTCCGATCCGGGAGTTTCGGGGTGTGAGCAGTCCTGGAACCCGCGAGAGAGAATCCGACGTCGGTGAGGCCCCAACATAGAGAGTGATGCTATCTTTGGCACCCAACACCCATGATACAACCTAACACACATGGCATGTCAAATAATTGGTTTAGGTGGGATCCCGACGCTCCGGATCCCCTCTACGTGAGATACACTAGCCCCGGTGTAGAAAAAGACGGAACCGGCGTCTAGCCCCCTCTGCGTGAGCCGGAAGTGGGTAGCAAAGTGGAACTAGTTGCTTGGTTGTGTCATGTTAGGCCCAAGGAACACCCTTGACAATGGTAGGGCCCACCTACTTGCAAGATTCCCCCCCCGTTACGTCCGATCCGGGAGTTTCGGGGTGTGAGCAGTCCTGGAACCCGCGAGAGAGAATCCGACGTCGGTGAGGCCCCGGCACAGAGAGTGATGGTATCTTTGGCACCCAACACCCATGATACAATCTAACACACATGGCATGGCAAAGCATTGGTTTAGGTGGGATCCCGACGCTCCGGATCCCCTCTACGTGAGATACACTAGCCCCGGTGTAGAAAAAGACGGAACCGGCGTCTAGCCCCCTCTGCGTGAGCCGGAAGTGGGTAGCAAAGTGGAACTAGTTGCTTGGTTGTGTCATGTTAGGCCCAAGGAACACCCTTGACAATGGTAGGGCCCACCTACTTGCAATATTCCCCCCCGTTACGTCAGATCCGGGAGCTTCGGGGTGTGAGCAGTCCTGGAACCCGCGAGAGAGAATCCGACGTCGGTGAGGCCTCGGCAAAGAGAGTGATGGTATCTTTGGCACCCAACACCCATGATACAATCTAACACACATGGCAGGCAAAGCATTGGTTTAGGTGGGATCCCGACGCTCCGGATCCCCTCTACGTGAGATACACTAGCCCCGGTGTAGAAAAAGACGGAACCGGCGTCTAGCCCCCTCTGCGTGAGCCGGAAGTGGGTAGCAAAGTGGAACTAGTTGCTTGGTTGTGTCATGTTAGGCCCAAGGAACACCCTTGACAATGGTAGGGCCCACCTACTTGCAAGATTCCCCCCCGTTACGTCAGATCCGGGAGCTTCGGGGTGTGAGCAGTCCTGGAACCCGCGAGAGAGAATCCGACGTCGGTGAGGCCTCGGCAAAGAGAGTGATGGTATCTTTGGCACCCAACACCCATGATACAATCTAACACACATGGAATGGCAAAGCATTGGTTTAGGTGGGATCCCGACGCTCCGGATCCCCTCTCCGGAGATACACTAGCCCCGGTGTAGAAAAAAGACGGAACCGGCGTCTAGCCCCCTCTGCGTGAGCCGGAAGTGGGTAGCAAAGTGGAACTAGGTTGCTTGGTTGTGTCATGTTAGGCCCAAGGAACACCCTTGACAATGGTAGGGCCCACCTACTTGCAAGATTCCCCCCGTTACGTCAGATCCGGGAGTTTCGGGGTGTGAGCAGTCCTGGAACCCGGAAGAGAGAATCCGACGTCGGTGAGGCCATAACACATGTAGGGGTGGGTTGTGATCTTGTTTTATCACTTTGTAGGGTCCAATAGAACACAACCATGCAAAGATATTCACATTGCTACCCCCTCGGGCTCCTGTATCTGTAGATCCGAGAATTTCCGGGTATGAGCACATGGGTTCGATCCGGATTGTCGGGATGGCGCCTAAAACTAATATTAATGAATATATGCTATATGAACTAATATTAATGAATATATTATTTTTTGTATATTTAAACAGTGACCAATGGTGAAAGTAACTAAAATTGGCCAATACTTTGCCGAGTATTCTAGTATGCGACACTCGGCATTGAGGGAATCGGCAAACCTACAGGCAAACATGCCGAGTATCCCGACAATATACACTCGGCAGAGAGCGATACTCGGCAAAGATTAGGCGGCAGAGAAAGTACTTAGCGAAATTTTCCCCCCTCTCTTTTCCCTTTCGTTGCCGCGCCCTAGCTCTCCCCCTCCAAAAAATCCCCCGAGCCGCCACCACCCGTCTCGTCGCCGCCGCCTGCCGCCGCCCACCGAGCCACCGCCAGGCCCTTCTCCCTCCTCCCCGCAGCCTCCCCCTCCTCCACCATACCTTTGCTGTCCCTGGAGCGCGTCTCCCTCCCGAAGAAGCAGAGGAGCGGCCGCGCATCTCGTCACCGCCGAGGAAGAAACTGCCCCGACGCTCTCCACGTTCCTCCTGCGCCGCCATCCACGCCTTCCCCGAGCTCACCCCCCTTCCCCAGGCCAGGGCGTCGCCCCCTTCCCCGAGCTCTTCCCCGTCCTCCCCCTCTCCGCCGATAGCAAGATCTATCAAGGTAAGTCTCTTCGATTCTTCCCTTCCCTGATTCTGCTGCTGCTGCTGCTTCCGTGATGCTGCTGCTTCGATTCCGTGATTTGCTTTAGTTTAGGTTAGTTTTAGGGGCTGTTAGTGGTAGTTTCGGTTAGGGGATGTAAAGAACATGTACGCTAGATTCCACTTGAATTTTTATCACCTATAGATGTTCTCTGAATTTCTGTTCCTCGAATCTGATGAGCACGCATTTGATGTGTGTTGTAGATTTCAATCAGCAAAAAATTATGCATTTTGTTTTCAATCTGATGAGCACGAATCTGATGAGCACGAATCCGCTGTATCCGTTCTTCCAAATGCCCTCACACGGAAGAAAACGACCAGAAGACCATTTAGAGAACTAGCGCAATTGTTCAACCATGCTTGGGGCAGAAGAATGTACCACTTTTACTGATATTTTTGTTTGTTAGCATGATACCCAACTCCTGTTACTGGACTGAAGTATGACAATTTAAAATAACCGTTGCAAGTTATTGCCATGTTGTAGGCATATTTTATGAGCACAGCAACTTATGTGCTGCTTGATCTTCTCATGTAGTGACCTAGGTATAGACTCTCTTTTTTTGGTTGCCACTGGCAGCTCACAGACATCTCACCGGTGTGACCAGAACAAGATCCAGTTCCTTCTTTCATTGTAAAATTCACTGAGCCATAGAAGGAAGCAGTACAACGTTTTTTTTTATATCTAAATGATAGATCCGGGTGTAGCAATAGTATACCATGACAAAATACTTTTGGGTCTTGCGGTGCATAGATATGAATGTCAACTTCTACGGCAGCCGGTTGTGTCTCCTGGGATGGCCACATTCCTTTGTCATGAACTAGCTCATATTCCTCTCCTTGGCCCATTCGTTGGCATGCTGCCTTCTTTTGTCATCGTGGCACAACCCGCTAGCTGCACCTTCTCCTTGCACGGTAGGGAGAAACGCTTCAGCTCTTCTGCGATAGACAGTGAATAGTCATAACTAGATAGTACTAGCTGGTAAAGGTACTACTGATACCAACGTGCACTTTCTGCTGAAACAAATACATGAAGCTGCGGAAAAATATCACAGCAACCAGGCTTGCGTGGCCAAGACCTCATCTCCCAGTCTTTTCTCACAGCCTCACGATTAGCAATTGTTGCGTATATTTGTAGATAAGCCAGGCCCATGTTATAGCATTTCAATATGGGTTTCAATAGAATCTTGAGTACACAGATGGTATATCATATTTCTTAAGCATTGCTGCATTGACATATTACCAATAGTGTATGAATATTCAAGTTTCTTTTAAACAGGAGTAACGTCACTGTCTTGGGAAGTGGTGGCTCTCTATTGAACTCTCATATTGATGGAACAATAAGCTGCGCTTTTCCGTATGACGACAAGGTATGGTCATATGAAAATAATTAGATGTGGATGTGTTATTGTGTTAATATTCTCATTTGAAGCTGTATTGATTTGTGTGATTCATTATGCAGTTGAAGCAGTTCCCCTCTCTTAGCACAACCAAAAGTTTTGGACCTTGGCCTAGAAGTAGCTACCAACAGAGATCTTGTTGTGGGAGGAGGAGATAGCCACAGCGTGCCGGTGAATATTCAACCATTTCTGATTGCCTGCAACTGCAAGATATCTGAACATCCATCTCTTTTATCTAGATATAATAGATTAATAGATCCGTCCCAAATTAATCTAACATGAACCTGGTATATGTTAAAAGCAGCTTCTATTATATTAAAACTGGAGCCCATTGCCTCTCTGGTTTTAAGCAGCTATTGTTCTCAAGACTGCTGTTTCCTTTTGTTGAACTTGATCAGATAGCTTAAACAAGTTCTGCTTACCATTGCCTCTCTGGTTTATTCTGCATTACTCCATTTTGTGGTAGTTTGTTGGTACTTGGGAAGAAGTAGCCCTCATTTGGCTTATATGCGATTAGTTTGTGTGCCTCTGAATGTTTCTTAAGGGGCAGGATCGCTGTTGCTCCAATGCCTAACCCATTTTGTGCTTTTTGAGATCATGTTTAAAGTGATTTTATAAATTGAGACCTGTTTAGATTACTGTTGTTGACAATTTTGGAGTGCCAATGTTGTGCTAGTATGCAATCTAACAATGTTGGATAGTTTCATGCCCCTCCTTGTACTTTCTATGTTATTGGTTTCATATGTTAAGTGTTTTGTAGGCTGCCGTCATTGGTACATCTGACCTTTTATTTAAAGTGAGGTCATGCAATGGTTGAGTGTAATTCTGGAGAAATTACATGAATCCGCTTTCCTATCGTACCTGCTGCAGTTGCAAGTTTACAAGAAGAAATCTCAGCCTTATTAGTTGTTAGTTATAGGGTCTGTTAGTGTTAGTTTTAGGGGCTGTTAGTGTTAGCTAAAAACATCAATTTCTCATTGTCATATATATTATAGATGGAGCCAGTGAATTCTCAGCCTTATTAGTTGTAACTTGTAAACCAATGAATCAAATGAAAAATGTAGATGTGCAGTACCAGTACTCCTAGTCTAACTCAATGTACACTGAAAAATGCCTTTACATCTCATTTTACATTGTTGCTATACAGTGCTTGTGCTTAACATAATCTTTTATAAGGGTAACACAGTAGGTTAAAAAATCCCACTGCAAGTTTTTAGGATTTGCTTCAGAACCATTAGATTAATGGATATTTCTTTTGAAGAGAAATATCAGGCAACTATATGAGCCGACAAGAGGAAAACAAGTATGCAGTCATAAGATGACACTAACACTACATATTTACTTTTTGCAGGACATGGATCGAGATTGAGGCCAGGAGCGGGGTTTGGTGAGGCGGGGGTTTGCTGAGGTTGAGGCAGGAGCGTCCGCGATCATCTTCGTCGAACACCCGGCCACGCTTTGAGGGTAAAAACCTCCTCCTTAATCGATCTTTAGATTTTCTTGTGTAGATCACCAAACTAGTCGCGTTACCCTAGGCGTCCCGTTCGGAAGAGTTGTAGTTATAAAATAGAACTCTTTGTATATATTATATACAAAGATCTATATTTTTATAACCGCGACTGTTTCGAATTGTCCACGTTTTTGGACAGCTCGTGGATGTGTACTGTGTTTGTTTTCCATGTTCTACTCCTATCTGAGACAGATTTCGGTGGCGCCTCTCTGTTGTTCTCCGAGTACACATTCTCTCGACCCCCGTGGTCGAGACGTGTATTAGGAGAACACGGGGAGGTGCTGCCGAAATCTGTCTTGGATAGGAGTAGACATGGAAAACAAACACAAGCTACACATCCTCGGGTGGGATTAGGACCTATCTTTACCTAGTAGACATGTAGGACTGCATTCAACGCGTAAAACTTGTAATGTTCTAAATAATTGAAACAACTTGTTAAAATTGAAACATATGTTGATCTGCTGCTGAGCATTCATCAGTGTGGATATGGAGGACCGGGAGTGGATGTACAGTGGCCGACCGAGTGCTGCCGAGATGACAATGGAATGGGTTACAAAGACAGACGAGTTCTTGGAATTTGCATTTGCTAGAGTTGATGATTCGTCTGATGTTTGGTGCCGTGTAGTCGTTGCCGTAACATTACAGAGAAACCGAGGACAATCATTTCTGATCACCTTGGGAAGTATGGTTTTATGCCAAACTATTACCGTTGGGTGTACCATGGCGAGTCTGCTGAGCGTGTACGCCGGGAGAAGAAGACAAAGAAGGTGGCACCACTCACTCAGCATGCGGCGACCGTTTTGATACGTTTTGATAGGATGTTAGAGGATTTCACTAATGCACAAGCACCTGAAAATCAAACCGGCGAGGGAGATGCCCCTGACGATGCCGATGATAGCACTAAGAGTTCTATGACACGTTGTTTGAGACACAGAAACCCCTGCACGAGCATACACAAGTTTCTCAACTTGATGCCATCGGCCGGCTAATGGCGGTAAAAAGCCAGCACAATGTAAGCATAGCCGCCTTTGATGCATTTCTGACTGTTATTGCCACCCTCCTGCCGCCGGTACACCTTCTTCCTAAAAACATGTACGAGTCGAAAAAAATCCTCGGTTCCTAAAGATGCCGTATACGAAGATAGATTGTTGTCCAAAGAGTTGCATGTTGTTCAGGAAAGAGCACGAGCATACAAAGTACTGTGTCAAATGCGGGCCTCTAGGTATCTGGAGGTGGACGATGGTAATGGTCAGAAGACGCAGCTCACAGTCGCCAAAAAGATCCTTCGGTATCTTCCATTCATACCACGGATCCAAAGGCTTTTATGACCGAGGAATCTGCAAAACAGATGAGATGGCCGTCAGATGGGAGGAGGTACCGTCCTGAGAAGATGATACATCCGTCTGATGGTGAAGCATGGAAGGACTTTGTTGGCAAACATAAGAAGAAAGCGGGTGACCCTAGGAGTGTAGCAGTTGCGTATCAACGATGGTTTCAACCCATATGGTATGACATCCGCCTCATACAGCTGCTGGCCGATGTTTGTTATCCCGATGAATCTCCCCCCCCGGCGTGTGCATGCAACGGCAGAACATGTTCTTGTCGCTTATAATTCCAGGGCCTGGGTATCCGGGGAAAGAACATGTCGGTGTTCATGGAGCCGCTGGTAGAATTGCTCATTGCCTGGAACACCGGGGTACGGACATACGATGTCATAGAAAAGAAGCACTTCGATATGTATGTTTGGTACTTCACTTCACTGCATGACCTTCCGGCTCGCGCGATATTCTGCGGCTGGTGTACTCATGGGAAATGGCCTTGTCCGGTGTGCTACCAAGCTGTGACTTTTCTTTGGCTGAAAAAGGGTGGCAAATACTCATGCTTTGACCAACATCGACAGTTCCTTCGTCCTGGTCACAAATACAGGAGAAACACAAAGAAGTGGATGAAAGATGTAGCTGTCGATGCGCCACGACCAACTTGATGACCGGTGTAGACGTCAAGGCTCAGCTAGATAGTCTACAGCTCAATGCCGAGGGGACCGGCTTTCTAGGGTATGGAGAGTGGCACCAGTGGACTCACATCTCATGCCTGTGGAAGCTCCCTTACATGCAGGATCTTCTTCTTCCACATAACATTGATGTCATGCACACTGAAAAAAATATCGCTGAGGCCCTTTGGTCAACACTTTTTGATCTTGAGAAGACGAAAGATAACGTCAAGGCAAGAGTCGATCAAGCCGAGCTTTGTTACAGGAAACATCTAAACTTGAAGGAACCCACAAAAAGCAAAAAGACCTGGACGAAGCCGCCGGCCCCTTTCTGCCTGACGAGGGCCCAAAGGAAAGAAATTCTCCAGTGGATCTTGGACTGCCTCTTCTTCCCTGACGGGTACGCAGCTAATATAATGAGGGGAGTGAATCTCGCTGGGCTGCGGATAACGGGGCTCAAGAGTCATGACTACCACGTATGGATTGAGCGGATTTTGCCCGTCATGATTCGAGGCTATGTTGACGAGGAAAATCTGGCTAGTGCTAGCCAAGTTGAGCTTTTTCTTTCGTCAGCTTTGTGCCAAGGAATTAGATAGAGATGTGGTTGCAAAGTTGGAGGAACAGGCCGCCGAGCTAATCGTGGAACTAGAGGCGATCTTTCCTCCCGTTTCTTTAATCCGATGCAACACTTGCTCTTGCATCTCGCGGAAGAGGCACGATTGGGGGCCCTGTGCAGTACCGCTGGATGTTTTCAACCGAGAGAGAGCAAAAGAAACTTCGAGAGAAAAGCACCAACAAATGTCGCATAGAAGCATCCATATGTGAGGCAACCTCAACGAGGAGGTGCAAACTTCACGACAAAATACTATCATGACAGTCTTCCCACTCGTCATAATCCGGTTTCTCGGTACAATAATGACTCCGACCCCGCCGATGCACCAGAGCTTAGCATACTCGCAGGGCTCGGCGGCAGATCAAGTGGCGCGAAGCAAGAGCAAATAGACTCACATGAACAATGGACGGCTATTTTCTCGTGTGTCTTGAAGAACACGGTGGAAGTAAAACCCTACATTGAGTAAGTGCTCAACACCTAATTTTCACAATCTTTCATTCCCTCAAATTGTGTCTAACTCCCCTTCTTGTTGATCCCACACTTAGGTTATTTGAGCAAGAAACCTGGAAACATCATCCGCGAGAACCTACCTACGCCGAGAAGTCGGACCTTTTTAAGAAGGGTGGCAAAGGAGGCGGTGGTTTTATTAGTTGGTTCGCCGCAAAAGTAATCTCCTTTCTTACATGGTTTCTAGCGCAAGCCACATATTACGGCGAACTTATTGAACCCGAACTTCTCGTATTGAACATGTAGGCTTTAACCGACAAGGAAATGAGTCCATGAGTTGAGGCAACTTGCCCGGGGCTTCACCTACTCCGTGAAGTCATTTAAGTCTTACGATGTGAATGGGTATCGCTTCCATACCCGTTCTTACGATGAGAAACGGCCCAACCGGAAGACAAACAATTTCGGGGTATTTACCCACGCCGGTGGTGATTACTTCGGTATGGTCGAGGGAATGTATGAGCTGGACTTCCATTTTGGCACGAAGAATCCGGTTGTATTCAAATGCCATTGGTTTGATCCAGCCGAGTGAGACGGAATCCTGCCATTGGTTTGGTCGAAATTGATCGGGCATCTGTCTATGGGTCAGATGATGTCTACATCATTGCACAACATGCCACCCAAGTCTTCTATCTCCCCTACCCATGCAAAACTATGAAACGCCTCCAAGGGTCGGATGTCGTGATCACAGTTCCACCGCGTAATAGACCACCTCCTCCAAACGATGACGATTACCACAGCGCATAAACCCCAAACACATATGAGGGAGAGTTCTATCAAGACGATGGGCTCACCGGCGAGTTTATCATCGACTTGTCCACCATTGATGAAATGGAAGAAGACGCGATGATGATGTCGGCATGGGAGTCGATAAATGGGCAAGGCGACGATCCATCCGTTCTTAACTCTAAGGACGTGGAAACTACTTGAGCGTCTCCACTTGCCTGATGTCGAGGAGCCGAGAGGTCCACCACCGAACTACATGGAAGAGTGGTGGTATACTCGTGATAGCGATGATGACGATGATCCCGGTCCAAGCTATGATCCCAAGGATTTAGACAATGGGTTCTGAACCATTTGTGTTCCAATTATGTAATCGTGAATGTATAATTACATTACTTGCGCTTAAAATCCTGACATTTGTCATGGTGCTTAGAGTCTCCAAGCACTTACGATTTTGTGCTCAAAATCTCCTCCCATATGAGCTTGAAGAATCTGATCTTGTTCACATCCATGTGCTCCCAGTAGTAGTGCTCTTGCCACTCCCTGCGCTGTTATTTTGGTCACCAAAATATCGGTGCAGGGAGTGGCAAGAGCACTACTTCTGGGAGCACATGGCCGTGAACAAGATCAGGTTGTTCAAGCTCATGGGAGGAGATTTTCAGCAGAAAATCGTGCACTGACAAATGTCAGGATTTTAAGCAGGATTTTATGCATTAATGGGTTATGAACCATTTGTGTTCCAATTATGTAATCGTGAATGTATAATTACATTACTTGCGCTTAAAATCCTGACATTTGTCATGGTGCTTAGAGTCTCCAAGCATTACGATTTTGTGCTCAAAATCTCCTCCCATATGAGCTTGAAGAATCTGATCTTGTTCACATCCATGTGCTCCCAGTAGTAGTGCTCTTGCCACTCCCTGCGCTGTTATTTTGGTCACCAAAATATCGGTGCAGGGAGTGGCAAGAGCACTACTTCTGGGAGCACATGGCCGTGAACAAGATCAGGTTGTTCAAGCTCATGGGAGGAGATTTTCAGCAGAAAATCGTGCACATGACAAATGTCAGGATTTTAAGCAGGATTTTAAGCATTAATGGGTTATGAACCATTTGTGTTCCAATTATGTAACCGTGAATGTATAATTACATTACTTGCGCTTAAAAATCTGACATTTGTCATGGTGCTTAGAGTCTCCAAGCACTTACGATGATCCCGGTCCAAGCTATGATCCCTAAGGATTAGACAATGGGTTCTGAACCTTTGTGTTCCAATTATGTAATCGTGAATGTATAATTAGCATTTGTTTTCACTATTTGTGTGTCACTTCGAAACTTATAGCTTGTAATATTTTTTTATTCCGAACTTCTTATTTGTGTTCCAATTATGTAACCGTGAATGTATAATTAGCATTATGTCTCAACTATTTTGTGTGGCACTTCTAGACTAATCACAAGGTTGTAATATTTTTTTAATTCGCTATTGTTTATTAGTTTGATTTCAACTATTAATTGCTTTCAACTATCATTACCATTTTTTTATTCCAGTCTTCTTATGCTTGTATATATCATTAGTATTTTATTTACAACTATTACTTGTCTTTCAATATTAATTGCCTTGTAAAATATTAGTTGCCTCTCAACTATTAATTGCCTTTCAACTATCATTAGCATTTTTTATTCTAGTTT